>JAKSZT010054474.1:2349780-2639843 GCA_026826555.1 Tolypeutes matacus | reverse complement strand
AAAAAAAAAAAAACAAGCAGGGAGGAAGAGAATTGACATCTTAAGAAATGAAAACACTAATTGGTTTCCAATGTGGATTATTAAAAGACAATAGTAACAACAAAAAATCAGTAACTTATCTCACAATAAAATATCCAGTGTTGCAGAGAAAGAATAAAATGCTAGCCATGGTATTTTTAATTTTTTTTTGTCTTATGAAAACTTTATATTTATAGAAATATCTGTAAATTTGGTAAGTAATTACTGTTCAAAACTTTTAGGGATAAGACATTTCTGGTCATATAACATGAAACGTATACTCAAAGTTAGGTATGACAAGCTCTTCTTAGTCTTCTACTTATGTAATATGTTCTACTATTCATAATGCGACTTCAACATTAAAAAATTAAATATGTAATATCAAATGTAGGAAACTGAGACCTAGCCAATGAATAACTAAAGCAAAGATACTTCCAATTGAAATAAAAATATTAAAGGGTTAAGGAATATTCCTGAGCAGATGTCATTATTTTTTGAAGAATATAATATTTACACAAATATATAAAAAAGAACTAAGATTAAAAAATAAATTTAATTCTATGCAAATATTTTAACACTCCTTTTAAACAACAGATCATACAAGTCATATAAAAGTCTAAGCAGGTAAAAGGAATGAAAAAGGTTGCCTTCTAATTATTGCAAGAAAAATTATTTTTCATTCCAGCAATGTGTTATCTAATTAAAACAGGAATATACATTTCAGAGAAACTCACAAGAAACATTGCTGGTAAAAATTTTAATCTGTTCTCATGATCAGTTTTCATTACTCTCTTCTAACAACCATAAACAAAGATCTCAAAGGTTTATCAGTGCAACATGAGAAGTAGAATTTACAGAAAATCTGAGCTATAGCAGCTTATTTATATTCATTTTCACTCCTAAAAAAACACACACAAAAAAAACAAAAAATAAACTAGAATCATCTGTACAATACAAATAAAAGACTAATATTTGGTAAACATATAAACAATAACCATGAGCTTCTTTTAAAATCCTTTTAACCTAAATATATGCAATCAGAGTTAACTGGGAAACTAATATCTGTATTAGAATACATGATTTATATTTGTATTAACGTGTATTCTATTCTTTCTGTACATCTTTGCACAATTGCACAAAAATAGAAAGCAAATGTTAGATTTTGAACTTGTGAATACAAAAACATGTTTTCAAATATATTTGTGCTAGTAGATTTCTTGTCTCTTTTAGAAAACAAACTCAAGAATTCAGTATCCTGAGAGTCTCTTCAAGGTCACTTGATGTGTGGTAATATCTTAAATTACATTTCCTCAAGACTTCTTCTAATAGCTTCTTCTAATTCCACATCTGCATTAAAAAAACATAGAATTTTAATATTTAGGGCAGAAAACTAATCGACATGTGCTTTATATGTAAGGCTCATCAACTACTTTCATCTTTTCAATAAAGAAAAGAAAATTAAAATGGAAAAACTTGGGTAACCTGGCAGTTTCTCCATTGTAATATATATATATATGACATTAATAAATTTACTGTTTTAATAATTTTTCATCAATTGTAACAAAGGTAGCTACTATTTAAAATTTAATGTAATAAATGGTATAAAATAAAAATGCAAAGTATTTTTGATGGACTATATTAAATAGTGCTCTTTCAGTTAGAAGTGACAGATTCAACTCAAAATGGCTTATAGCAACAGGTAATGAGCTCACATTGAAAAATATTAGATAAAGCTGAATTGACAGACTCAAACAATATTAGCAGGACTTCATAGTATTTTAAATTTTTGAAATATGACAATGTGGGTATAATCTCAAACTGAACTTTGGTATATATGAACTTAATGTACAAAGGAACTTGCAAATTATTTCCATTTAAGGATGTAGAAAGTGGGAAAAAAAAGTTTTAGAATCTCTGGCAGATAATGTTAAAATCTTTGTCACTTATTTTCAAAAAGACTGAGGTGATGTATATAAGACCTAAAACAGAAATAGAAAAGCAAAACTGAAAATGGCTATTAAAATTTTAGCTTTATGCTTTCTAGCATCTAAGGCAAAAAGTGAAACTCATGGTTACAAAATGGTCAGCTGAGAAGCATATGATAAACACACACATACACACAATATTAATTTAATAAATATTTATTGAATGTGCACTACACACCAGAAACAGGTATAATGGTGAACAAGATGAACAGATATTTTGGGGTTCATAGGTCTTTATTCATCTCCTTCCCTGGGTATGATGCTAAAGCCCAGGAGGGTCAAATTAGGTGTAAATTTCTTAGTGTTTACAGGCTTCTCATATCAGATTTATCTCATTCTATCTGGCCCCTTGCATAGACAGTCTCTCAGAGCCTACTTGAATCACAGGCACCAGTGATCCCTCCAAAACTTACCTTCCTCTGAGCTGGGGCATTGGTATTATCTTGTTGGCAATTTAAAATACAAGTATATATTAGTATAATACTAGTAAATACTAGAATAATACTAGTATAAAGTAGGGTATTAAGTTTAAGCTACATTATAGATTCTAGGGTCAGTGAGTTGCCCTAAGGTGAATTCTAAAGGAAGAAAAGCCAAGACACTCTCAGCATGAAAAACAAGGTGACAAGATTTGTATAAGACACGAAAATTTATTATAAGATCACAGTAATTAAGAGTGTGGTACTGTACTGACAAGAATAGATAAATAGACTAATGGGACAGAATACAAAACACAGAAACAGACCCATGCATATATGGACATTTGATTTATGACAAAGTTAATACTGTAGAGCAGTGAGAAATGATGGTCTTTTTAGATAAATGGTGTTGGGTCAACTTATAGGCTGTGAGGGTTAGGTTCAAGTGTCAGCTTGGCCAGGTGATGGTATCCATTTGTTTGGTTAAGCAAGCACTGGCCTGATTGTTACTGTGAAGATATTTTGTGGACTGAAATTATCATAAGTTGATTGCCTTCAACAATGAGAGAGGGAAACGGATGTGGCTCAAGAGGTTCGGCGTCCGTCTACCATATGGAGAAACCAGGGTTCGATCCCCAGTACCTCCCGGTAAAAAAAAAAAAAAAAAAAAAAGATATCTCATCCAATCAGTTGAAGGCATGAAAAGGAGAAGTGATGATTTCAGCAATCAGAAGAGAGAATTTCCTTCTCTACTTCAGCTAGCCAGTTTTGCCTGGGAAATACATCAAAAGCCTTTATTGGACTTACCAGCTTGCGGCCTGCCCTACAGAATTTGGACTTGTACATCCCACAGTTGTGTGAAACAATTTTTAATAAAAATTTCATAATATTTATAGATATCTCCTATCGGTTCTGTTTCCCAAAGACCTCTAATATAGCTTTGGTCCCGGGAATGGTTCTTGAGAAACAGAATCTTAAAGGATGAGATTTCTAAATTGGTTCCAGGATTTTGGGAACTGGTGCTCTAATCTGATTAGATTCAAAGGCACCAAGGACACTATTTCCAATAATCAATATGGCACTGATAGTCCATGGCATAAGTTGGCAATAGAGATACAGATGAAACCACAAAGGAATGGCCTGAGTTCACTGGCTTACAAGACACTTCTAATTCTTCTTGTGACCCACCCCTACCATCCGTATTTTTCTGCCAGACCTATAGCCAGACTGAAGTCCCAACAAGCCCCAAAAAGTGAAGTACAAAAGGTGACTGATGAGGACATATGGTATATTCCAAGAGAACTACATGAGTTTTCTAATTTTTATAGATAGAAATCAGGGGAATGTGTGGGAATGGACATTAAGGATGTGGGATAATGGTGGAATGAATATAAAGTTGGATCACGCTGAATTTATTGATATGGGCTCACTAAGCAGAGATTCTGGAGTCACTGTTGTAGGGTGAAGGGTTACAAAGTTTGCTCCTGTGGTTGGCTGAAAATCGGACCAAAAGGTGCCTTACATTCTGAGGTCAAAATGCCAGAACTGCCCTAATATAATGTAGATGAAGGGATCCAAAGGCTTAGAGAGACTGGAATGTCAGAGTGTGGATTTAACATGTAAGACCTGCTAACCCGTATCAGGAATGTCCAGAGGACACACCTTTCACCAGGACTGTGAGGAATAAATTTGTGAGACTAACACCATCTTCCCTGAAGAGTTCTACGGTCACTCTTCTCTGTAGGTCATCACTGGGGGAACTGGTGTCACGAAACTAGAATCCTTAAACACAATGGGGATGATCAGATCCCATGTTGGCAGAAGCCATGTGACAGCATGTCTCACAAATGTATTCCTCATAGTCCTGGTAAAAGGTGTGTCCAGGGGTGTGGGACATGTGGAGATCTCTTCTACAGTGAAGGATAAGCTATTGCACCTGCCCTCCCACCCCACCCCACCCCACCCCACCCCCCGGCCAACCAAAAAAGAGGCACAATGCCTAGTCTCTTTGGAAACATATTCCTCATTTGGGTATGCTACTCTGGCCCATTTACTGAGTGACCAGAAAAGCTGCTAGTTTTGAGTGGGGACTGGAAAAAGAAGAGGCTCTGAGACAGTTTTGAGCCATATGATATAGTAGATCCAATGACTCCTATCACAATGCACATCCTTAGGATTTTGGAGCAAAGTCTTGCTATTCTCTGCAGATAGCTACTCTTCTTTTGAGAAAGGGCTTTTGGCCTGCTACTGGGCCGTAACAGAGACCAAATGCTTAACCATGGGCCATGAAGTTACCATGGGTCTGTAACTGCCTATCATGAGCTGGGTGTTGTCTGACCCACCAACCCATAAAGCTGGGTATGCACAGCAACACTCCATCATAAAATGGCAGTGGCATATATGAGATAGGGCGCAAGCACGTCCTGAAGGCACAAGTTACATAAGGAAGTGACTCAAATGCACATGCCCCCACTCCTGCCACATAACCTTCTCTTACCCAACGCACAGCTATGGCTTCTTGGGGATTACCTTACAATCAGTTGGCTGAAGAGAAGTCTCAGGCCTGGTTTAGAGAATCCTGGTTCTGCACCACATGCAGGTACATCCTGAAAGTGGACAACTGCAGCACTACAGCCCCTTCCTGGGATGTCCCTGAAGGACAGTGGTGAGGGGAAATCCTCCCAGTGGACAAAACTTTGAGCAGTATACCTGGTTGCTCATTTTGCTTAGGAGAAATGGTTGGAGGTATGTTTGTATGCTGATTCACAGGCTGTTGCCAATGGTTTGGCTGGATGGTCAGAGACTTGGAAGGAACATGACTGGAAAATTGGTGACAAAGAGGTCTGGGGAAGAGGCATGTGGACAGACCTGAGTGGGCGAAAAAATATGAAGATATTTGTGTCCCATGTGAATGCTTACCAGAGGGTGACTTTAGCAGAGGAAGGTTTGAATAATTAAGTGGATAGGATAGCCTGTTCTGTGGATACCAGTTGACCTCTTTCCCCAGTCATTCTTGTCATTGCCTAATTCATGAATAATGTGGCCATGGTGGTAGGGATGGAGGTTATGCATAGGCTCAGCAATATAGGGATGGAGGTTATGCATGGGCTCAGCAGTATGAACTTCCGTAGCTACAGCCACTGATGAGTGCCCAGTCTGCCAGCAGCAAAGACCAACACTCGGTCCTGGAAATGGCACTATTCCCTCAGGTAATCAGCCTGCAACCTGGTGGCAGGTTGATTACACTGGACCACTTCCATCATAGAAGGGGTAGCCATTTGTTCTAACTGGAATAGAAACATACTCTGGATATGGGTTCGTCTTCCCTGCAAGCAATGCTTCTGCCAAAACTTCAATCTGTGGACTTATAGAATGCCTTATCCACCGTCATGGTATTCTACACAGTAATACTTCTGATTAAAGAACCCACTTCACAACAAATGATATGTGGGAATGGGCACATTGGTCTTACCATTTCCCCATCATCCTGAAGCAGCTGAATTGGTAGAATGGTGGAATGGCTCAATTACAGCACCAACTAGGTGGCAATACCTTGCAGGGCTGGGGCAATGTTTTCCAGGAGGCTGTGTATGCTCTAAATCATCATTCTGTGGTGCTGTTTCTCTCATAGCCAGGATTCATGGGTCAAAGAATCAAGGGGTAGAAATGAGAGTGGCACCACTATTACCCCTAGTGATCCCGTCCCTGCAACCTTAAGCTCAACTAGTCTACAGGTCTCAGTTCCAAAAGGAGGAGTGCCTCCACCAGGAAACAACAATTATTCCATTGAACTGTCACCAGGCCACATTGGGTTCCTCATACCACTGAATCAACAAGCAAAGAAGGGAAATTACTGTACTGGCTGGGGTGACTGATCCTGGCTGTCAAGGGGAAAAAGGACTGCAACTATACAATGGAGGTAAAGAAGACTTTGTCTGGAATACAGGAGATCCACTAGGGTATCTCTTAGTATATACATGCCCTGTGATTAAAGTCAATGGAAAACTGCAAAAACCCAATCCAAGCAGGACTACCCATGGTGCAGAGACTTCAGGAATGAAGGTTTGGGTCATCCTACCAGGCAAAGAACCATGGCCAGCTGAGGTGCTTGCTGAGGATAAAGGGAACATGGAATAGGTAGTGGAAGAATTACAACCACATGACTAGTTACAGAAATGAGGGCTGAATATTTTTTTTTTTTTTTTTTAGGTAAAAAGTGCTTAACCACTGAGCCATATCGGCTCCTCTGAGTTGGTTCAGGACAGTTGAGTATTGTTAGATGAAAAATATGAATCTTATTGTTTTTTTTTTATTTAGAGATTAAGTATGGTTTAAGGTGATATGTATGCTGTCAAGTTGACAAGGGGTAGAGTGTGACGGTTAGGTTCACATGTCAACTTGGCAAGGTGATGGTATCCAGTTGTTTGGTTAAGCAAGCACTGGCCTAATTGTTACTGTGAGGCATTTCGTGGACTTAATTAATCATTAAGTTGATTGCATCTGTGGCTGATTACATCCACAATCAACTAAGGAGATGACCTTCAACAATGAGAGATGTCTCATTCAATCAGATGAAGGCTTTTAAAACGAAAAGTGATGAGTTAAGTGGGGCATGCCATGCAGGCTTGGACACTTAGGCTACCAACTGCAGGCGAGCTCTCTGCACACAGGCAGCCTGATATGGCACTCCACACGGGCAGGCAACACTGCAGCAGAGTGAATGAAAGTTGTGGACTTTGGTATCGGATAGACCTGGATCTAAGTCACCAGCCTTCCACCTACTTTCTGTGTCTTTGGAAAAATTAGGATACTGTAGTTGTGTCAGCTTGTTATGATGCCGTCTCATACCAACATGGCTACTAGAATCCCTAGTAGTAAAGTGAAATACTCAAGATTCTCCAGCACAGACAATGGTTACATTGACCTCCAGTTTAAGAAAGTCCCTCCTAAGATTCCATAAAAGACCACTGTGCATGCCACCATGCTGTTTTTCATTGCCACCATCCTTGTTATTATAGGCTCTCTCCTACTGGTAGACTACATCAGCAGGGTTGGTGGTGAGGGGAGAGGGGTGGTCAGACTGGGTCATTTCCATCCTGATCATTATTGGCAGTGTTCCTGCCCAGTTTTTACCATTTGTGTATCCATGGGCTACTGGGATTACTCCTATGGTAACATTCCAGAGTTTAATGATTAGTGCCCACCTCAGTCCAGAGAAGAGTCACAGATGGGGCTGAGTCAGGCTTTAAGACACTGGGCAGAAACTATGGCTAAGGGCTAAGGAACTCTGCAGTGTGCTGATGTTTAACTATGGCCAGATTTTATGGGTCCATTCCAAAGATGTTAAGTGAACTTACAATTAGCTAACTAGGGCATGCTTTATTTTTCATCTCCTGGCCCTGGCAAATGCTCTTGACAAGTTTTTCCATTTGATTTTTATCATGTTAGAATAGCAATGTTAATTGTATGGAGAAGTGGGAAGTTATTTTGAAGTGGAAAGTGTTGCCACCACCACCCTTTTTACAGTTGAGTGTTTCATTTAAATAGTCCTCATTGACAAATAGTTCTTGTGACAAATGTATAATTTATTACTAAGTAATTTATTTTGAAAATATCTAAGTATCTTATCTCCTACACTTATCTCTAACTTTGTATTCTAAGGAAGACCTTGGTAAAATCAAATATTAATGTGGGTGTACATGTAATATATTTACTTGCTTTCTTATTAACAGCAACCAGGAAATTTTAAAACCTCAGAGTAGGTTTTCAAAATGTAAACACTTTCTCCTTTACCAATTCTTGGTCATCTCTGATATGGCTCACTGATAGGGTGCCAGCATATGATTTGGGTCATTCTGTCCTTCTGCAGATCAAATATTCCTTACAACGCATTGTTAGCACCTTGAATTATTATGGTATTCTGCTGAAGATTGAAAAACTGGGCCTAGATCAGGACTAGACTGGCTTAGTGTGATTGTTTCCTAGCTTGCAAAAAGTGACTTGTATTCAAAAGGAATTAAAATGGCTAAATAAATAAATAAATAATGAGAAGTGATGATTCAGCAGGCAAAAGAAAGAATTTCCATCTCTACTTTAGCCAGCCAGCTTTACCTGGAGAATTCACTGAAATCCTTCACTGGACTTCCCAGCTTGCAGACTGCTCTATGGAATTTGGACTTGTCCATCTCCACAGTCATGTGAGACAATTTTTAATAAAAATTTCATAATATTTACAGATATATCCTCTTGGTTGTTTACCTAGAGAGCGCTGATTAACAGATAAGGGGAAAAAATAAAGTAAAACTTTACTGCTACCTTACAACATACAGAAAAATAAATTTCAGATGTATTGTATATCTAAATTTGAAATGGAAAAAAATCAAAGCTTCAAGAAGATAATAGAGGTGAATATTTTCATGACCTTAGTGTAGGGAGAGATTCTTAAACAGGAGTCAAAAAATATTATGGAAAAGACTGATAACTGGGACTGTATTTAAGTTGCTTAAATTTTTAAAATGGCGAAGCCATAGAGTAGAAGATTTGCAATACATGAAACTTGAACAGAAAGAACTGAAAGATTTTCAATTTTATATTTTAAAAAAATCAACGAGAAAAAGATAATCCAAGAGAAAATGTTAAGATATTTGAAAAGGACTCATAAAAGATTGTCAAAATATTGTGATAACTTTTATATGCTATATCTAGAATAGGCAAATCTATAGGGACAGGAAGCAGAGTAGAGGTTACCAGAAGATGGGAGGAGAGGGGAAATAGGAGTAATTACCTAAAGGGTACAGGGTGTTTTTATGGGGTGATGAAAAAGTTATGAAAGTAGAGAGAGCTACATTGTGAATCCACAGAATACCCCGGAACAGTATATTTAAAACAGCTAATTGCATGTTATGTAAAGTTAACCTAAATTTAAAAAAGAAAACCAATAAACTACTAGTGAGAAAAACAGAAATTAAAACCATAAAGAAATATCATGGGAAGCGGCTGTGACTCAATCAGTAGGGCTCCCGTTTACCATATGGGAGGCCCCGGGTTCGGTTCCCGGGGCCTCCTGGTGAAGGCAAGCCCGCCCGCACGGCGTGGTTAGCTGACCCAGCGAGCACAAGCAGCAAGGGGGGGATAAATGAATAAATAAATAAAATCTTTAAAAAAAAAAAAAAAAAAAGAAATATCAGGACATATGTCTCAGACAATCTACACTTAAAAAGACCGAGCGGTTTCAATGACTGGTGAGGATGTAGATCAACGGGAACTTACATACAGTTCTGGAAGAAATGAAAACTGGCACAACTACTTTGGAAAAACAGTTTGCACTACCTGTTAAAGCTGGGCATAAGCAATTCTACTTTTAGGATATATATATTCCCAGAAGCGTGGACATATGTGTACCAGGTAACATGTAAGAGAATGTTCACTGTAGATTTAATAAATGTTTAAAGCCAAAAACAACAAACAATTCAAATGTCTATCAATAATAGAATAAATTGTGGTATATCCAAGGATTAGAATATTATACAGGTAGTAAGAGATGAAGAAACCAAAGCTACATGCTATGTATAACATGGATGAATCTCTAAAAGAATGCTGAATTAAGGAAATTAGACACAGAAGAATATACCCCATACTTGTGCTGTCTAATATGTGGCTGTAGCAGTTTGATACCATTTATGAATTCCAAAAATATATATTGGATTATGTTTGTGAACTGGTCTGTTCCTCTGAGTATATTAGATTGGATTGGATTCAGAGGTTTCACTTTTACTTGATTAAATTATGATTAAGGCTTTGATTGGGCTACGTCAGTAGGAAACCACACTGCAGAGAAAGGAGGTTGGAGTTTTAATGCTGGAGCCATGGGAAGTAAATACACAGAGAAGCACGTAAGTGAGGAAAGCAAGAAGGCTGTTTTAGACACAGCAGAGGCCCTGGGAAGAGAGACGAGCAGTTCACCTGATAGTTCACAGCTGGCCTTGTGGAGCGAGCAGAGCAGCTGAGCCCAGAGAGAAACAAGCCCGGAGAGAGAGACTTAGCTGATACCAGCCTACAGCTGATATTGGAAGAAGCTGGGACCACGGAGCCAGAGGAAGAGGAAGCCTGAACCCTTGCAGACGTCAGCAGCCATCTTGCTCCAATATGTGGCAACAGATTTTGGTGAGTGAAGTAACTTACACTTTATGGCCTGCTAAATGTAAGATTCTACCCCAAATAAATACCCTTTATAAAACTTAACAGATTTCTGGTACTTTGCATCAGCACCCCTTTGGTTAATACAGCGGCTATTCACATTTAATTAAAATGAAATAAAATTTAAAATTCAGTTTCTTAGTCACACTGTCACATTTGAAGTTCTAAAGAACCACATGTGACTAGTGGCACCTGTTGGATAGTGCAGACAGAACATTCCCATCATCACAGAAAGTTCTACTGCATTATCAATGGTCTATATCAGGGGTTCTTAACCTTTTTTGTTCCATGGACCCCTTTGCCAGTCAGGTGAAAACCACGGACCACTATACTGTGTATATTTAATAAATATATCATACACACCAACATGTCCCCACAAGAATAATGTTGTTGTTGTTGTTTTTCATTTTAAATTCAAGCTCACAGACCTCTTGTTAAGAATCCCTGGTCTGTATGATCCCATTTAGGTAAGTTAAAAACCAAGCACTACTACACTATAGTGATTCAAGTCATCATAGTGGTTACCTTTAGGAAGGAGGACAGGTGAAAAACTGGGAGGGGGTATGAGGGAGACTTCTAGGGTAGCAGTGGGATCCTTTTAACTTGAAAGATGGTTATCTGCTTTGTGAGATGTTTTGTACATTTTATGTATGCATTAAGTATGCATATATACACACACAGAAACAAAACACTGGAGATAAACAACACTTAAGTTAGGGGGAGGGAGGATCAGAGGTAAAGTGCTTTAAGGTTCTTCTACTGCTCCCGAGAGCCATACAATATGTAGATATATTTTAGTCTTTACATTATATATAGGCATACATCGGAGATCCTGTGGGTTTGGTTCCAGACCACTGCAATAAAGTGAATGTCACAATAAAGAAGGCCACACGAATTTTGTGGTTTCCCATAAAAGTTATGTTTACACTATACTGTAGTCTAGTAAGTGTGCAATAGCATTATGCATAAAGAACAATGTACATACCTTAAAATAAAAAATACTTTTGCTAAAAAAATGCTAACCATCATCTGAGTCTTCAGCAAGTTGTAATCTTTTTGTTGATGGAAGTTCTTGCCTCAATGTTGATGGCTGCTAACTCATCAGTGTGATGGCTGCTGAAGGCTGGGGTGGCTGTCGCAATTTCTTAAAATAAGACAACGATGAAGTTAGCTGCACTGACTGACTCTTCCTTTCACAAAAGATTTCTCTGTAGCATGCAATGCTGTTTGATAGCATTTTACCCACAGTAGAACTTCTTTCAAAATTGGAGTCGATCCTCTCAAACCCTGCCACTGCTTTGAGGTGATGAAAAATTCTAAATCTTTTGTTGTCATTTTTAACAATGTTCACAGCATTTTCACCAGGAATAGATTCCACCTGAAGAAAGCACTTTCTTCAGTGGTTCATCCATCAGAAGCAGCTCATCTGTTCACATTTTATCATGAGATTGCAGCAATGCAGTTGTATCTTTAGCCTCCACTTCTAATTCTAGTTCTCTTGCTACTTCCTCCACTGAAGTCTTGAATCCCTCAAAGTCTTCCATGAGAGTTGAAATAAACTTCTTCTAAACTCAATGTCAATATTTTGCTCTCCCATGAATTATGAATGTTCTTAATGACATCTAGAATGGTGAATCCTTTCCAAAAGATTTTCAATTTTCTTTGCCCAGTTCCATCATGAATCACTATCTATGGCTGCTACAGCCTTACAAAATATATTTCTTAAATAATAAGACTTGAAAGTAAAAATTACTCCTTGATCTATGGGCTGCAAAATGGATGTTGTATTGGCAGGCATGAAAAAAACATTATTCTTATGCATCTCCATCAGAGGTCTTGGGTATTTGTCAAGGAGCTGTATGGTTTGAAAGGAAACTTTTATTTCTGAGCAGTACGTTCCAACAGAGGGCTTAAAATATTCAGTAAACTATGTTGTAACAGATGTGTTATGACCCAGGCTTTGTTATTCAGTTTATAGAATACAGGAAAGAGTAGATTTAGTATAATTCTTAAGGGTCTTAGGATTTTTAGAATGGCAAGTAAGCACTGGCTTCAACTTAAAGTCATCAGCAGCATTAGTTCCTAAAAAAAGAGTCAGCCTGTCCTTGGAAGCTTTGAAGCCAGGCACTGACTTATGTGTAGCTGTAAAACTCCTAGGTAGCCTCTTCCAGTAGAAGACTATTTTGTCAACATTAAAAATCTGTTGTTGGGGTTGGATGTAGCTCAACTGGTTGGGCGTCCGTCTCCCATATGGAGGGACCTGGGTTCGATCCCCGGGACCTCCCGGTAAAAAAAAAAAAAAAAAAAAAAAAATCTGTTGTTGGGAAGTAGATGTGGCTCAACCAGTTGGGCGCCTGCCTACCACATAGGAGGTCCTGGGTTTGGGTCCCAGTGCCTCCTAAAGATGATGAGCAGATGCCGCACTCGCCACAACAAGCTAGATACTACACCTGCCACAAGCTAGACGCTGCACCCGCTGCAACGAGCTATACGCTGCACCACCTCAACAAGCAGATGCCACAAGCCAGCAGACGCTGCAGCCTGCAGTGGATGTGGCTCAGGCCATTGGACACTTGCCTCCCATGTGGAAGGTCCCAGGTTTGATTTCCGGTGCCTCCTGGAGAAGGCGAGCAAACAATGAGCAGACACACAGGAGAACTATTTGGGGGAGGTGGGAGGGGGATAAAAAAATATAAAATAAATAAATATTTTTAAAAAATCTATTGTTTAGTGTAGCAACCTTCATCAACTATCTTAGCTAGATCTTCTGGATAACTTGTTCAGCTTCTACATCAGCATGTGCTGCTTTACCTTGTACTTTTATGTTAAGGGGATGGCTTCTTTCCTTAAACATCATGAACCAACCTCTGCTAGTTTCAAACTTTTCTTCTGCAGCTTCCTCACCTCTCTTGTCCTTCATAGAATTGAAGAGAGAGCCTTGCTCTGGATTAGGCTTTGGCTTAAGGGAATCTTGTGGCTGATGTGATCTAACCAGACTGCTAAAACTTTCTCCATATAAGCAATGAGGATGTTTGGCTTCTTATAATTCGTGTGTTCACTGAAGTAGCACTTTCATTTTCTTCAAGAATTTTCCCTTTGTATTCACAATTTGGCTAACTGTTTGGAGCAATAGGCCTAGCTTTTGGCCCATCTCAGCTTTTTCACTAAGCTTAATCATTTCTACCTTCTGATTTAATAAAGTGAGAGATGAGTGATTCTTCGTTTCACTTGAACACTTAGAGGCCACTGTAGGGTTATTAACTGGTCTAATTATCAATATTGTTGCATCTCAGGGAATAGGGAGACCAGAGGAAAGGGAGAGAGATGGGGATACGGCCAGTCAGTGGAGCAGTCAGAACACACACAACATTTATTAAGTTCACAATCTTATATGAGTGTGGTTCATGGTATCCCAAAACAATTAACAATAGTAACATCAAAGATCACTGATCATAGATCACAAAAGATATAATAAATAATGAAAAAGTTTGAAACATGAGAATTATCAAAATGTGACACAGAAGACTTAAAGTGAATACATGCTGTTGGAAAAATGGCGCCAATAGATTGCTCAACACGAGTACCACAAAGCTTCAATTTGTAAAAAATGCAGTATCTGTAAAGCACAATAAAGTTAAGTGCAATAAAATGAGGTATGTCTGTATGTGTGCTAAAATCCCAAAAGAATATAAAGTATGTAACTTAAAAACCATTTTTTAAAAGTAAACTAAGCATAACAGCAGAAAAATATATCAATATTTACAGTAAGCTTACATCAACTAAACTTGCCAGTTTAAAGATTGGAATCAAAAAAATCAAGTACATGGTTCTACTTCCAGTAATGATGGTGTAATTTATATTGGATTAACTCTCACATAGATAAAAATTACTAATTCTGGTAAATTATTTTTAAAACAACAATTTTAAATATCTGGAGAGCAACCAAAAGCAGGGAGAAACAGGATGGGAGTTGACTCTTAAATGAAGGGAATTGCTCAGGGGTAAATTTGCAGCTTTGTGATTTTTCACCTCTCTAACTCTTGTAGAACAAGACTGCTAGACTTCACCCAGAAAGCTAAACTCTCACTGGCTTGAGGAGTCAAAGGAACAGAATTTGGGTCTACCAGAGATGCTTGAAAATGGGGATATGGTAAGGGTGTCAGGATATCCAAGCACAAAAGAGGAAGCAACAGAAGGAAGATCCCCATAATATACAGGCAAATTACACAAATCATCAGTTGATCTCTAAGCTGTGCATACAAAGGAAAGGCTCCAAGACGTCCCACAATTCCCAGCAAAAGCAACAGGTGGAAAGCTGAAAGAAGTGAGCAATTTTAGCTGCTGCTCACTGTAGGGGTAGACAGAGTTTGCAGTTTGAATCTATTTAAGTGCCTGCATGGAAAAAATTTAAAAAAACAACATTCTTCAGATGAAGATAACAAAATCTAGAGACTTCCACAATATATATCCACAACATCCAATATACATAAAAATTACCAGCCATGTGAAGAAACAAGAAAATGTGACAGTCAAGAGGAAAGCAGTCAATAGAGACCGACTCCAAGAAGCTATGTATTTTCCCTTCCATTTCTTTAAAATCTGTAGGACTGTTTAAAGTAACAACAACAAAAAACCTTATAGGATTTATAGCATATGTAGATGCAATACATATGACAACTACATCATAAAGAATTGGGGGCAAGAAGTAAAATGACCATAGTGTTGGAAAGTTTCTATATTTTAGGTAAAGTGGGTTATATAACTCTAAGTATACTGTAAAAAGTAAAAAATATATATTGTAATCTTTACATCAACCATAAAAAACAATACAAAGAACAGAGCTAGCTAAAAAGTCAACAGCTAAATTAAAATATTAAATAAATATAATATAAATATTAATTCAAAAGAAGGTGTGAAAGGAGGAACTAAGAATCGAAAGAGAAGGACCAAAGAGAAAACAAAACGGTAGACATGAATCGAACCATATAAGTAATTACATTAAATGTTAATGGTCTAAATAATCTAATTAAAAAGTAAACTGGTAGATTAAATTAAAAAGATGCACTTTCTATAAAAAGACACAAATAGAAAGTAAAAGGATGGGAAAAGACATACCCTGCAAACATAAAGTACAGAAAAACTTTAGTGACTATATTAATATCAAACAAAATATATTTCATGATTAACAGTATATTACCAGAGATCAAGAACATTTCATAATGAAAAAAGGTCAGTTCATTAGGAAAATACATCAGATACATAGTTAAATACAGAGAACTTCAAAATTCAAAGCTATAAATTGACAATTAAAGAGAAAAAATAAATCCACAATCACTCTTGGAGAGTTTATCACCTCTCTTATAGTAATTGATAGATCAATTAGATTAAACAAATCAATAAGAAGATCTGACGATATTATAACCACCTTGACTCATTTTGATATTTATTAAATAATTTACCCAATAAACACAGAAAACACATTCTTTCAAGGTAGACACGGAATGTTCACCCAGACAAACATGTGCTGGGCTATAAAATTAGTCTCAGCAAATTTCAAATATTGAAATTTTACAGAGTATGTTCTCTGATCACAACAGAATTAAAAGAAATGATTAGCAAAAGATATTCAAATATTTAGAAATTAAATAACACACTTCTAAAGAGCCAAAACTTCAAGGATGAATATATAAGGGAAATTAGCAAATATTTCAAACTTATTAATAATGAGAATGTAAGATGAGGAATTTGTGGGACACAACAAAAGCTGTGCTTAAAGCAAGGGTTGTTAAACTACAGCCCACAGGCCAAATCCAGTTCACTGCCTGTTTTTGAATATAAAGTTTTATTAGAACACATCCACACTCATTATTTACCTGCTGTCTATGGCTGATTTCATGCTACAACAGCAAAGTTGGGTAACTGTTGTGCACAGTCTAAAATACTTATTCCCTGGCCCTTTACAGAAAAAGCTTGTTGACTCTGGCTTAGAGGGAAATGTATAGCTTTGAATATTAGAAAACAAAAATTTTAAGTCAACAATCTTAGTATCCATCTTAAGAAGTTAAGTATGGGGAAGCGGCTGTGGCTCAATCAGTAGGGCTCCCGTTTACCATATGGGAGGCCCCGGGTTCAGTTCCCGGGGCCTCCTGGTAAAGGCAAGCCCGCCCGCACGGCGTGGTTAGCTGACCCAGCGAGCACAAGCAGCAAGGGGGGGATAAATGAATAAATAAATAAAATCTTTAAAAAAAAAAAAAGAAGTTAAGTATGAGGAAATAAAATCCAAAGTACGAGGAAGGATATATTAAAGACAAGAACATAAATCAAAGAAAATGAAAACAACCAATAGAGAAAATTATCACTGTTTAAAAAAGAAGTTCATCTTTGAAAATATGAAATAAATTAATAAAGTCCTGCTATCTAGATAGACTGAGAAAGAGGAAAATATTACCAATATTAGGAACAAATGAGGGGATACCACCAGAGATTCTACAGAAAAAAATTATGATAATGTAATATTATTATGAAGGCTTTATACTAATATATTTGATAACTTAGGGAAGCTGGACACATTTCTTGAAAAAAAAATTTATCAAAACTGATACAACATGAAACTGAAAATCTGAATATTTCTATATCTATTAAAGAAAATGATTTTTTAATCAAAAAACTTTCCACAGAGAAAACTCCAGGCTCAGATCATTTCAACAGTGAATTCTATGAAGCTTTAAGGAAGAAATAAAATCAGCCTCGCATTTTAACTCTTTGAGAAAAACCTACTACATAAGATTTACCGGAGTGATATTGAAAATTTAAGGGTATTAGTAAGGTTAAATATTAAAAGGTAGGAAAAAAATACACCAAATACCAACCAAAGAAAAGCTAGTGTTTCCTCAATAACATCAGATAAAATAAACAAATTGAAAAAAGCATTATCATGACATAATGATAAATGGTTCAAATTAATAGAAAAATTTAATTATAAACACAGGCAACTAATAACCTCAAAATATAAAGCAAATAAGTAAACACTTCTTACAACAAATAATAGATCAATTAGACAATACAATTTTTAAGATACATAACTAAACAATGAACAAACATAATTTTGTAAACAGAACCCCATATAACAAAAATTAAAGAATATGTATTTTTCTAAATGTAAATGGAACAGTTATGTGACCATATACAGCATATCTCACAAAGAATACAGGCTATGTTCTTTGACTACTAAGTTGGTAATCAATAGGAAAAAATTTTAAGTATGTTGGAAATTTAAAAATCATACTTCTAATAACTTGGGTCAAGAACAAAATCATAATGAAAAAATTTTAAATACCTACAACTGAATTTACTATTATGAACTCTGGTTAAAAGAATTCACCCCAGATACTTTGATTTGAGGTGTAATCAAATTTGAGGTGTAATCAAACATCCTAAGGTTGAAGTAGAATGGCTTATCTATTAGAGTTCATGAGTCACCCTCCTCTTCCCCAGTCTGTCAGAAACATTCTGATTAAGGAGCTAATAACAATGATTAGAGTTTCTGTAAGACACTGAGTTCATAGGGATGCAAGGAAAATATGGTAATCAATGGTGTTTATTTCTTAAAGTCCCTTGATTAGGAACAACTGTTTTGAGATACAGTCCTCAAAAAAATTGTTCAGATGCTTTAGGCAGTCATATAAACTAATAATGAGTGTATGAGGAAGCAGTGTGGAGAGGGTCAGATGCATCAGAATTGAGAGGACATAAGGAGCATGCGTAGCAACAGAGGCTGCACAATGTGATGCAATGTCATGGGCGTTATGCTTAGAGTGACAGTACATTCCTGTTTTCTCAGATCAATCCCAGTTTAAACCTCTTATTCTGCACTAATAGTGCCCCCTTTTTCTCTCAAAAATGTTTGGACAACAAATTATGGTCACCCTATTTACAGTCTAACACAATTTTCCAGGTTTGAATCCTAGCTCTGTCATTTACTAGCTGTGTTGCCTTTGAGCAAATAACTGATCCTTTCTGAGCTTCAATTTCTTCCCCTAAAAAATGAGAAAAATACATGACAAAGTTGTTTGAGATTAAAATAAATAATACATAAAGTTCCCAATAGGCTAACAAGTGCTAGATGCTTCATAAAAGATACCATTACTTCACCTATGCCAAAATTAACTACTCACTGGGCAAATAACAAAAAGGGATATGTTCATTTTTCCTCAAATCAAAAAATTCATCACAGTTAGGTATTTAGTGGCCATATCCTAGAAGGCATATGCTGGTAAAAAAGACACTTGTAGATAGTGTGTTTCTGTTTTGCTTTTCTATGGCTAGGTTTATGTTTCTATTAAGCATTTTTTTCTCTGATTTTATTTCATTCTTTTAAGAGAGAGGTAATTATGACAGAATAAGAAAGAACCCAATAATAGGAGTTAGAAGACCTATATACAAATTGTGCCTTAATGACTTTCAAGGTGTGAATCTGAAGCCAAGTTACTTAATGTTTCAAAGCCTTGGGTTTTACATAAAATGAAGAGAATATTCCAACTCTCACAAATTAAGATTAAGAGCAGTTTTGAAAATATTAGTGGACTGTTCATAAATATTAACTGAATTTAAAATTAACACACTGGTCTCTTTTCCTTTCTTTGTTTTTTAAACTGGCTACAATCTAGTTTTACTATTTATGTTATATTTAGTAGTAATAGTGATATAAATAGATGACTGCTATTAATTGAAAAATATCTACAAGAGTAAGGCAAATTGCTGCATTGCCCTGTTACTGACATTTACAGAAAGAGGGTTTTATATGGGCAACCATTCCCATAATGCTTAACTCTGTCTCTTTTCCAATGATTTGAGTCAGAATACTTCTGTTAAACAGGGACACCTCCAGGGCAGGCCTCAGATCCAGATGAACGTGAATAATGAAAATATTAATTATAATAATTACAGTAATAGCAGCAGCTACCAATTCATATACTGTTTACTATGTATCAGGCTTTTCTAGTAAGGTAGGTTGTATTAGTAATCCCATTTTTAAGATGAAACTCAGGTACAGTGAAGTTAAGTGAATCGCCCAATATTACATAGCTTGTAAGCAGCAGAGCTGAGTTTTATCCCAGGCAGTGTGGCCTCAAAGTCTACACTCTTAGCTACCACACTATGTGGCGTCTATCTTGACTATCTGGTTTATAAAATAATTATAGAGGGTCATTATGATTGGAAGTTAGGGAATTTGAGTCTGGTAAATTTGGGTAAAGAGTCTAATACTGGTCTATAGAAAAATAACAAAGAATGAGACAAGTCATCAGGGGGAAAATCAGCCCTCTACCAAGGCAAAAGGCCACAAGCAAAGTTTTCCTGCCTTTTGCCACCATTTGTCAGGTATATACAGTGTTATGCTAGGAAGGGAAAGAATGAAAAGAGGCTTGAAGTTATTTAAATCTCTTTTTGAATGTCACTATCAGGTCTGGATTGGACCATTACCTTGCTTCCTTGGTGCAGGGTCAACAAAATCACCCAATATTCTCCCAGCCAAATGGCCTCTGACTTAATTTCCCTTATACAGCTATAGGGAGATGGGTTCTAGTGGCTCCAACATGTTATGACTTTAATCATTCAAAAAGCATTCATTTAGTGCCAAGCACTGTGCTAGGTGCTGCTGAAATAAAGATCAATAAAACATGATCCTACTCAAGGAGCTCAGTAGTCTAGTGGGGATGAGAGATCTAGACAGGAATTATTTTAAATCAACTTGGTATGTGTTAGGGGATTGAATCATGTCCCCCACAAAAGGTAGGTTCAAGTCCCAACTCCTAGTCCTGTGGGTGTGAACTCATTTGTAAATAGGACTTTTGAAGATGTTATTAGTTAAGGTGTGCCTAAATGAATGAGGGTGGGGCTTAATTCAATATGGCCAAGTCCTTATAAGCAAAGGTAATTGGACACAAAAGAGAAGCCATCAGAGAAGCAGGAAGCTGGAAGTCAATGGAACCCTGAAGAGAAAAAGATGCCACCATGTGCACTGCCATTTGACGAAAAAGCCAAGGACCCCCTGAGATTGACAGCCAGCCAGAAGATACCAATCGTGGGAGGAAGCAAACCTTCTAGCCTCTTGAAACCATAAGCCAATAAATTCTCATTGTTGAAGCCATACCACTGTATAGTATTTGTTTTAGCAGCTAGGAAACTAATACAATATAGTGCAGTAAAAGCTAGAGGAGCGAGTGGTTAGCTCTAACTAAGGGAAATCTAGGAAAGGCAGTGAACATATAAAATTGCTTACATAAATGATAATTCTATGTTTCAACCTAAGAGATAACATTTGAGCTAGTTCTTGTTTGGTGAAGAGGAGGGAGAAAAGGCTATTAAAGGAAAGTGAAGAGGAGACCATATTCCTTAGCTAACTTCATAAAACACTAAGTGATTCTCACACTTACTTTACATAAGACATCAAGAAAACAAAAGAAATGCATACTATGGTGTGTATGACTTTGCATTTTCTCCCCCAACTCTTCCCACTCTTTCAACCTGGCCAAATTGCAGCAGCATTCCTGAGTAGTTAAAAAGGCAAGCCTTGGGGACTGGTTATGGCTGGTGACTGATCAGTAAATCCTGTAACACTGCATTCTTTAGAAATCCTGCTACCCCTCACGTGCCTTTCCCATCTGCACACAGATGTGTTATAAAAGATCCCTTTCGTTTTGTAGCGAGTACGGATGTTTGAGCTCGGAAAATGCTCTCTCCTCCTGCCACTGAGAATTAGTAAATGCTAATTACTCGCTAAGCTCGGCCTGAGTTTTTCTTTGGTCTGACATATTCCTTCTCAGTTCAGTGGGAAGATGTCGCTTTACACAGCTCCTTGCCATACTTGAGACACACACAAAAACTGCATTATGTCTCCATCTCAAGGACAACTAATTAAAAGTTAAAAAAAAAAGTTTAAAGTATCTTTTCTTGAATCCTTCAACAGTACTTCTTTATTCAAACTATAGAATAACAAAGATATATAAACTCTCCAAATCCCCAAACCATAAAATGCATTACATATATATTCTGGTATCTACCCAGTTACACATATCTCAGATTTCCTGGTTAGCTGGAGACCATGAAACTGTGAAGGGTTTCAAAGTGTGGTTATTGAAAAGTTATAACTTTGCCTGGAATTTTCCAAATGGATTAGTCATGGGGTAGCAAATAAAGGTTGTAATGTCTGAACTCCTTAGATGTTCAATGGTGTTCATCTTCCACTGGCCTTGATAAACAATTTAGCCGAAAGCTTTTGTTTAAAATTCACAAAAGTTATTTTATTTGTTTAACTTATTATGTGGCTGCTAAGCATTGAGCCAGACCTTGAAAGGCCATATTGAGAAAACAAGTTGGTCAGTCAAAAAGCTTGCTTCCAGTTAAGCTATAGGTTTCCTGCCAACTTTGTTAACCAATGAATTCTGGCTATAAGAAGGATTAATTTTCCATTCCATCAAATACATTCCACTGCCTGACTAAAATTCCCAAACTTCTAATAGCACAAAAGTATTCAAACTAATTGCATTATATGAGAGAACAAACAAATGCAGAGAAAACAATCAGATGGGTCATATGTTCTGTTTATGTGTGCTTAGCTGACATTTCCTTCCCTACTTCCCAGCCTCCACATTCCCACCCTAAAATCTCCAACAACAAACACTATGTTGGAATTTATGTTAAGACACATACTGTTGTCATTCAATGTCAAGGATGCTAGCTTAATAGTTCTAGTGAAGCTTAAAATATTTTCTAAAATCCACGATCTCATTTTTCCCTATGGTTATTAAAAAGTGTAGTTTATTACAGAAAACCCAAAGTAAAGAATGGTTACATAACACAACCAAATACTAGTACAGCCAGTAAATGATTTGATGCCAAGTGATACAAAAAGTTCTCAACCGAAGCAGTGAAATAGCTTTTCCTTTAAGATGGCAGTAAAATAATTTTCATTTATAGAAAGAGTCCATTAATATTTAGGTATAAGTCCTTGCTTTTCTAGTTCTACTATGTATCTTCAAATACTCTTAATAATTCTTTACCCCATACAGCAAAAATAAAAATTAGGAAACCAAAATCTCAGTCCAGGGATCGGCAAGCTTTTTCTGTAAAGAGTTAGAAAGTAATTATTTTAGGCTTTGAGAGGGCCATTATGATCTGTGTCACAGCTACTCTACCTTGGTGCTGCAGTGCAAAAGTGACCCTATATACATTACTTAATATAGAGTGTGGCTATGTTCTAATAAAATATTATTTATAAAACTAGACAGTGGGCTGGATTCAGTCCAAGGGCCTTAACTGGCTGACCCCTTTTCTAGGACCTCTTTTCTGGGAAAAAAAGATTTTTTTAAACTCAGGGATTAAAGGCTTACGGGGAAGAAAATGGTATGGAGGGGAGAAACAAAAAACAAACAGATACAATCAAGTAGGGAAAGGATCAATTCTATTAGGTTACCTTCTGTGGATCTGAATTCTTCTCCTATTGAAGTGCTTTTTATACCCAGGTTATCATCACTGTCACATTCTGTAAGGCAGAATCAATAAAAGTTATTGTGCCACAATTTATATATTCTCAAACAAAATTATTTTCTATGACTTCTCCTATACCCAAACTTACTAGTTATAATTAATCAATCAGTATTAGGTCACTTTTTTAATATGTTTGCTTTTTTAAATGCTTACCAAATAGAATTAAGAAAAAAAAAAATCAACTAATAAAATAGGCAATTCAATTTTAGGTCTTCCCTATATTCAAAAAAATCATTTGAAAATGTCCTTTTAACATAACTGCTGAGGAAATATAAAATTCTGGTATTTTAAAAAAACTAGAAATTCAAAAGTTACTAAGTATGTTTATTTGGATCTAGCAAATAAGCTCCAAGGTTTCATTTGTATGAAATCATCTTAAAATTAAGAAAAAGGGTGACAGATTAAATTCTCCAGTATTTTGAAAATCATATACATTCACCTCTATACCAATAACACCATAGGTTTTAATTAACAATGCCTCTGCAGGCCACAAACTCACTTACCTGATTTCTTACATGCTTTCATAATGAGAGAATCTGAAGACTTTATAACAATGACATATTTGACAAGGTATTGCAAAGTCACTTACTTTGCTGCAGAAATTTGTTATTACAGGCCATCTTTTGCCATTCCACAAAAAATACTGCTTTCTCTACAATCTGTTATGTACACCTACTATTTAAAATATTCAAGTAATGTTTTAGGGAAATAAAACAAAATTAAGCCTCTAAAAGTTAGGACTAGATAGAAAATACCTAGGGGTTTCTATTATAATTCAAAAGCAAGGTCAGTCAAAAGCAACTTTCTTTTACTGACATAAACAATTCATTACTGCATGCAAGGCAAAACTGTATATTTGAATCATAGGGAGCAGTTTGACATTCAGTTGCAAAAATTATATAAAGGTTTCCTTTGCCTCAATCAGACCTATTTGTAGATCAGAGAAATCATGAAAATTCTTTCCTCTTTTCAGAACCTTTGCACAGAATTGTATCATGTAGACTTTTAGGATGGTCCCAAAATACACAGTCTATAATCTTATTAATAGGCTGAAGAAACTAAAGGCACATAGGACTTTTAGAATTAAGTTCAACAATTTTTATATAATGCCTGTTTGACAGAGCATGATGCTGCTTCAATCAACTACACAAAGTTCAGCAAAAGTTAACTTTTACTATGTTCAATTTTTAAGATGGCTTGAAAAATCTGTGTAATTGGTATGACATTTATCAATACCAACCATACTTAATACCTTCACTCTATTCTCCAGTATGATTAGCAATCACTTTCTGGCCCTGGTAATGGTAAATTTCTGAAAAGTTAAAAAGAAAAAAGCAGCTCAGATTTTATCATTTGTCCATGGTATAGCGGAAATTTTAAAAACCTGAAAATTCCCAAAATAATGATGGATGTAAGAGGTAAATTCTTATTGTATGTTACTAAAGTGTGAAATTGTTATAACCTAAAGATAAGAGTTTGTTTGTTTGTTTGTTTGTTTGATTGTAGGTAGGAACCTTGAAACCACAAATTCCCTGAAATTTTATGTAAAATTGTATATACATGTTAAATTTGGAGGAAAGAGGGTATAGAAAGCGTTCATCAGATTCTCAGAGGGTTCCATTAATCTTCTCTTGTGCCTCCCACCAACAGATTAAAAACCACACTGCCTTAAGACACTTTGGTTGTCAAATCTGAAGATAGGAACACTGTGCTAAGCTACATGATACGAGTTATTCTGGCCTTCTTGTGGTAACCAAAATTACTTCAAGGCCTAAAAGAAATAGTCTTTATGGACACGTAGAGATTTTCTCATTGCCAGTACATATTAAATACGATGCCTTAACACAAACTATTACTCTACTATCCACAAAGCCATTTGATAGGAAAGGCGACAGAAGCTATCTAAGAAAGTTAACTGTTCTCTGATTATCTTATTTTAAGGTTTACTACCAGGCAATCTGACACCATTTAGTCTTTCATGATGAAAAAATTTAGTCTTAAATAACTGAGTCTGAATATAGTGTGCTTTCGTGTAACATTTTTAAATTTTACAGTTACAAAAGCATTTTATACTTCATTAGATTCTTAAATCAAGATTAAAGATAAAATGTCTTGATTTAAAGACTCTACACTTCTTTGGCTCTTTAATTTTAATTATTTCTGTTATCTTAAAAATATAGTGGTTGGGAATCACGTTTTCTTTTTATGGTAGTAACAATAAAAATAGCTACTATTTATTGAGCACCTCTACTGCTTTATATACTGTGCTGGACACTTTATGTACATCACTAATTCTTACAACTTTATAAATGGAAAGTGAGGCTTAGAAAAAGTTAAGTAATTTGTCTGAAATCACACAGCTAGTAAGCAGCAAAGCTGGCCAAAGAACCAAAGCCCACACCCTTCTTTATGCTCTCCATGATCTCTGCATTTCAAAAAAATTTAGCATAAAGTACCCATGTGCCCTCAAAGAGCAGAAAATTCAAAAAAGCATTGAATATAAATAAACAATAATAAAAAATAATACCTAGACCTTAAAAGGCATTCAGAAGGGCAAAACCAGAAGATAAAATGACTTTCTATATCTTACTTCTAAACGCTCATATACTCACGCAGGTCTCATTCCAAAAAGAATTAAAATAGAGGCAAATCTATCAAAGGTTTCACATTTTAAGTTATAAAATAAATGCTTCCCAAAGCAGCAGCAAAAGGGGAAAAAAAGGTGGTTAGCGAAAAGTGCAAAGGTGAAAATTCAAGTATTTTATAAGATATTAAGTAGATGCTGTAAGGATTAAGGAAGGGTGGCAAAATAGTGTAAGGAAAAGAGGTTTGAAAAAAAGAAAAAGCCAAACAGAGAAAAAGCAAATGGATAAAAGCAAAAATTACAGAATGAGAAGATAAAATTCAGTACTAAGACATGATATAAATATATGAAACAGTTCATTTTCCTTTATAACCTTGTTATCATTGCTCTGCTTTAAAGAACACAGTTGAGTTAGTAGATTACCGATTACTAACTTTGCAGAAATAAATTGAATCCACTGTTAATTAGTGATTAGAAGAAAATTTTTTAGAATGGGTTTTCATCAGAAGAAAATTTTTTAGAATGGGTTTTCATCAAAATGTGGTACCAAATATGTTGAAAGGAAAAAATAGCTGGGAGGCAAGCAGAGATGGAAAATTTAAATGCATACAATAAACAAGTCAAAAAGTAGTTACTATTTATCACGGAGGTCATTGAGGTTCACCAATACCTTCACATTTTACTCATGGCTTCAAATTGTTAGGACATTTAAAAATTAGCTACTCTTTTATTCTCTTCTTTCATCTGTATTTCTTTATTTTGGAATTATGAGAAAAACTTTTGAATCCTTAGAATTTCACCTTTTCTTAAATATTGGGTGGACATAAACACACCCTTTCAATGAACAGTCTCACAAAGATGAAGAAGGGCATGCAAGACACCAACAAGTAGAGAGGAGTTATTCATCCCTTCCCAGGACCTAAAGGCCTTGCAAGGCTATGAGCTTCTTAAATTTTGTTTTGTTTTGTAGTTTTATCATTATCATTCTTTATTGCTTTTTTTCAGGTATAACCAATTTGCTTTCTAAAAACCTAAAGTAAGTTTGTTTGGAATTTCGGAAATGAAGACTGAATTCTGAGTTTTGCAAAATTGTATTAACATATTTAAACCCAAAGATATACATAAATATAGATTTGATCTATTAGATCAAACAGTCTCCAGAAAATTATTATGAGGTCATCCTCCTTCTAAAACACTAAAGAATAAAAGAGAAACAAGGAAAAGATGATTATGATAGAAGTATGAGAGCATGATGGTTTAGCGACTGTGCAACGGTTCACTAGTGGACAGCAGTTTATTGATTTCTCTCAGCAGTGAAATCTCCTCCTCTTGGGCGGTTTGCACTGTGACTGCAGCTGCGTACCTTTAGTGGTATCAGATATGCTATTTAACAAAGCACACATCATATCTCCCTCTAAGTGGTGAGGGTTTAGTATGTGAGCTGGCCTCTGAGTCTTCTTAAATTGATTCTCCAACTCCAGAAAACCTTGATCTCCTGAGAGGATGGTAAAAGGAATCTGCTTGGGTAGTTGTTCATCTAGACGGCCAGCCTAAGTTGGAACAAATGGCATATATTGATAAAATCAGTATTTGCGTTTCAAATCAAGTTACAACTCTTTCAGAATGAACACATATCTGGGAATGTATATTAAGCTTGCTCCCTAGCCCTCACCTAAGTTTGATATAAAGATGTCCTTCATAAATGAAATACACCATATTTAATCAAATACAAGATGTCATTAATTAAAAGATGAGCTATTTTATGTGCCACTAAGAAAGAAAAAATACTGCTAAAATGGGAGTCCAATGGGAAGCCCCCACATAAAGCAGGAACACGAATGTAAAGGTAATAAGAAATAAATCTGCCATTTAGAAAGGGTAAGCAAGGAAATTTGCAAGACTCAATTTTGGCACTAGATAGAGGGAAAAAAATCTCTTGTGGTTTTGACCATAAATAGCATTCAACAGGTTTGCAGAGTAAATTCAGTGTGACTCCTAAACTCTCAAGAAAAGAATTTAATTTTAAACAGTAGTTTCTCCAGGTGACTGGCAGAGGCAGAAGTAAATGCAAATCCTATCTAGCCTAAGAGTTAATTAAGCTGCCTCCCAATTTCAGAAATAATAAAGTATGAAAGCATTTTAGCATAGATTGAGTACAGTGTCATCTCTTAATCATTCATTCCATAAATAGTTGAGGGTCTATTATGTGTAGTTAGGTCCTACTAGGAGCTAGAGATACAGCAGTAAATAAAACTGCCAAGGGACCCTGCCCTCAAAGTAGTCATAGGTAGAATCTGATGCAGAAGATTTTATTTAAAAATATAGAATTGAGGAATGATTTACACAGTTTTATTACAACTCAAGTGGGGGGAAAAATCCAAGCATAGATTCAGGGGATCTTAGAATCATACTGGGTTTTCCAATAAAACAATGACTCACATGCATACATATGGCAAAATCAGCAGCATCTTTTCTTTTACTGCAGCGAGGGTGAAGGAAAAAGCATCCAATCCTGTTCAGGTAATTAAAGATCTTACAGTTGAGTGGAGGTTTCCAATTGGTGTTTCCTCCTATTATTCATTTAGGAAAGGCATAAATGATAATCAGACTGGAGAAGTAAAGGCCAAATGGCTAGAAACCACTGAAAATACTCAAAGAAAAACATATAATAGGGGAAAAAAAATCTTTCTAGTGAACTAAATTAGAATGTAAAAGAACTCAGTTCCAGCCTAGGTATCACCATCTTGTACCTTATAACCTTGGGAAAGTAGACCAATGTCCATGAATCTGTCTACTCACAGGGATGTTAAACAACATCCAAAAGTAATGTGTTTGAAAATGCTTTGAAATGGCATCATTCAGTATGAATGTATGCATTAGTGGTTTTTACAATTGTGTCGAGGTTGTTCAATAGATAGAAATGACGGACAATCAGCAAAACTAGACATACTAAAAGGTTGTACTGGCTAACTTGTCCAGATCAGTATGTTTCCATCTTGAATACCAATCATCCTCTTTACATGCCATTTCCTATCAAATTTTAACTCTATCAGATGCTCACTATCCTAAACCTCTGTAAATTAAAGAAGGTTCTCCCCCAGGTCTGGTCACTGTGTAAAGAGATTTAGATGAAGTTGCATATTTATGAAGCAGTACTGGTATGCTGAAAATAACTCTCATTCTGTAGTCAAAATATACAAGTTCAAAAGCTAACTGTGCTAATTATTAGTTTTAAAACTTTGGAAAAAATAAACTTCTCAGCCAGTTTCCTTATATTTTAAAAGGGAGAAGATCATAATAATCAGTAACTATGTGTTAGGACCAAGCATACCACATGACATATTAGAGGTGTTGAATAAAAGCTTTTTCAAGCTGTATTTAAAGATCCACAAATTCTGGGCCACAGAAGAAGCTAACATTCACCACAGAAAAATATGAAGAGAAAAAGATTCTAGCAAATCTTTAAAAAGTATATTGCAAAGTAACAATATACAATTATATGCCTACATTGTATTCAAGAAGAATTCTTTTAAAGTGAACAATATGCTAAGAAAAAATAAAAGGAGGTCATTTCTAATGTTTTCCATATTAATCGTACCTTGAAAACCCCAGATAAATGTTCCTTGATTAAGATTTCCTGGTAAATGCCCAAAAAAGTTTGACCAGTTATCAAAATCTACAAAGACTATATGAGTCATGGTTCTCAGGTAATCCAAATCTGGAAGCTCAACAACTTCTTCATCTGATGAGAGACACATGAACATGAATTTAGTAAGAATATGCTAAAACACTTTAATTTCTCAAGTCTAAAAGATATTAGCAAACTGATACACAAAAATATTAATCTTTCATCTTATTCATCTCTATCTAAACCTTTTTATGACATCCAAACCAGTAAATGACACATTTTACACCTGAAACATAATTTAAAAATACTTCAGAAACTTGATTATGTATCCTCTTTACAAATATATGATCCTCATGGGTTTTTCCTTAAGTCATTTATTAAAAGAATTGCTAAAAATTTAAAACAAGCCAAAAACTCACACCAATCCTTTAGAAGGAAATTCCTTTTCAAGGTTTTCTATTAAAGAACGTTCTCCCCCCCACGAGAATTTGGCTCTTTTCGTAATTTAGACTACTGGTTTATTAGGAGCACTCTGGTTTTGTGATTCAACACCCTGGAGAGCAGAAATAGGATAACCTACAACCCTGCTGCCAAAGTAGCACATCAGCACCTCCAATCATAACACATTTTTCTAGGTTCTGTCAGGTTCTTTTTATCATCTTCCACAGTTCTCCAACTGCTTTTCTCCCTCTCATTTACCTTCTTTCATACTTTTCTACCTTGACAAGGCCTTAAACTTTCCAGATGTAGCAATGCAAACCTTAAAATGTTAAATTATTTTAAAAGTTAATAGCTTCTACTCCACATAATAGAGGCTTCCTCAAATATAATAGTCCTCTCCTCCCATTTACCAGCCACCTTTCTAATGTATTTTCCCCAGGTTCTTAGTAATTGTAGATTTATACTACAATTGTTTTCTATCAAACACAGACCAACACAAATTCCTAAAAAGCAATCAGAGGAGCAAAAGGAAAAGCACAAGAGAACATAAAAGGATGTGACCACTGTTTGGAGTACAGTCGAGTAAGTCTATAGTAAGTATTTAATCCTTTCTCACTTAAAACATGACAATTAAAACTGATGTTGAGATCTACATATGCTAAAAAGTAAGCCTATAAAAATTATATATACATACCTAAAAATATTTCATTACCCAAATGTTCACGTATTTTCACTGTCTCTAATATACTTTGGGCACCCACTAATAAATAGTATTTGAAAAGATACAGAATTAAATTTATCCTCCTATACAAACTAAAAACACTGCATTCTTCTAAACTTACCAAATCCTACCATATAGAAGAAGTAAAGTCCAGAATACATGCAGCAAAAAAGGGGATCCATACCTCAATTTTCTCCTTGGTTCTGGCTACTAGTAAAAGCTTTGCTCCCTAAGTCAAATGTATACATACACACACACAAATTTTGAAATGACCTTTAAGATTTCTCAAAACTTATAGAATAAGGCCAAAATTAAAACAAAAAATAATTCTTTTTTTTTTCTTTTTAAATGAAACTAAACATTATAAGAAAAATGCAAATGATAGTAATGTCCAGGATAACATTTCAAATCTGACTTACAGGAGGACTATCAACTTCCTTCAACTCTCAAAATCCCCAAGTCTTTTGTAAAAGAAAAGAAAATGACATCTAAAATACATATAATTTAAAGCCAACATATACTCTTTGTCCCCGTGAGTTTAGAGAGTGGCTGAAGAAATTAGTAGGCATACCCTCTAAAATATATATATTGCAGTAATTAACTGACTAATCCTCCTGTCATGTTTCTTGCTTCAAAATTAGGTCATTATTAGCTTCCATGGTTGCAGTACTTATTATAAACATAGCCACAGTATATGTGAGTTTCTACACTAATTTGTGAAATTTGCACAGACAATAGATTTGTAAAGCCATACCTATATTTTGACAGCTTAGGTCTTTCTCAGCTCCTTTCTCCACTTCTGAATTTTCTGTATGGTTTACTGCCTGTTTGGGTTTTCTCTCTGTACGTGAGGCATTGGCAGTAAACTTGTACGGGCTCGTTTTTTCAGATCCAAAATGCGCCACACTCGGTTTTTGTAAGAAGCAATGTTTTCTATGGAAGTGCTGCTGAGCACTTTCAGGGTCATGAAATGCTTTGGTGCAGGTGCCACACTTGATTACATACTGCTGCTCCTCTTCACTCTTTCCTTCCCTGTGTACTTGATATATATGATTGTTCATGTCGGCTAAATTCTGTGCTGTTGCTGAACACAAACTGCAACGATACCACAGTTTACCTTTATCCAGCATGATTTGGAGACATCTACTATAATCATCCTTTCTGTTGACTTTACATATGTAACTCTCATGGCAACCACAGGTTAACAGGTTACTGGTCTCCAATACTGAAAAATCATCTTCAGTTTTAATTGAAGTTTCAGATTTTTCTGACACAAACACATAATCGATGCTGTGACACTCCTTGTAATGACTCAAGAATGCTTCTTCCACATTAAAGATAAGATCACAAAGCCCACAAAAGTATTTAATCTTTATCTCATTGTCATGCTCATCTTGGCAATGTCGGTATAATGTTTCTATCTTGTGAAAAGTCTTTTTGCAATGGGCACAGCTGTATCTATGAAACTGGTGACTTGCCAAAGACATGCAGTGCTGTTTTACACATTCCTGGGAGTCAAACATATCTTCACAAATTCGGCATTGCCATTTGCCCCTTGGATGGCTGTTTGTGGGGGAATGATCGATAATAGCAATAGCTGAAGAAGGCTTCTTAGCAGTTATATTACTCATCAATGTTGTAGAGGATGATGGCAAAATTCCACCTTCTATCATTTCATCCCTCTCATAAAAATACCTGTGTCCATTATGAAATTCAGTCACATGTGCCATGATAGTCTCTTTCCTTGTTAACTCCTTTTTGCATGTCCGACACCAGAAAAAAAAGTTATTTAAATGTGCTCCTCCATGAATCCGGCTCATATGTAAACGGATGACCCCTGAATCTTCACATACCTTTCCACAGACCACACACTTATAACACATTGTGTTTGCTGAGAAAACATGCTTTTCTACCGCATCTTCACTTGAGAATCTTTGATGGCACTCACAATACCAGCTTTTAACTGTTGGCTTTTCTTTTTGGACATAAACCACACTTTCATGGCTTTTATCCTCTAAATTAATCTTCTTTTTTGGAATGGTACTGCAATCTTGGGTTCCGGATTCTTTAAAAGATATTGTTCTCTTAAGTGATGAAAATTTTGATTGATCTAACAGATGCAAGTCAGAAGTAGGTTTGTTCCCTTCACTGCTATGGCAATAAAGTAAGACTGATTCTTCCATTGAGGTAATGACTCGGACTTTGTGTCCTGAATTCTGCTTATGATGTCGGGTACTGGTTTCATCCACAAAGACTTGGTTGCAATTTGGACAATACCCTCTTAATATGAATTTCTCTGCAACCTGGGCAATGCTCTTCTCAGCTACAGCTACAGGACCAGCATTTCGACAACGAACTCTAAATTGGATTAAAAAAAAAAAAAAAACTCTTTCATAAGTATTTTCTAAATACAGCATCTCTGCTTTTATTATAGTAATTATAAAATAATCAACACATAAATAAGCACCAAAAGAGTCTTTTCAATAATGATGCAGATGATATAATGATATTCCATCATCTTAAAATACTGGATTATTACCTACTTCATGTCTACTTCTACCCATATACAAAAGGGTAAAACTAGAATCAAAATATTAAAAAAAAAAGTTCCAGGCAAGCTTTAGAAAACTAAAAACAGTATCAAATACACTGATAAAGGACCTTATCAGACAAGCAAATTATCAGCTTCTCTGCAGTAATTAAATTGTATGGTAAAGTTCTAGGCAACTTGGAACACATTCTTAAGAATTAATTCATTCTATATCAGGAATATGCCATGCACTAAAGAACTAGGCTCAATTAAGACTACACACTTTTCCAAAATTAACTCATAATAAGTCATCTTCTCCAGGGGAAAAGGAAAAAGAAATAACAGCTGTGCTTCAACTTTCTTCTTCACTACTAAACTCCAAAGAGAACAGACCTACTACCTTTCTATTTCTTACTACTCATTCTCTATTTGCCAATGAAAACACAATTATTAAACCAAGAGTCTTTTTTTTTCCAGTCCACCTTCTCCTTTTCCTCTCTGTAAAAACTGAAAGACTTAACTATCAGTTTGTCTTGAACATCTTTGCTCTCTCAATTGTTATGACACCTGGTTCTATTTTCAACTCCTCTGATTATACTTGGCTGGCTTAATTCAGTTCCACATATTTTGATTAAATAAATGTGTTTCCAGATGGCAACAGCAGATATGAAGGAGACATCATTTTGCCTTCAGAAATGTCAATCTTATTGGGAAAAGAGACATTCAATGACTAAAGTACAATCAGATTAAGTACTACAATAAAGGGATGGATAAGAGTTTTAGATTGTTGAACCATATCAATATTATTTAATAAAAAATAAATTAGTTTCAGAAAACTAAGTGCTGTGGCTTTATTGTTGAAGGCATAATTAATTCTATTAAGAAGAAAGGAATGGAAAGGATAAGGAATCAAGAAAAACTAGAATAGCACCATTTGCTATTTCACCAAATATTACAGAGCTAAGAACGTTTTTTTTTTTTTTTTAAATAGTATTGTTTTTTTTTTAAGATTTTATTTATTTATTCATTCATCCCCCCCTTGCTGCTTATGCTCGCTGGGTCAGCTAACCACGCCGTGCGGGCGGGCTTGCCTTCACCAGGAGGCCCCGGGAACCGAACCCGGGGCCTCCCATATGGTAAACGGGAGCCCTACTGATTGAGCCACAGCCGCTTCCCCTAAGAATGGTTTTTGAGAAGTTATTAGTTAATTCCTTGATCAAAATTACTCCTCTTTTTCAATATTTTAGGGAAGTTTTAGAATTCTCTTTGAGATCTATTAAAATGCTTAAATTCATATCCTATTTAAGATTACTGATATGTTCCCCAAGAGCTAAAATGTGTTAAAAGACAACAAAATCCTGACACCCAAGGTAAAATGTTCTATGCCAAGCACCCAATAAAAAATAACAAGGCATACCAAGAAATAGGAAAATGTGATCCATAACCAGGAAAAATATGAAGACAATACACACACGCAAAAATGACATAGATGATGGCATTATCCGACAAGGACATTAAAAGACATCTGACAACTATGTTATAGAAAAACAAACATAATGAGGTGAGGAACTGTAGATATGTACAGAATCAAATGGGACTATCAAAGGTAAAAAATACATTATCTGAAGTGAAAATACACCATATGAAGTTAACAGTTTAGCCTTGATTTAGTTGAAGATCAGTTAACTTTAAGAAACAGCGAAAGTAATGAAAAATGGAGCAAAGAGAAAAGGAGAATAAAGATTAATACTTATCTAGGAAACATTATCAAACAGCCTACCATATGTGCAAATAAAGTCCTAAAAAAGGGAGAGAGGGAGACAAAAAATATTTGAAGATATAATGGATAATTTTTTCCCCAAATTTGATGAAAACTATATATCCACAGATCTAAGTAGATTAACTGAACTTCAAATAGAAAACACACACACACACACAAATTAAGGCATACCATAACCAAATTGCCTGAAAGTAGTAATAACTAAAAAATCATGAAAGCAGCTAGACATACGTGATAGTCTGAAGTTTTGTGAATACAAGAAAAGATCATGTTCTTTGAACTAGCCCATTCATGTGGGTGTGGGGCCCTTTGCATTAGATTCAGTTAAGGGAACTTGATTAGATCAATTTTTATTAGATCACTCTAGTGCCTTTGATTGGACTACAGCAGTGAGGCATGACCCAGATTGGGTCTCCACCCTTTTCTTATCTTAAACTGAGAACTGGAAGCAGAAACACACAGAGAGAAAAACAGGTGCTGTTTTACCCTGCCATGTGAGACCACTAGAGGAGCCCTGAGAGGCTGACAGAGAGGCTGGAGGCTGGAATCAGTGGAGCACAGAGGCACAGAAAGAGGCGCCCGGAGAGGCTAGGCTCACAGAGCAGCTTAAAGCTGAAGAGACGAGCCCTGCCATGTGCTTGATCGCCCACAGCTGAGTTTAGGTAGAAAGCAGCCTGAAGGAAAAGGCAGAGACCCAGACAGACTGCCACTATTTTACCTTACCACGTGACAGAATTCCAGGAGCCAGCAGTAGCTCTTTGGTGAGAAAGCATCTCTGATGATGTCTTGATTTGGACATTTTCACAGCTTTGGAACTGTAAGCTTTTACCTTAATAAATTCCCCTTATAAAAACCAGTCATTTCTGGTATTTTGTATCAGCAGCTTTAGCAAACTAAAACAACATATTTTGACCCAGCAGCTACATTTCTAAGTAAATACCCAAAAGAATTGAAAACAAGGATTCAATAGATATTTGTATACCAATGTTCATAGCAGCATTATTTATACTAGCCACCCCACAAGCCCATCAACAGATGAATGAACAAAATGCACTATATACATTTAGCCATAAAAAGGAATGAAGTTCAATACATGCTACAGCATGAATCTTAAAGACATCATGCTGAGTGAAATAAGCCAGACACACCCAAAAGGACAAATACTTATGATTTCTTTTATACGAAATGCACAATAAGCAATTATATACAGGCAGAGAGTAGATTGCAGGATAAAAGAGGGTGGTGGTGGTGGTGGTGGTGGCAAGGGGAATGAGAATAGAGAGTTACTGCTTGATAGTTAAAGTGCTTCTGTTTGGCATGATGAAAAATTTTGGTAATGGATGATGGTGTTGGTAGCACAATATTGTCAATGTAATTAATATCATTGAACTGTATATGTTAGTGGTTAAAATGGGAAAGTTTGTGTTTTATATATATATATAAAATATATATTTAAGCAGCCACAGACATTATATAAGAAGAACAAAGAATCACAAGAAGAAAAAAGACAGAATGCAGATTCTCATCTGAAACTGCAAGCCAGGGGACAAAGGAAAGACATAGTAAAGTACTGGAAGAAATAACTATCCATCTAGAATACCCAAAAAATCATCTTAAAAAAAAAATGAAGGTGAAATAAAGAGTTTTGCAATCAAAACCAGAGAATCCAGTATTAGTAGAATCACACTACAAAAAATGTTTGAAGAAGCTGTGATGGGGAGATAGTATATCCATACAACAGAATATTATTCAGCCATAAAAAGAAATGAAGTGCTAGTATATACTACAACATGGATGAAACTTAAAGACATCATGTTGAATGAAATCAATAAAGACAGAAAGCAAAAGAGTGATTACAAGAGGTTGGGAGTAGAGTAATGGGGAGTTATTAGAAATGGGTAAGAGTTTTAGTTTGGGATGATGAAAATAGCCTGGAAATAAATAGTGGTATAAGTTACACAGTACTGTCAATGTAGTTAATGTCAACAAATTGTCCCATTAAAATGGTTAAAATGATTTTTATGCTACATATATTTTACCAGTTTAAAAAAAAAAAAAAAAAATTCTACTCCTAGATATATTACTAAAAATAATGAAAATCTATGTCCACACAAATGCCTATACACAAATATTCATAGCAGCATTATTCCTAATAGCCAAAGGTGGAAGCAGTCCAATTAATGAACCAACTGATGAATCAATAAAAACAAAACATGGTGTATCCATACAATGGAATATTATTTGGCAATAAAAAAGAATGAAATACTTCTCAATGCTAAAACGTGAATGAACCTTGAAAATATTATACTACAAGAAAATAGTCACAAAAGGCTACATACTGTATGATTTCATGTACATGAAATGTCTACAATAGGCAAATCCAGAGAGACAGAAAGTAGATTAGTAGTTGCCAGGGGCTGGGAAGAAGGGGAAATGGGGAGAGAATGCCAATAGGTATGGTTCAACAGGTATGGAGTTTATTTTGGGGTTGATGAAAATATTCTGGAATTTGATAGTGGTGGTGAATGTGCAGACTTCTGTATATACTAAAAACCACTAAACTGTACATTTAAGAAGAATATATTTTATGTATGTGAATTATATCATGATAAAAAATTTTAAATAAAAATAATAAATAGCAAAAAGAATATGTATTCTGGGTTTATAACATATGTAGAAGTAAAAATATATGATAATAGCACAAAGGATAAGGGGAGGGAATAAATTTATTGTTGTAAGGTTTTTATATTATAGGTGAAGTGGTATCATTATTTGAAGGAGGATTGTTTTAATTAAAGATACTTATTTTTAACACTAAAACAAATAATAAAATATATTTATATATACATAGCTCATAAACCAATAATGGATACAAAGTGGAATACTAGAATATATTCAATTAATTGAAAAGAAGACAGGAAAAGAGGAAAAAGGAAACAACAGATGGGACTAATAAAAAACAAATAGCTAAAAAAATAAAAATAGCAAGTAGTAGACATAATATCTAACATATTAATGTATTTACATTAAATGTAAATAGCCTAAACAGTTCAAATAAAAAACAGACTGTCAAATTGCATTAAAAAAAAAAAAAAAAAAAAAAAAAGCAAGCTCAACCTATAAGCTATCTATAAGAATCCCACCTTAAATCTAAATAGATAAGTTAAAGGACAGAAAATATATAAAATGATTCAAGTAATAATTACAAGAAAGCAGAGTACTATAATACTATCAGGCAAAACAGACTTCATGACGAAGTTACTGAGACAAAGAAGAATACTTAATAATAAAAAAAAAACAGTATATTGGGAAGACGTAATTATAAACATGTACAACCCAATTACAGAGCTTCATGAAGCAAAACTGAGAGAACCAAAAAAAAAAGAAAAAAAATCTCCAATTATATTTGATAATGTTAACACTCCTCTTCCAGTAATTGATAGGACAACATTTTTGTATAAAAAAGCAGTAAAGAGGGAGGGGAAGTGGAGAATTATTGCATATGGATACAGAGTTTCTGTTTAGGGTGATGAAAAAGTTTTTAAAACAGATGGGTGTGGTAGCGCAACACTGTAACTGTAGTTAATGTCATTGAATTATATACATAAGAAAATCAAATTTTATGGTGTGTGTATATATATTCACAATAAAAAAGAATTAAAAAAGAGATGGGATTGTATCAAAGGCACACAGAAACTAATGGAAAGCACTCCCAATGGCCAAAGTTGAAACAATCTGAGGGACAAAATTAAGGGGGGAAAAAAAGTGGGGAAAAAAGCAGTAAAGATAGAAGAGATGTGAATAACACTATCAATTCCCTTAGACAATCTTTTCAGGTGCTCATGAAGTATTTTCCAAAACAGACTACATCACAGGCCATAAAACAAACCTTAAAGTTTTTTAAAAGATGGAAATTATACAAAACATGGTCTCTGATATGAGTAGAATTAAATTAGAAATAAGTAGTAAATCCCTGAATGCTTGAAAAATTATTAGAAATTAAACAATCAGTTCAAAATAAACTATGAATCAAAGAAGAAATCAAAAGGGATTTCTTTCCTATGTTAAATGAATGGGAAAGAGAAGTAATCAAAATCTGTGGAATGAAAAAAATATCTGGGGAATGCAGGTAAAGCAGTGCTTAGAGGGAAATTCATAGTTATAATTTTTATATTGAAAAAGAAGGTCCAATATCAATGTAAGCTTCTACCTTAAGAGGCTAGAAAAGGATTTTTAAAAATTAACAAAGTTTAAAAAGCAGAAATCAATGAACTAGAAAAAGGACAGAGAATTGTCAGCAAAACAAAATATTGATTGTATTAAAGATTTTAAAAATTTATTAGAGGGAAGCGGCTGTGGCTCAATCAGTAGGGCTCCCGTTTACCATATGGGAGGCCCCGGGTTCGGTTCCCGGGGCCTCCTGGTGAGGGCGGGCCCGCCCGCACGGCGTGGTTGGCTGACCCAGCGAGCACAAGCAGCAAGGGGGGGATAAATGAATAAATAAATAAAATCTTTAAAAAAAAAAAAAAGATATTTAAAAAAAAAAAAATTTTATTAGAGATAGATTAAGAACACAAAGGCTAAAAATATAAATATTTTTAGAAGAAAACATGAAATAATATTGAGAAGCAAAGATGGCAAAGCCTTCTCATACAGGACACAGAAAGCCTAACCATAAAAGAAAAAAAGTCAATAAATTAATAAAATGAAGAGTTCCTGCTCATCAAAAGACATAATTAACAAAATGAATAGGCAAGACACATTCAGAGCATATATTCACAGTATATATGTCTGACAAAAGATTTGTACCTCTAATATGTAAAGAATCTCAACTTAGTATTAAAAAGGCAAACAATCCAATTTTTAAAAATAGGCCAAGATGTGAACATTTTACAAAGATATACAAACAGCCCACAAGCATGTGAAAAAGTTCCAATCTCATTGTTCATCCAGGAAATGCAAATTAAAACCATAATGAGATACTTCTGAGACCAGCTAAAATGAAAAGATAGGCAACACAAAGTGTTGGAAAGGATTTAGAAGAATTGGAAACTTTCATACTTTGCTGGTAAAAATGTAAACTGGTATAACGATTTTGGAAAAGTATTTGATAGTTTCATAGAAAGTGAAATATACACCTACTCTGACCCAATAATTCTACTCACAGATACTCATCCATGAAAAATGAAAACATGTCCATAAAAAGACATGTACAAAATGTTCATAGAAACTTTACTGACAATAGTTAAAACTTGTAAATGCAAATGTCCATGAAGATGAGAAAGGATAAAGAAATTGTACTCTATTCATACAATAGAAAATTACTCACCAATAAAAACAATGTACAAACATATGCAACAATACAGATGAATCTCACCTATATTATGCTAAACACAGAAAAGTACATACTATATTATTCCATTTATATGATATTCTAGAGCAGATAAGACTAATCTAAGATGGAGAAAAAAATCAGAATAGTGATTGCCTGGGAATGAAGGAGTGGGAAATGATCAGAAGAATGCAAGAGAACTTCCACAGAGATGTAATATTCTATATTATGACAAGAGTGTGGACTGAACAGACATATACATTTGTCCAAATTGTGAAAGTTAAAATTTGTATACTTTGATTAATTTAAATGTTATCTCAGAAATAAAAACTCTAGAAAATAATATCAAGGGGAGTATGGAGCATGTGATGGTATAAATAAAACAAGAATGGCAGATTGTTGAAAATCATTGATGCTGAGTAATGGGTACGTGGGGATTCACTATACTATTCTGTTTATACAGTTGAAATTTTCCTTAATTGAAAAAAAACAAAAGGAAGAACCAGGATTTGAACTCATATAGTACGTCATAACCAGGATTGTTAACCATACTCTGCTGCCTCAGTTTTATTGAGAACATATTTTACTCCAAGATTCGTAAAACTTCTTTCCCTTTAAACAAATGCAATTGTGTCAATTAGTAGAATACTAACATTTATTGCATTTTTAATTTGTTTTTATTTTTTAGAAGCTTTAGATTACTTACATGATATATTGAAAATATAAAGGGATAACCATATTATCACCCTACCATATTTTCCCCATTAACAACATCTTTCATTAGTGTGGTACCCAATTTATGAATACATACTGAAGCATTGCTATGAACTATGGGTCAATAGTTTACATTATAGTTTACACTTCGCACTGCACATTTTCATAGGTTTTGATCAAATGTATAATGGCCTGTATCCATCATTGCAATGTCATTCAGAACAATAACAATGTCCCCAAAATGAACACATTACACCAATTCTTCCCTCTCCCTCCCCTCAGAATCTCTGGTGACCACTGCCTTTATATCAATGTTACAAGATCTTCCATTGCTAAAATAATCATACATCTACTTTAGTCCATAGTTGTATTCCCCCTTATGTTTGTTCACTCCTCAGTCTTGAGGATTTTAGGATGCTGATGCCCACTCTGTTTCTGACATTTATTGCATTTTAAAGAAATAATAGAAAAAGAGAACTATTTTTTTTTTTTTTTAAAGATTTTATTTATTTATTCATTTATCCCCCCCTTGCTGCTTGCGCTCGCTGGGTCAGCTAACCACGCCGTGCGGGCGAGCTTGCCTTCACCAGGAGGCCCCGGGAACCGAACCCGGGGCCTCCCATATGGTAAACGGGAGCCCTACTGATTGAGCCACAGCCGCTTCCCAGAAAAAGAGATCTAAAGAGACACAGCATCTAAATGCCAAGTGCCAACCTGGTTTAGATCATGATTCTAACAAAACAACTGCAAAAAAAACACCCTTCGTGATATAATCAGGAAAAATTGATAATGATTGGTTATTTGATGATATTAAGAAACTCTTAGGTTTTCTTTTAAAGTTATGATAATGATATTACAGTAATTTTTTTTATTTAAGAAGAGTTCTTACCATTTAAGATACCTACTGAAGTACTTAAAGATGAAATAAGTCTAGAATTTACTTCAAAATAAAAACTGGTAGAGAAGATGAGTTTTAAAAGGAGTTAACAACTACTGAATTTGAGTAAGGGGAACACTGAGGTTCATTATAATATACTCCCTATTTTGTATATTGCTTCATAATTTCTCTCACAAAGACAAAAAAAATCACACTGGAATTGTTCTGATTACTTGATACACAGGGCCTTTCGTTGAGATTGAATTTTCTTAAGTACAAGATACTTTCCCTTTTGGTTGATTTAAAGCCAACATTTTATTTTAACTCTCTCCTCCCCATCACAAACACTCATAAACATACACTGTTAGCTTGTGTTATATTAGCAACAATATCAATGTGTCCACATTTTCCACACCTCTACCCTCTCTCATGATGCTGTGATTAATTTCCAGGAAAATTTATATTCTCATTTTAAAAGGAGAGAAATATAGAATAGAAAAGCATATGTTGGGGGGGGAGGATCATCAATATGGTGATGTAATACATCCCCTAGAAAGGTCTTCCCACAGAAATAACTAATAGAAGAACAAACCCCATTTGCATGGAATTCTGGAGGATGATATAGACTGGAGAAGGATTCCACAAAGGCTGAATCCAAAAAGAAAGTGGGTGTTGTATGTGGCTCAAGCAGTTGAGCACCTGCTTCCTACATGGGAAGTTCTGGGTTCGGTTCTTGGTGCCTCCTTAAAAACAAACAAACAAAAAAACCCCCAAACAAACGGAAAAAAAAAGAACTCAGGGGAGCCAATGTGGCTCAGTGGTTGAGTGCTGGCTTCTACCATATGAGGTCCCAGGTTCAACTGAAGGAGAGGAGAGGAGGGGAGGGAAGGGGAAAGGGGAGGAGAGGTGAAAGGAGAAAGTAAAGGAAAAGGAGAAAGGAAAGGAAAAGGGGAAAGGAAAGGAAAAGGGGAAAGGAAAGGAGAAAGAGAAACAGAAACAGAAAGAGAAAGAAAGGAAAAGAAAGGGAAGGGAAAGGGAAGGAAAGGGAGGGAAAGGAGAAAAGAAAGGAAAAGAAAGCAAAGGAAAGAAAGGGAGAAGGGAAAGGAAAAGAAAGGAAAAGGAAAAGGAAAGAAAGGGAGAATTTACCCAGATGGCTTCATGGGTAAATTCTACCAATCATTCCAAGAAGAATGAATACCAACCCTGCTCAAACTCTTCCAAAAACTGAAGAGGAGAGAACACTACCTAACATTCCATGAGGACAACATCACCCTAATACCAAAGCCAGATGAAGACAACAAGGAAAGAAAATTACAGACCAAATTCTCTATAAATATAGATGCAAAAATCCTCAACAACAACAAAATACCAGCAAATCGAATTAAGCACATTAAAAGAATTATATAACATTATCAGTGGGTTTTATCCCAGGTATGCAAGGGTGGTTTGACATAAGAAAATCAGTTCTAATGTAATATACCACATTAGCAAAACAAAGGATAAAAACCACAGGATCCTTTCAATTGATGCAGAAAAAGCATTTGACAAATTCCAGCTCCTTTCTTGATAAAATAGGAATAGAGGGAGGCTTTGTCAAAGTGGTGGGTACAGGATCAACACGCAAAAATTAATGGTGCTTCTATACACTAGCAACATACAATCTGAGGAGGAAACCAAGAAAAAAAATTCCATTTACAATAGCAACTAAAAGAATCAATCTCTAGGAGTAAATTTAACTAAGGAGGTAAAGGACATATACACAGAAAACTACAAAGCTTTGCTAAAAGAAATCAAAGATCGAAATAAATGGAAGGACATTCCAGGCTCATGGATTGCAAAACTAAATTTTGTTAAGATGTCAATTCTACCAAAACGATTTACAAATTCAATGCAGTCCTAATCAAAATTCTAACAGCATACTTTGCAGAAATGGAGAAATTATCAAATTTATTTGGAAAGGTAAAGGATACTGAATAGCCAAACCCATCTTGAAAAAGCAGAATGAAGGCTTATATTTCCTGATATTAAAACTTATTACAAAGCTACAGTGGTCAAAACAGCTTGGTACTGGCACAAGGACAGATAAAGAGATCAATAAACTTAAACTGAGGGCTTAAAAATAGACACTCACATCTATAGCCAACTGATTTTGAACAAGGCAGCCAAGTCCACTCACATGGGAAAGAATAGACTCTTTAACAAATGGTGCTAGGAGAATTGGATATTCACATGTAAAAGAATGAAGGGAGACCCTTATCTCATACCATATACAAAAATTAACCCAAAATGCATCAAAGACCTAAATATAAGAACCAAGACTATTAAACTCCAAGAAGAAAATGTAAGAAAGCATCTTCAGATTCCTGTGTTAGAAAATGGTCTCTTAGACTTTACACCCAAAGCATAACCAACAAAATAAAGAATAGATATATGGGACCTCATGAAAATTAAAAACTTTTCAGTCTCAAAGGAGTTTATCATGAAAGTGAAAAGACAACCTACTCAATGGGAGAAAATATTTGGAAAGCATATATCCAATAAGGGTTTAATATCCAAAAAATATAAAGAAATCCTACAAGTGAACAATAAAAAGACACAACCTAACTGGCATTTTTGCCTAAAATGAGCAAGAGGCTTTAATAGACATTTCTTCAAAAAAGGTATGCAAATGGCCAAAAAGCACATGAAAAGATGCTAAACAGTTGTGGCAGTTTGAGATTATTTATAAATTCCAAAAAGAGAGAGATTATGGGAAGCGGCTGTGGCTCAATCAGTGGGGCTCCCATTTACCATATGGGAGGCCCCGGGTTCGGTTCCCGGGGCCTCCTGGTGGGGGCAAGCCTGCCCGCATGGCGTGGTTGGCTGACCCAGCGAGCACAAGCAGCAAGGGGGGGATAAATAAATAAAATCTTAAAAAAAAAAAAAAAAAAAAAAAAGAGAGAGAGATTATGTTTGTAAATTGGTCTGTTCCTCTGGGCATGATACCCTTTGATTGTATTAGATTCCGCCGAGATGTCTTTGATTAAATTATATTAAGATTAGGGCTTGATTCAACCACATCAGTAGAGTTTAACAGTCCTCGCCCCTTTGTGGGCTGTATAAACGGACACTCAATCAAGGAGACACACATAAATAGATACATAGAGAAGATATATGAAGGAAGAGAGACAGTTCCAAAGACATGGCAGAGGCCCCAGGAAGAGAGATGAGCCATTCGCCTGATAGTTTACAGCTGACCTTGTGAAGAGACCAGAGCAGCTGAGCCCGGAAAGAAATGAGCCCTGGGAAAAGAGATGAGCTCTATGCCAGCCTACAGCCGAGATCGGAAGAAGCTTGACCCACAGAGCCTTAAGAGGGAAGAGGAAGGCTGAACGCTCACAGATGTTGCCCACCATCTTGCTTCAACACATGGCAACAGAGTTTGGTAAGGAAGTAACCTTGAGTTGGACTCTTTAGGGCCTTGTAACCAAGCTTTTACCCCAAATAAATGCCCTTTATAAAAGCCAACAGATTTCTAATACTTTCCATCAGCACGTCTTTGGCTGACTAACACAACAGTACTAGCCATTAGAGAGATGCAAATCAAAACCACAATGAAATGCTATTTCATACCCACTAGAATGGCTACTATTTTTAAAAAAAGGTAAAAGGTGTTGGAGAGGATGTTGAGAAAAACAAACACTCATTCATAGTTGGTGGGAATATAAAATGATGCAGTTGATATGGAAGACAAAAATTTGACAGCTCCTCAGAAAAGTTAAGTATAGTTTTACCATATGACCTGGCAATCCCACCTCTAGGTATATACCCAAAAGAATTGAAAGCAGGGTTGAACAGATATTTGCACACCAGTATTCACAGCAGCATTATTCACAATTCCCAAAAGATGGAAGGAACACAAGTGTCCTTCCACCAATTAACAGATAAACAAAATGTGGTATATACAAATAATGGAATACTATTTAGCCAAAACAAGGGATTCAGTGCTGATACATGCAACATGAATGAACCTTGAAGATAACATGTTGCGTGAAATAAGCTAGACACAGAAGGACAAATATTATATGATCTCAATGACATGAAACAATTATAATAAGCAAGCTCATAGAGTAGAATCTAGAATATAAGTTACCAGGGCTGGGCTGGAGCTAGGGAATAGAGAGTTAATGCTTAAATTGCACAGAGTTTCTGTTTGGGTTGATTGTAAAGTTTTGGTAATGGATGGTGGTGATGATAGCAAAACATTATGAAAGCAATCAACAGCACTGAATTATACATGTAAATGTGGTTAAAAGTGGAAATTTTAGGTTACATGTTACTAGAATAAAAATTTTTTAAAAATAAAACAAAAGACTGTACAACACAGTGAACCCTACTGTAAACAATGGACTACAGTTAATAGTATACTTATAAACATCTTCTTTCATGAATTAAACAAATGTACCAAGATGTATTTCAAGATGTTAACAATGGGGTAGCAATAGGAACTCTGTGGTTTATGCATGATTTTTCTGTAAACCTTTAATTTCTCCAATAAAAAAAAAAAATGTGTTGAATACTCACGCTGGTACATGGTGGTTCAGGATTCCCTTATAGCCCAAGACTAGACCTATACAAACCTGAAATGTGCAGTAAGCTCCATGTGGGAACGCAGTGTCTGGTGGCAAGCCACACACTTGACTTGAAATGGAACATCTTTGCAGAGAGAGATCAAAAGTTTCTTTGCAAAAGATGGAAATGATATTGGATGTGCTATTCCCTTGTCATCTGAAAGACAAAACAAGTTATAACTTAAAAAGTAATTTGAGAAAAGCGATTTCTGACTAGCCTGTCAAGCCCACCCAGCTAGGGCAGAACAGTCTATTCAACAAATGGTGCTGCAAGAACTGGATATCCACAGCCAAAAGATTGAAAGAGGACCCTATCTCACACCTTATACAAAAACTAACTCAAAATGGATCAAAGACCTAAATATAAAAGCAAGAACCATAAAGCTACTAGGAGAAAATATAGGAAAACATCTTCAAGACCTGGTGGTAGGTGATGCATTCTTAAACCTAATACCGAAAGCACAAGCAACAAAAGAAAGCATGGATAAATGGGACCTCCTCAAACTTCAACACTTTTGTGATTCAAGGAACTTTATCAAGAAGGTGAAAAGACAGCCTATTCAATGAGAGAAATATTTGGAAACCACATATCCGATAATGGTTTGATTCCCATTTATATAAAAAGATCATACAACTCAACAATAAAAGAGCAAGCAATCCAATTTTAAAAAGGGCAAAAGATTTGAATAGACATTTTTCTAAAGAGGAAATACAAATAGCCAAAAAGCACATGAAAAAATGTTCCATATCATTAGCTATTAGGGAAATGCAGATCAAAACTACAATAAGATAGCATTTCATGCCTTACAGAATTGCCATTATTAAAAAAACAGAAAACAGTAAGTGCTATAGAAATTGTGGAGAAATAGAACACTCCTTCACTGTTGTGGGATTGTAAAATGGTGCAGCCTCTATGGGAGACAGTTCGGCAGTTCCTCAGGAAGCTAAATATAGAAATGCCATATGATCCAGCAATTCCTCTACTAGGAATATATCCAAAAGAACTAAAAACTGTAACACGAACAGACACCTGCACATTGATGTTCATAGTGACGTTATTCACAATTGCCAAAAGATGTAAACAAGCCAAGTGTCCATCAACCAATGAATAGATAAACAAAATGTGATATATACATATGATAGAATACTGTGCTTCAGTAAGAAGAAATGAAACTGGGACACATGGATGAATCTTGAAGACATTATGCTAAGTGAAGCAAGCCAGACACAAAAGGACAAATATTGCATGGTCTCATTAATATGAACTAAATATGAAGAATAAATGCATGGAGTTACAAAGTCTAGAGTATAGGTCGTTAGGATAAAAGGCGGGTTGAGAAGAACTACAATGCTTAATATATGTAGAAGTTGTAATTAACTTGACTGTAAAAGTGTAGATATCGATAGAGGTAATGGTAACACATTAGACTGAATAGCAGCCGGTTTATAAATGGGATTGTGGATGAAAAGGGTAGTCTAGGGATGTAAATGTCAACTGAAAGAAAGCTAGTGAATAATCTAGAGACTGAATAACATAGTGAATGCTGAGGTGGATGAAAATTGTGGTTGATGGTACAGATGCAAGAGTGTCCTTCTGTGACCTAGAGTGGACGTATGTCACTATTGCAGGGTAGTAGGAATGTGGAAAAGCATGAGAAAAATACAATTGGTGGGAACTATGGGCTGTGGTTAACAGCAATACTGTAATATTCTTGCATGAATGCCCAAGACATACTGTGTTGATAATGGGCGACTTTGGGAAAAGTGTGCCAAATGTATACTATGGGCCATGGTTGGTGGTAATAGTCTGATGATATTACCTCATAATCTATAATCTATAATCTAGAGATTCTATAATCTCTTTATATAGAATAGGAATCAACTGTTATCGGATATGTGGTTTCCAAATATTTCTCTCATTGAATAGGCTGTCTTTTCACCTTCTTGATGAAGTTCTTTGAACCGCGGTGTGATGTGTTGGTGAAGGGGTGTTGTACGGGAATTCTACACATGTGCATAATTGTTTTGTAAATTCACAACCTCTGTAATAAAAACATATTAAAAAAATAATAGGGTAAGTTGGGGGAAAATACATAAAATGTAAGATATGGACTATAGTTAGTAATATTTTGATGATGCTCTTACATAGTTTGTAACAAATGTTTCACAACAATGCAAGGTGTTGGTTGACGGTTGATGTACGGGATCCCTATATGATGTTATGCATGCTGATTTTGTAAATTCACAACTTTTACTATACACTTATTGTTTACAGATGTTCATGTATGAATGATATACTTCAATTAAAAATTATATTATTAAAAAAAAAGTAATTTGATTATAGTGACCCAACATTCCTCCCCTTTGCTTTTCTCAACATCAGTCGGACTAAGTAAAAGAAGATAGTTATTTACATGATAAAAACTAAGGGAAGTCATTTTCTAGCCTTAACTGCAAAGGAGAAACACCTAACTGCACACATTATAGATATACAAACATTATCTTGATTAAATGTTTTTTATTTTTCCCCAAGTTTCTCTCCACTCCACGAAGTAAACACTCTTAGGTATAGATAAAAATTGAGAATCTTTTTGAAAAAAATGAGAATTGAGACACAAAGCTTTCGCTTTCATTCTTCTGAAGTTAAAGTGGATAAGTAACTTAAGAATGACCTGAGAAATATGGTAAATCAGCAAAGATTAAAGTAGTTTAATAAACAGAAAAGAGTATTAACATACCACCCAGTTTAAAACTCTGAAGGAAATGATTCTTTCCAGACATATGCTTCACACAATCATCATTGCTGCTAAACAGAAGGAAGCAAGTTGGACACGCAAAACACTGAATAATCTGAGGAAGAAGATTGTTTTTATGTCGATCATCTGCAGTTTCCTAAAATATAACGCAAAGTCATATTACAGACAATTAAAATCAATACTCAATTTCTTAAAATCAAAATTCAAAATTTCACATTTATGTATTTGGAATATTCTGTATCAATTCCTAACATTAAAACTTTTTTCCCTGAGTGTGATTTGTAGAACTTTTTCACACGAGTCATATATGTGAAATTTGAGATATTGTCCTTAAAAACAAATTATAACCATAGTTCCATGACTATACAGAAGTACATCTACTTTCTATATATTTTCCATTTTTTTCCATACATACCCAGATGTAATATTATTATGGCAGTTTGAGATTATTTATGACTCCCAAAAACAGAAAAAATATGTTTGTAAACTATTCCTCTGGGTTGTGATACCCTTTGAGTATATTAAATTCAAAGGATTTAAGTTTACTTGATAAAATCAGTTTAGGGCTTTTGATTCGACCATCAGTAGGGTGTGACTCAGGTTAAGTCCCCACCCACTTGGTGGGCTGATATAAATGGATAGTCAATCAAGAAGACACAGGGAAGAGAGAACTTTGTCATTTTTGATACTGTGGCCCCAGGGAGAGAGAAGCCATTTGCCTGGTAGTTTGCAGCTAAAGAGAACAGAGCAGCTGAGCAGCTGAGCAGGCCCAGAAAGAAATGATATCTATGCCAGAGACTGATATAGGAAGCCCTGAGAGACAAACCCTATTCCAGCCTATTATTGAAATCAGAAAGAAGCTGGGCCTTTGGAGCCTCAAGAAGAAGAGGAAGCCCAGAGGGGACTTAAGACTGAAACTAAGGCAAAGATCAGTGTCCATCTTGCTTCAACATGTGGCAAATGACTTTGGTGAGAAAGCAACCTTTAGCTGGACTCTTTAGGGCCTTGTAACTGTAAGCTTTTACCCCAAATAAATACCCTTTATAAAAGTCAACCCATTTCTGGTACTTTGCATTAGCACCCCTTTGGCAGATTAATATAATTATAGGAATGTATAAATGTGATCACATTATATATAATTTTTCTAATGTTTTGTTTTGCTTGTCTACCCTGTAAGATAGAATATATATATTCTTAAATAAATTTCTCAATGCATAATCATGTAAATATATATATATACAAAACATATAGAGGGGACTGTGTGTTTTTTTTAAAGATGTATTTTATTTATTTATCCTCTCCCCTCTTGTTGTTTGCACTTACTGTCTGCTTGTCTTCTTTTTTCAGGAGGCACCAGGAACCAAACCCAGGACCTCACACTTGGTAGGGAGGTGCTCAATAGCTCAAGCTACATCAGCTCCGTTTGTTGTATCTCTCATTGTGTTACCTCATTTTGTCTACTCGTTGTGTCAGCTCACTGTGCTGGCCCATTGTGTCAGCTCACTGTCTTGCTTGTCTTCTTTTAGGTGGCACTGGGAACTGAACCCAGAACCTTTCATGAGGTAGGCAGGTGCCCAACTGCTTGAGCCACATCTGTTTCCCAGGGGACTGTGTTTTAATGAATATTGTGAATTTAAAGACTCTTTAGCCTGTCTCTTAGTTTTCTCATACCACAATACCTAATTCAAATCCCTATATCAATTGGCATAGCTCAAATTCATTATTCTTAATAGTTGCAAACTACTCCGTGGTATGAATCTACCAAGATTTAGTCAACCATTCATATCCATGTGATCTACCTCCTCCCTACCAAACTATAAGCAACGATGCTGTAAATACTCTTAAATATAAACCCGACCTATCAGTGCTTACTGTCATAATCAGGAGTGGACCTTTGGGTTGAAGGGTATATATATTTGAACATTGAAAGTTATTGTAAGGATAAGGTAAGGAACTTCTGGGGAAGATGACACAGTAGGGAGCTCCCAGGACTCAGTCCTTCCACCAAAACAACAATCAAACTGTCTAAAATGCAGATGCATAGAAAGGAATAATGAATCTATGGTTTTGGACTTACAATGTCCAATATAATTTGTAACAATTACCAAAAAAAAAAAAGAAAAAAACAGATGGGAGAATGGAAGGGTATAGGAACAGTGTATGTGTATGCTACTAAAGTTAAGTTGGTATCAAATAAAAAATGACTACTATATATTTATAATGTTAAATTTTAACACCTTGGTAACCACAAAGAGAATATATGAAAAATATATCCAGAAAGCAATGAGAAGGGACCCAAAAAATTACAAAAAATCAAATAAATAAGACAGGAGGGATTAACAGAAGAATTGAGGGTGAAAAAAATATGACTTGCAAAGACTAAATAGAAAAAAAATAAAAGAAATGCTGCATTATCAGTAGTTAGCTTAAATGGAAATGGATTAAACTATCAGTCAAAAGGGAGAGATTGGCAGAATAGATTTTAAAAAGCATGCCTCAACTATATGCTATTTACAAAAGACATACCTTAAATTCAAATACATAAGCAGGTTGAAAGTGAAAGGAGGGAAAAATATACCATGCAAATAGTAAACAAAAGTGAGCTGGGATAACTATACTAATATCAGATAAAATAGACTTTAAGTCAAAAAATCTTATGAGAGACAAAAATGTTCATTAAATATTAATAAGGGGTGAATTAAACAAGAAGACATAATTACAAATATATATGCATCTAAAAGCATAACCCCAAAATACATGAAGAAAATACTGACAGCTTTGAAGGGAGAAATAGACAGTACTATATTAATAGTAGGATTATTTACTACACCACTTTCAATAATGGATAGAACATTTAAACAGAAGATCAATAAGGAAATAGAGCGAAAAAATTCTTAGAAACAAACTACTTTCACTGACTCAAGAATAAATAGAAGATCTCAACAGACCCATAACTAGTAAATAGATTGAATAAGTCATCAAAACCTCCCAACAACAAAAAGCCCAAGAACAGATGGCTTCACAGGGGAATTTTACCAAACATTCCAAGAAGAATTAACACCAGCCCTGCTCATATTCTTCCAGAAATTTGAAAACTCACTAATTCATTCTCAAGGATGGTATCACCCTCATACCAAAGCCCAATAAAGATACCACAAGAAAAGAAAATTGCAGACTGATATCCCTTGTGAATACAGACAGAAACATATTCAACAAAATATTAGCTAAACGAAGCCAACAGCACATTAAAAGAATTAAATACTATAATCAAGTGGGATTACTCTCAGATGTGCATTAATGGTTCAACATAAGAAAATCAAATAACGTACTACACCACATTAACAAAATGAAGAAAAAAATGATCATCTCAATTGATACAGAAAAGGCATTTGAAAAAATTCCAGCATGCTTCTTGATAAAAACATTTAGAAATCTAGGAATAGAAGGAAATTTTCTCAACATGATAAATAGCATATATGAAAAGCCCAAAAGATAATATCCTACTTAATAGTGAAAGACTGAAAACTTTCCCTCTAAGATCTCAAACAAAACAAGGGTGCCCACTGCCTCCAATGTTATTCAACACTGTATTGGAACTTCTTGCCAGAGCACTTAGGCAGGAAAAATAAAAGCATCCAAATTGCAAAGAAATAAGTAAAACTCTCCCTATTTGCAGATGTTAAGTTCCTATATACAGCAAATCCTGAAAAATCCACAACAAAGTTTCTAGAGCTAATGTATTAATTCAACAAAATGGTACAAGATCAACACTCAAAAACAAGTAGTGTTTTTAAACACAAGCAATGAACTATCAACAAGAAATCAGGGGAAAAAATTCCATTCACAATGGCAACGAAAATAAAATATTTAGGAATAAACCTAACCAAGGATGTAAAGGACTTGTACACAGAAAACTACAGAACACTGCTAAATAAACGGAAAGATATTCCATGTTCATGGATTGGAAGACCAAATGTCATTAAGATGTCAATACTACCCCAAAGAAATCTACAGTCAATGTAATCCCAATTAAAATTCCAACAATCAACTCTCCAGAAATGAAAAAGTCAATCATCAAATTTATATGGTAAGGGATCCCAAATGGCCAAAGACATCTTGAAAAAGAAGGAAGTTGGAGAACTCATACTTCCCGATCTTAAAAGTTAATACAAAGCCATGGTAATCAGAGCAGCATGGCACTGGCACAAGAATAGACATACAGACCAATGGAATAGAACTGAGAACTCAGAAATCAACCCTCACATTTATGGCCAACTGATTTTTGACAAGGAGGTAAAGACTACTCAAGCCATTCAATTGGGAAAAAATAGTCTCTTCTCTGTTTTTACTAGAAAAAAGTAAAAAATAAATAAAATAAACATAGGACTGTGTAACACAGTGAACCCTAATGTAAACAATGGACTTTAACAGTACAATTATAAAAATGTTTATGTATCAAATGTCACAAATGCACCACATGAATGCAAGGTGTTAAAAATATGGTGGTATATGGGAATTCTCTAGTTTATGCATGATTTTTCTGTAAACATACAACCTCTCCAATAAAAATAATAATGAAAAATTAGTTGCATTGTGCTTTCCTAAATTAACTGTCATTTACACTAGGGATATCAACATAGTTTATGTACTTAAGAGATGTAAAGAGGGACAGAAAAATTTACATTTACGTTACTTCATGCAAAGCATCACCCTTGGGTTCTAGACCCTTGGGTTCTAAGACCAAATTAATTTTTTAAATTTAATCCTTATAGCAAGTGAAATTCAGGTAAGTCAACCAATTTAACACCCTCTCCAAGTAATAATCCAAGAAGAGCTAAAAGCTAACATTCAATCCCAACGTTTTCTTATTATGAAATCAATACTCTTTCCACGAATATGCCCCACTTTAAAGAAATAAAACTCAGGTCATTTTGCATTCCAATTAAAAGGTTCTAAATGATAAGAGGAATAGCTAACCTCCAATTTATATTACAGGTGTTTCCTACTTAACTCTAAACTAAGAAAACAATTTTTAGTTCAAGTATGAGCTGTAAATAGATTTAATTTAAGGTTTAAATTGTTTATTCAACAAAACTGAAATGTGATTCTATATAAAAGTTTACTGAAATATACCTGTATGTGGTAAAGAATTTGGCCTTGCCCAAAGAAAGGTAGGGCTTTTGCCCTGGGCTTCTGGGAAGTAATCTGTCACACCCAATAGGAATAACTTTGTTTAGGGGTAGGACCAGCCACACGATAGGTTTAGGGTAAAAGCTGGCCATGCCAGAAAGACCAACCATGTGACATAGGGCGGACTTTAGGTCATAAAATATCAGTCAAGCTAGGCACTGAATTCAATTATATGCCCCATCAATCAATTATGCTTATGTAAGGAGCCCCAATAATAACTCTGGACACGAAAGCTCAGGTGAGAGTCCCTGGTTAGCAATACTCCGTGTGAATTATAATACACAGATTCTAGAAGAGTACAAGTCCTCACTTCATGGGAGAAAACAACGCAAGCTTTGTGTTTGGAACCCTCCCCGACTGCCCTATACGTCTCTTCCTTTCACTTATTTTAATCTATAACCTATCCCTGTAATAAATCATAACTGTGAGCACAACAGCTTTCAGTGAATTCTGTGAGATTTCTTCTAGCAAATTATTGAACTTGAAGGTGGTTTTGGAAGCCCCTTGAACTTGTAAATAGTACAAGAAGTGAGGGCAGTCTTTTGGAGGACTATACGCCCTCTAAACTTTGCTTAATAGGTGAACAGTTTATGTTTAAGGTGATGAAAAATTGGGGTAACAGATACTGGTGATGGTAGCATGATATTGTGAATGTAATACTATTGAATTGTATAGTTGAAAGTGATAAAAAATGGGAAATTTTGAGTTAAATGTTACTACAATAAAAAGTTAAAAATAATTAAACATAGTTACCACATGACCCAGCAATTTCAGTCCTAACAAGATAACTACTCCTACCAAGAAAACTGAAAACTTATGTCCACACAAAACCTTGCACATGAATGTTTATAGGAGCACTATTCATAATAGCCAAAAAGTAGAAACAACCCAAATGTCTATCAACTGATGAATGGATAAACAAAATATGGTTTATATGAATAAAATTGAGTATTACTAGGCAATGAAGTACTGCTGTGTGCTACAAACATGGATGAAACCTGGAAACTTTATGCTAAGTCAAAGAGGCCAGTCACCAAAGACATCATTGTATGATTTCATTTATATGAAATATCCAGAATAGACAAATCTATCAACACAGCAAGTAGATTAGTGGTGGCTTAGGATCGAAGAGGGTGGCTAAGGATTATAGAGTTTCTTTTTGTTTTCAGGAAAAGCAATGTACAAAGACAAAAATGATTTGCAACTAGGTGGAAAAAAAACACGTTAGATGATATAATAGTTTCAGGAACAGATTGAGAAAGAGTGGTAGTACCTATTGACCCACAAGTGGCACCTGAGCACACAGGAATTTAGAGTATTTCCATACCCCTGCCCCCAAAAAAGAAGAAAAGCAGGAAGTGACCTGGTGATATAATACCTATGCTAATTTCTTAATGTCAAAAGACACTAGAAACTTGCTACTCAAAGTGTGAACAAAGCAGCAGCAGCACTGGCATCACCTAGAAGCTTGTTAGAAAGCCAGAATCAAAGGCCGTAATCCAGACCTACTGCATCAGAATCTGCATTTTAACCAGATACCCAAGTGATTCATGTGCACATTAAAATTTGAGACACACTGGTCTAGATGGAAGAACTTGGAGAGAAAAGGAAAGGGAAAGGAAGCAGAAAAATAATGGAAATTGTGAATAGTTTTGCTCTCTTTCACTGTGGAATGCTATCTTTACAAAAAGAATTTATATGTATGAAAAGCAATGAAACTTCCACAATCTTCTAGTGACTTAATATATGACAGATAATTACAACTTAAAACACACTTTCATCTTTCCCTTTAGTCTCCATGGCAGACACTCCAAGGAATAAGCAATAAGGAACATTTATTGAGAGCTCTAGGTCAGGCCTAGGTGCTTTTATATGGTATTACATTTACTCTTAATAACCTTGTATGTTAAGTATAGCAATTCCATTTTACAGATGATGAAACTAGGCTCACAGATATTCAGTTATTTACTGAGAACACGTAGCTAATAAAAGTGACACAGGGCAGCAGATGTGGCTCAAACGACTGAGCTCCTGCCTACCACATGGGAGGTCCATGGTTTGGTTCCTGGTGCCTCCTAAAGATGAACAAGACAGCAAGCTGACGCAACAGGCAGGCAACTGACACAAGAGACACAAGAAGGAAAACATAATCAAAGACACAACAAAGCAGGAAACAGAGGTGGCTCAAGCGGTTAGGTGCCTCCTTCCCACACCAGAGGTCCTGGGTTCAGTTCCAAGTGCCTCCTAAAGAAAGAAGATGAACAGACACAGCAAGTGCAAACAACAAGGGGGTGGGGAGAAATAAATAAAGTAAATCTTAAAAAAAAAAAAAAAAAGGGACAGAGTAGAACCCAGGTCTGCCTTAGCTCTTTTGTTTTACCATACTACTTCCCAGAATGTAATAAATCTACTTCCTGGAGACAGGACAAAAGGGAAGGCAAAACAGCATGGTATATGGGAATGTAGAATAGTGCAGCTGCTGTGGAAGACAGTGTGGCAGTTCCTTGGAAAGCTAAGTACAGAATTGCCATATGATCCGGCAATCCAGCAACTAGTTCTCAGAACTACTGAAAGCAGGGAGGCGAATAATATTTGCTGATGTTCATAGGGGCATTATTTACAATTGCCAAAAGATGAACAACCCAAGTGCCCATCAACCGATGAATGGATAAACAAAATGTGGTATATACAGACTATGGAATAGTATTCAGCTGTAAGGAGGAATGCAGTTCTGATGAATGTGACAACATGAATGAACCTTGAGGATGCTGAGTGAAATAAGCCAGACACGAAAGGACAAATATTATACAGTCTCACTAATATGAACTAATTTAATGGGTAAACTCATGGAATCAAAATCTAGAGTCTAGGTTACCAGGAAATAGAATGAGGGTAGAGCATGGGAAATTGATGCTTAATGTGTATAGAATTTTTAATAAATTTGATTGTAAATGTTTGGAAGTAGATAGAGATGACAGTAACACATTATTGTGAGTGTAATTAACAGTGGTGATTTATGGATGGTGATTGTGGTTGAAAGGGGAAATTAAGGGTTGTATATGTCAATAGAATGAAAGAGGATATTAGTACAAATATAAGAATGCTCTCCCATGAACTAGAACAAATGTATGCCACTATTATAAAGTGTTAATAATAGGGTGGCGTGGCAGTTTGGTATTATGAATTCCAAAAATAGATATTGGATTGTGTTTGTAAACTGGTCTGTTCCTCTGGGCATATTAGACTGTATTAGATTCAGAGGTTTCACTTTTACTTTATTAAATCAAGATTAGGGCTTTTATTTGACCACATCATTAGGGCAACTCAGTTTGAGTTCCCGCCCCCTCCTCCCCATTTGTGGGCTATATAAACAGATGCTCAAAGACAAGGAAGTAAATACACGGAGAAGGAGAACAAAGAGAATTTAGTTTTGGACGCTGGAGCCCCAGGGAGAGAGCCGAGCCCTTCACCTGATAGCTTGCAGCTGAAGAGACCAGAGCCTTAAATAGCTGAGAAAGCCCAGAAAGAAAGGAGTTCAGGGAGAGTGAGGAGCCTTGTGTTAGCCTACAGCTGAGACTGGAAGAAGCTGGGACTATGGAGCCTTAGGAGGAAGAGGAAGGCTGAACCCTCGCAGAAACCTGCAGCCATCTTGCTCCAACACGTGGCAAAAGACTTTGGTGAGGGAAGTAACTTACTCTTTATGGCCCTGTGAATGTAAGCTTCTACCCCAAATAAATACCCTTTATAAAAGCCAACAGATTTCTGGTATTTTGCATCAGCACCTCTTTGGCTGACTAATACAGGTGGTTTATGGGAAACAATACAACTAATGCAAACTATGGACTATAGTTAACAGTAATAATTGTAATATATTTTCATCAACTGTAACAAAGGAACTATACCAATGTTAAGGGTCAATAATAGGGAGGGATAAGGGATATGGGATTTTTTTTTTAGAGTAATGAAAATGTTCTAAAATTGATTGTGGTGATGAATGCACAACTCTGTGATTAAACTGAGAGCCACTGATCGTACATTTTGGATGGATTATATGGTATGTGACTAAAATTGTTTAAAAAAACCATAACCCAACAAAAAAACAGCATGGTATGTGTGATTCCCAGAAAAAAGAACATGGGCAAATTTGAGAAAAATTGGAAAAATACAAATGAGAATATTAATTAAATTTCAGTTTAAACTACTTCATTCCAATTTACTAAAGAAATAAAGCTGAATATGCTCATCACAATAGAGAAAGTACTTAAAGCACAAAATACAGAAACATGCCCTGAAAATACTTCAGTTCAGAAAAAAGTAGAATATTAGCAATCTGCTGCAAATTATGAAATGTAGTCCTTTTATATCCCATTTTCCCTCCTTCCCCCAAACATTCCATTTGTCATGACAATGGACAGCCTTATCGACATGTCTGTTGGATTCAAGTTCTTTATTCTAAATGCCACTACCGAAGTCAGACCCTTTTCTGATCTCAAAGCTAAATTACTACAAAAGTCACCTAAACTGGTCTCCTACATCCATGTCTTTGAATCCACCATGAATACTGCTGCCATTTTAATATCACTAAATCTCTTTCATGTCCCTAAAAATAAGAAAGGAACTGGGTTCAGGAATTAAAGGTCCTTCTAAATATAAAGGAATAAGCATTAGTATCATCATGTCATTACCCTATTACTAGTTACCAATATCAAGTTTAAAATCCTGTGACTTTACATTTGGGTTACTACCTGTGTTGGAAATCCCCACGACCACTCCCAGGTTCAATGGTTCACTAGGACTCGCAGGACTCCATATATAATTGTACTCACAATTATGATTAGTGAAAGGATAAAAATCAAATCAGCAAAAGGAAAAGGCACATGGAGCATAGCTTGGAGGAAACCAGGTACAAGTTTCAAAGGGTCATCTCCAAGTCACACAAGACACCTTTAATTCTTCCAACAAGAAGTTGTGTCAACACATGTGAAATGATGTTTAACAGAGACACTTCTTAGAGAATCAGTGCCCAGGGTTTTAGTTGGGGTCTGGTGATATAGGCATTTACTACCTAGCATATACCAAAATTCTCAACTCCTTGAAGAAACGAAGGTTTTCAGCATGAAACACATTGTTTGCAGTTTAGGCACAGTGAGCTACCCAACTTAGAGAACTGTGGGAACCTTCTCAAAATCCAAGTACCCAGACACTGGCCAAGGGCCAACCTTGCAAGCAGGTCTTTCTAAGGACAGCAGTCTCAGGTGCCTGTTATGTTAACTCTTTTCTTCAAACTACCTATTCCCATATTCACTCTTCTGCTTAGGCTCTTCACCCTTACCAAGAATCCCATCACTTTTTCCTTCCATGTATCCAAATCCATGCAGTCCTTGGGAGCTTCTTCATAATGCTTCGCAAAATACTCCAGCCAATACTTCTCTCTCCTTACATAAACTCCAATTTCATTTTTTATTGTACTATTTAAGTCTTGTTTGTTCTAGAGCATAAACTCCCTCTGTGTAAGCACTGTAGTTGATTTCTCTTAACAGCCTATAGTGCCTAGCCAGTGTTGAACAAGATAAAGGCTCTCAAGAAGCTCTGAAGACCATGGTTGGTGGTAATAGTCTGATGATATTATCTCATAATCTCTAACAAATATTCTACCATGGTGTCATGTGTTGGTGAAGGGGTATAGTATGGGAATTCTACATATGTGCATGATTGTTTTGTAAGTTCATAATCTCTGTAATAAAAATATTTTAAAAAATAATAGGGTGGGTTGGGGGAAAAAATACACCAAATGTAAGATATGGGCTATAGTTAGTAGTAATATTTTGACAATGTTCTTGCATAGTTTGTAACAAATGTTTCACAACAATGCAAGGTGTTGCTGGAAGGGTGATGCATGGGGTTCCTGTATGATATTATGCATGTTTATTTTGAAAGTTCACAACTTTTACTATATACTTATTGTTTATGTATGTTCACATATGAATGATATACGTCAATATAAATATATATTAAAATAAGAACAACAAATATATATATATATTTTAAAAAAAAAGCTCTCAAGAGCTGATGACTGAGTGTATAACAAAATCTGCTTCAAGGATGCACATCTATTCTCAGAATGTTCTCTAGGGCCCAGGTGAGGGTAGGTGTGAGGCTATAGAACTCAATCAGATATACTTGAGAGAGTAAGCCTTAATTCTTTGCTGTGAACCTATACACAATCTGAGCTATTCCCTACGTTACTTTTCAAGTATAATTCTAGATCTAAACAAATTCTGAAAGTGTGATAAAAAAATTTTTTTAAACCCTACTGTGACCTCTGGACATAAGCATTTTACTATTTCAAAATCTAATAATCAGAGAAGCGGATGTGGCTCCAGCAGTTGGGTGCACGCCTACCAAATGGGAGGTCCTGGGTTCAGTTCCTGGTGCCTCCTAAAGATGAGCAAGACTGAGCTGACATGATGGGCTGGCACGACATGCTGACGCAACAAGCTAACACAACGAGGAGACACAACGAGGAGACAAAATGAGAGAACAACAAGTAGGGAGCGGAGGTGGCTCAAGAGATTAGACTCCTCCCTCCCACATGGGAGGTCCTGGGTTCAATTCCTGGTGCCTCCTAAAAAGAAGACGAGCAGACACAGCACACAACAAACAGACACAGAGAGCAGATAGCGAGCACAAACAACAAGGGGTAGGAAAGAAAGAAATAAAATAAATCTTTAAAAAAAACCTCTAATAATCATTAGCAAATATATCGAATACGGATCTTCCCATAGGTTTTTAGTTTCTAGGATATTTAATGTGGCATATTTTTAATAATAGAAAAATTAATGTATTCAATAGGGAATTAGTTAATAATACATTTACACTCATTGATTTAAAACAAAGAAATGTACCCATTGATTCAATAAAATATTTAAGCATTTATACTCGCAAAAGTGCTGCTTTTTAAAAATCACTAAAAAACTTAAGACAACTTAGTTAAAATATCTATATATGGAAAAACAGTAAAAACGTGTACCTCAAAATGTTAACAGTATTTATCTCTGAGTGAGATTAAGGGTGACTTCTTATTTTCTCTCTGTTTCTATCTCAAAAATTTTCCACAATGAACATATACTATTTTTGCAATGCTAGTAAGTTATTAAAGGTATTTAATATCAAATATGGTTAAAAAATATTACACAGTTTTGTATTACATGAATTTCATATTCTATGAATTAACTCCTATCCCTTGAGATTTAACACTTAATGAAAATTATATTAACACAGCCTTTTAAATACTAATTCTATTTCTTAACACTAGCATTAATAAAGGAATTGTTATTTACTACATGGCTCCAACATTTCAAGAGGTAGTGAAAGGCAGTGGACTCAAAAATAGGGTTCCAGTTTTTGTCAGGTGAATAATTCACAGTGTTCTTGAACAAAGTAATTTAGCTTCATAGAACCACTTTGAAAAAGGAAGGGTTTCAGTGAAAATCTCTAGTGCTACTGGGTTTTAGCTATCAAATTTATCTGCCCACAATACTTTAATGCTCCAAATCATTTTACTTGCAATTGGCAAACATTATTTTGATCCTTATGTGCATCACTGGTGATTGTAAGCTTAACAGCAATAAGAAAAAAGCTGGACTCAATTGCATGGTTCTCTAAAAAAGGAATACCTATTCTTACCTTAAGACATGCTCTTACCTTAGCAAAAAGGTGATCCCTATATTGCTGTTGAGTAACAAATTTTTTATAACATACTACACAAGCAAAGGAACTGATGACAGATCCATGTAGTGTAATAGTTGGATCACATGGAGAATGATCAAACCTACTTGGCAAAAGAGAGGTAACATTAGAAAAGCTCATATCATAGGGGCAGTGCTATGTTTCTTCATTTGCTAGGCTAAAGACACACATATATTCAGAATTTTATACTTCTCTGCTGAAATATTAAATGACCTTATAGTAAAATCAAGTGGCTCATATATGCTAACCAATCTTTTTAGACAGTGGCCATTGGCTCAAGGTTTTGTAAAATTACTCAAGATCCAACAAAATGCGTTTAATTATGTTTTTACAAAACTGGGTAAACTTCCTAATATGAGTCAATGAGAATTACAGAGCCCATCATCTTTTCCTTCTTGCCTTGATTACCATAATTCTCACAACTTTAAATGAACCATTGTAATAATAATTTCATGTTACGATTTCTAGCACACCTGTTTCCTATACATTTCTTCTGATCCTTTTGATGTTTATTTTAACCAGTTAACAAAAATGTGTAACTTAACTGCTTTGAAGACTTTAAGTAGTTAAAATATATTATGCTCCCCAATTATTTTAGAATCAGGAACTCCCTCTAGAGGCCTCTCTCGGTAAGGTAAGGCAACTAAAGCTAAGTGGGAAAGACAGCCCCAAACTTCTCAATTTCCAATCTTTCAACTATTACAATTAAATTGGGGTGTCTGTGAGGATAGATTTTTATTGCCTCTAATACCACCTTCCCCTGAAATCTACTTTCTCAAGCTCTACTATTCAAAGTTCAGTAAATGATAAAATATGTTTCATAAATATAATATTTTAATTGCTAACTTTACTATATTTGTTCTGCCATTAGCATTTATTTTGTAATGTCTTATTACCTTTCTTTAGGTCAGTGTCTCCTGAAATTAATATTTATGGGCTGGATTTCTCTAAAACTGATTCAACTGTATCTCAATGTAAAGTCTGTTCAGAATTTTATGAAGATATTTTTAGGGAAGAATACATATTTAAAGGCTACACTCCTAAAGAAGAAAGCTATCGCTAGAAAAGTCTAACTTCACCAAGCCTTCCAGGAAACCTAAGAATTTAAATTAAAAATAATTATGTCATAATAGCATAAAACAATTTGAATATGGAATATAAAGTTATAATCACAATGGCAGAGGTGCTTCAGCCTTTCCATTTTACAAAACCACTTTGTAAAGCATTTGATCTTCAGCATCCATTATGTTTACCTTTTCAAATGTCCTAAGAGAAGGTGCCCATTGTCAAACTCCTTGTTACAGTGCATTATGGGACATAAAATTGGTTTCCCAGAGTTCTTCATTTGGCCTCCTCTTCGGAATGTACTTTTTGTTCCAGAATTAATTGTGCCTATTTTGAGTCCTGCATCAAAATATAAATTCGTTAGATCCTATGTCAGATACTTGTTCTTTGGCCTGGAAGTCAAAATTATAACAAAACAATGAAAATTATGCAGCATCAACTAGGTGGTCATAATTGCAATTGTTTACAACCTTTTATAAAAAATATAATGACCTAAAAGTATTTGGGATAAAGAAAGCCATTAACATCTCCAAATAGCATTCTCTTGGGGGAAAAAGCTGTTTCCTTAAGTTCAACAGTCAAGAAATGTGAAAGATCAAATGCATTAGAAAATCAGTTGCTTTACAGAAGCCCCTGCTCCCTTCATTTATACAAATAAGTTGGCAAGGAACTTTTCTTCTAATTCTCTTTTCTTTTAACCATCTTAAGCACATTACAAGGTTTAGCTATATTATAGAGAATCTGGGTTCTACTAAAATTCGGTTAAACCATGTAACTGGAGGTGAGGGGAGAGTGAGGAGGGCAGGGAGACAAGAGAAGAGTGGTACTTTCGGGAGAAGGCAGCCACTGATCAGTCAGCTCCAACCAGGACAACAAGTAACGCAGATATCAGTAATAAATTTATAGAATACAAAGCAGAAATGTACTTGTTATCTCTCCCCTTACTATTTATCTTATTTTGACCCTTGTCTTTTTACTTTTCAAAGCCTTGAAAAGCAGTTTGCCTCCCTTACCTTCTCTTAATTCTTCATCCCTTTCTTTCTTTATAACCTTGGTCTAACAATCACAGAATTCTTGTAGACGAATCCCCCTGGCCAAATTTGGTTCCAGGGAAACTACCAATACATGATATACTATAGAAAATTTAAGAGAGTTATATGGTAGAAACAAAGAATTATAAAACTGCCAGGAGGACTCTGATATTCAGATAGTTTTATTACTATCTTTCTCTTTTTACTCTTGTGGATTGTTTCATTTAAATGCCATAAGTATAACAGAAAACTGGGTATTTACGGGCAGTTTCTACAAAGCCCCTAAGCATATAAGTAGAATAGAATATTATTCCCTTAACATAATCTAGTTTTTCAATCTAGGCTATACATGCTTAAGGTTTCAACTGCTATCCTGCCTTTTTTTTTAGTCCTTATAGGAAGGCCTCTAAAGAACTGCAAAACTGTTTATGAATAAATGTGTCTGACAACAAAGAATGAACAACATAGTACTAATATTTTAATCTTAACAAAGTATTGAATGACAATGCACCTTTTTATCTTTAAATTCTTTAATGTGGTCAGAATTATGGCAATTTTTATTTATTGTCCATCTACATTCTAGATGTCTCCCATTAGGACCTGTGTTTAGCTACAAATAGAGCCTCTGGATAAAAATAAAGTTGGAGAAAACAATCGATTAAAAGAAAATAAGCCTTCCCCATGGAAAGGCAAAATAGATTTAAACAAGTTTTTTCCTTAAATAATATGGAGAGCAGTCTTTAAATTACCAAATTCTAATTTATGCAAACTGGCCCAATTTAAAGCTCCCCAAAGGGTGGATCAATCAAAGTTAGAGTAATTATAAGTACTTAAAGTATTTATAATCAAAGAACTGAATCCTAATAGCTGAGTACTCTGGAATAAATTAAATAAGTCCCTTAATATTACTAAGTATAATCACGCTTTTTATAATTAAAGAAAACAATGATTTATCTCTATTTTTCCCTGTTCAAAGATCTCAGCACTCCCTAAAACCCATCTATGGAATATCACCACAACAAATACAGCCCAGTGAACTGCTTGCTAGGGTGGTTATTCTAACAATAGATTCCAAACTTCATTTTCACAGTGTTTGAAGAGACTAAGACTTGGGTCTCTGTCCCCAAGGAGCATATAGTATGATAAAAGACACAGACATGTAAGTAGATCAATCCAATATAACAGAGGATGTACTGTATTGGAGAAATGAATAAAATACTATGGACTCAAAGAAGGAAAAAGATGAACCTATCACAGACACAAAAAAGAGCATAACTATAGATCCTAACTCCAAGCTCATGCTTATCAATGAGCCAGGTGTGACCTGAAGGTATATAAAATACCAAATCTTGCAAGTCTCATACAGTCACAGCTAAATGATTCATTTGTTCACACGTGGCCTGCTCAGAGAAATGTATAAACAGATGCTCATGAATTTGATTTCCAGTGTATTAAAAATATCGACAATCTGGAGGCCAGTGATTAGGCCTAAAGGGGTATATTACTTGCCCAATAACCACTCTATATGGAACTTGAAAGTGCTAGACTCATATGAGATAAAGGAATTTTAGAAGAGACCTTAGAAACAATAAAACCTCACAGTTCTAGCCAGTCTGTCTGTCAAAATTACTTAGGGATCTTCCCCAAACTACAGATGCCCTAGAGGAATCTCTGGACGTGAGGCCCAGGCATCTGTGTAAAATTCTGAGTATGATGCAGCTAAGGTAAAACCACAAAGCTAGACATTAACTTCTTCCACTGAGAACTAAAAAGCATATCAAGATGGGTGTGGATGTGGCTCAAATGGTTGGACATCCGTCTCCCATATGGAGGGACCTGGGTTCGATCCCTGGGACCTCCCAGTAAAATAAAGAAAAATATAGAAAGTGTGTGGGCCGCCAGGCCCCACAAGCAGGTGCACGGTTAGGCCCTGTACGCAGGAGTACCGTCAGGCCCCGCCCCCAGGCCCCACATGCGGGTGTGTCGTCAGGCCCTGGGAGAGGGGACACGCAGGTGTGCCGCCAGGCCCCACCACCAGGTCCCATGTGTGGATGTGCCGCATGCAGCAAGATGACGATGTAGCAGGAGAGTGCTGTAGCAGGAGAGTGACACAGGGGAGAGCCAAGATGAGACATGCCAAAAAAACAGGAACTGAGGTGGCACAGGTGGCAGAACACCTCTCTCCTGCATCGGAGGTTCCCAGTATTGATTCCCGGTGAAGACAGGAGAAGGATGAGAAGAGAGGGCAGGAAACGGACACAGAGAATTGCCCAGCAAATGGACACAAAAACGGCAAAAATGGGGGGAGGAGGGGGTTAAAAATGGATAAAAGTAAATAAATAAATAAATCCTAAAAAAAAAAAAAAGGCATATCAAGAGAAATCTTTTAAAACCATAAGCTTTAACAAAACACCCGAAGATGCACAATCATTTACCCTAATTCCTAGGTATCTTTTGCTGAAGTAGATCTGGATTGCCAAACAATTCTATGGTTTATTTGAATGACAGCCAGATTTGGAACCCAAGTACTAGACTTCTCTGTTCATTATGCCATATTTATAGCCCACCTCAGTATAACAGTCAACCAACATTTACCAAGCATCTCTATGCTGGGCATTCTTTTTAGACACTGACACTAAAAACATTAATAAGACTTGGTCCCTGTCCCCAAGGAGCATATAGTCTGGTAGAAGAGACAGACATATAAATAGACCAATCCAATATAATAGAGTATATACTGTATTGAAGAAATGAATAAAGTACTATGGACTCAAAAAGGCTGAGCAACCAAACTTACACAGAATAAATAAACCTACAGATAAACCTAGAGGCTTATCATATACTGGGCATGATATACAATGTCCATATTAACTCAGCAACCTCATCTATGGGGCTCACAGACAAGTAAGAAAGTAAGAAGAAAAAAAAGAGGAAATTTATTTAAAAAAAAAAAAAAAAAAGTGTGGGAAAGTAGGGGTTTGTCAGGTACAAGCAAATTGGGAGATAAGGAAGAAATTTATTTTGAGGGAGTAGCCAAGTGCCAAAAAACTATTCCATTAGGTATCAAATGGGATGAACTGTTAAATACTAATAGACATAAATTATTAGAATTATTTTATAAATGATAATTTTATTTTATTCAAAGGAAACACCCCTAAAAGCTAACTTAGAACTACCAGATCTAGGTTTTAATGAAGGTAGGCAGTCCATGCAGATATTTCTGACATTTTTGCAATTAAACTTACTGCTGGATTAGTAAACCTAAATACACAGCTAAGAGCTTAGTGGAAGTGGGTCTTCCACATGACAGGCTAGAAAAGTTGCTAAGGCATAATTCTTCTATACCGGCTCTTAAAAATTCCACCAAATGATTTGGCGAGGAAGAAATGTTCCACGGTGACTTTTCCAGAAATCTCAGGTCTGCCAAGAGTTAGTAATGAAGAAGCTACCCAATGTCTTAGTTGAGCCTCCCATGTGGACACTTCCTTACAAAAGAGTCAATCCCCATTATTCTCAGCTTTTTTATTTGTGCATTTGCCTACTCTCTAAAATATATGTTATCCCAAAACCAATACTCATGGCACTTTTGCAGTCATTTGTGGACATGTGCATTTCTTTTCAGGTGACAGAAAAATGTGAGTCACCTGACATGCATATTCCCAGCTGATATCAAAGAAGGTGGTGCTCTGCCTTCTTTCAGCTCTCATACGGTAAACAAGTGCCCTTTTCATGGTATATTTAGTGTCACATTTTTGGCAATTTTGTATTTGTTGGTGATCTCACTGTTTAAAATGGCCTCTAAGCAGAGTGCTAAAGTGCTATCTAGTGCTCTTAAGCACAAGGCTGTGATATGCCTTACAGAGAAAATACATGTGTTAGATAAGCTTCATTCAGGCATGAATTACAGTACTGCTGGTTAAGAGTTCAATGTTAATGGATTAACAATATATATTAAATGAGGTGTCTTTAAGCAGAAAAACAGATAAAACAAGGTTATATATTGATCAGTTGATGAAAATATGACTTGAGTTTCACAGGAACCTAACCTTGTATTTCCTCTAGGAGCAATGTTCAATATTTGCTAATTAAGTGTTCCAGGCAACTTTATAGAACATAATTACTGTAAATAACAAGAATCAACTGCATTATCATGAGCTGCATTGAAGAATAAATAGGTAAATACTAACCCTTTAGATCTCAGCTTAAACTCCATTTCCTTAGAGAAGATTTTCCTGACCTCAAATAACCTGTTATATACACTATCATAAGCCTATATATTACTTCATTTTAATTGCATTTATCACAGCTTTATCTTACATTTATTTGTGCAATTAATGTCTAACATCTCTACTATCCTGGACCTCCCTTAGGATAGAGCCTATGTCACACTGAACACCACTGTATACTCAGAAACTAGTAATCAGTAAGCAGGCAATAACTATTAAATTCATGAATGGATATGAGCAACATCTAACAAGCTTAGGGATGACCTATATTGCTTATCCTCTAAATATAATTTGCTAAAGTAGGAAGGTAACTGGTAGCTTAATAAAGTATCACTGAAACTAAATTTCAGTTATACCCTTATTAGCAACTGAATAAAACAGACAATAGTTTTTGCCTTGAGGCTCTATGGAAGCTCAGTAACTTTAGTGTCCTACCTTGATCTCTAAAGAATACCTGGCAATGCGAATATTCTCGCTGTCCTGATAATCAGGGTAGGCTAAATATTCGCTATATTAGAAACCATGCATGTGTCCCCAGACCTAATTTTTTCCCCTAGGTCTGGTTTATAGAATGCTGGTAATAAACCAAGTCTGATTTATTTTATGTCCATCCTGTATGGGAAATGACTGTAACTCTGGGTATCTTTGGTCAACCTTAAGAGATGTAGCTGGGGGATGGATGTGGCTCAAATGGTTGAGCGTCCATCTCCCATAGAGAGGGACCTGGGTTTGATCCCTGGGACCTCCCGGTAAAAAGAAAATAAAAGAAAAATATAGAAGGCGTGTGGGCCGTCAGGCCCCATGCATGGGTGCACCGCCAAGCCACACAGCAAGATGATGATGTAACAAGAGAGTGACACAAGGGAGAGCCAAGATGAGATGCGCCAAAAAACCCGGAACTAAGGTGGCGCAGGCGGTAGGATGCCTCTTTCCCAAATTGGAGGTTCCGAGGATTGAATCCTGGCGAAGATAGGAGGAGAAGGATGAGAGGAGAGGGCAGGAAACAGACACAGAGAATTGCCCAGCAGATGGACACAAAAAAAGCAAAACCAGGGCGGGAGGGGGATGTTAAAATGGATAAAAGTAAATAAATTTTTTTTGGAAAAAAAAAAAAGAATACCTGGCATTTTTAGCCACTGGTCCACACAGAGTCTTGCTGCTTCTGTATCAGAATGTCCTCGAATAAATTCCAGTTCTTGTAAGCCATGAGCGTGCTGAAAATCTATTTTTTCCTAAAGACGTTAAGAGAAAAATCAACCTATAGTTACTTACCTTGAGAGAAACATTTTGACACATCAATGATCAGAAAATACTGATCATCCTTTATCATCAGAATTCCACATCTAAAAAAACTATCTCAAAATAATAAGTCAAAATAAAGGTTCATGCTCTAAGATGTTGATCCCAATGTTCTCTATGTTTGCACAAAGTTTGCTACAACCTATATATATCTCCATAGATTGTTTTAAGCAAGTACAGTTTAAGTAAATGATGCTACACATATCTGATGGAAGTCATTAGAAATGCTAACCAAAATTTTTCAATTATGTGGGAATATACTTTTGATATCAAGTAGGTGATTAAATTGTATAAAACAAATGAGGTCAAATACGAAGAATAATTTCAATCTATATAAAGCCATATCTGCAGAGGGAAAAAAAGACTGAAGATAAATTTTTTAAATGTTAATAATGGCTATCTATGGGAATAGAATTATGAATGATTACTTTTTTTTTTTTTTATTTTAACAAATCAATTTTACTGATACATATTAATAAAGCATACAATTCATCCAAAGTATACAGCCAGTGGTATTTGGAACAATCACATAGTTTTGCAATCATCACTTCAATCATTATTAGAGCATTTTCATTATTTCAATCATAATAATAATAAACAGACAAACAAACAAGAAAATTCTTCACCTCTCAATCTCTGTTTCCCCTGCTGTACATAGCTGCTGTTTCTGGTTATTCTTGCACAATTATTTAGTTATCTATTTATTAAGCAATTTTATTGAGAACTTTCATTTTTAAACTTTTGTACATTTAAAAAAATCCATATATAGCTTGAAATATACAAAAGGAGCCTAATAAACACTTGCTCAGTGAACATTATTAATAACAGCAGACACTCATATAGCACTTAATATGTGCCCGACAGTGTATAAAGCATTTTTGCCAGCTAGATCAAGGGTGTATAAACTTTCTCTGTAAAGGGTCAGACAGTAAAGTTTCAGGCTTTGCAAACCACATAATCTCTGTCACAAATACTTAACTCTAATTCTGTCATTGTAGCACAAAAACAGCTATAGGCAATATGTAAACAAATGGTTGTGATTGTGTCTCAGAAAACTTTTTTTTTTAACAAAAACAGGAATCCTGCAGGACAGTTTGCCAACCTCTGAACTAGATGCCTTAGACTTTGTTAGAAGTCTCTAAATCTTTCTAATTATGTTATCTATAAATCTATCTGCACACTCTATACCCATGCTATATAGAACAATTAATGTTTATTAACCATTTACTATGTGCCTAGCACTCTTCTAAAAGCAGTTTACATTTAATCCTCACAATAACTCTATGAGGTAGGTACTATTATTGTTTCCATTTTACCATGGAAAAACAGAAGTTTAGAGAGGTTAAGTAAATTGCTCAAGGATATATAACAACGCCAGTATTCAAAACTCTAGCAATCCGAGTCTAGAATCCCTGCTTCTAACCACTACACTATACTGGCTCTCAAAAAGATTTATATACTTAAAAAGAAATCAGAGTCACAAATACTGGGTTTGCAAGATATAGGGAGAATAATGCATGGCTTAGTTAGCAATATAACAGGACCTTTTATTAGGGTAAGTGGAGGGGAAGGGAAGACCAAGATTTTAATCTGAAGAAAATCTTCTAAGCAACACTGTTCAAAGTACCACCACAGAATACTAATTCTCAAGGATTTTAACATGCAAAGATATATACATATATCTTTTTTATTCTGTGCTCAAATTAAATAAGTATAGAAACACTGGTATTAACACAAAGCTTAAAAGATTTTGCTAATGAAGAACTTGAGAAGCCTTAAGTGCTAATGGTACACTGTAGTTTTCTGTACATAGAGTAATATACAGTATCCCAACTCCAACTTAATAGATGACCAAATCCTGTTTTGTTTTGTTTTTTTTTCAAAAAGCATCCTACAAGATTAGTGCTCCAAATGTGCTTCTATATGTGATGGGAAACAAACAATAGTATAATCAAAGCTGGTTTATCCAAAGAAAGCAGTAAGGCAAACCCCTGGGTAGACAATATCCAAAGACATGTTCTCACATACAAAATTAGACCATTTTTATCAAAGTTCCTTAAAAGAATCCATTACAAGAAAAACTCAACTTAAATTAAGATTAAATATTACTACATACAAGCTAATAGCCTACTTATTTTAAACAATTTCCAATTAAAAATTTTTGAAGAAAAAGTATTCTGGCATTTCTTAACAATAAAATTTAATTCTGTGGTTATGTACAATAGATACTCAAAAGTCATTTCCTGGCTGAAAGCATCCCTAAACTCGACACTCTTTCCCTCTGTAACAAAGCTATTTCCACAAACTTTAGCGTTACAAGCTCTTGCAAGCATCTTAACTTATGGAATAGGAAAGCTGGTAGCTGGTCAACCGGTGAGCACAGCACAGATCTCAAAAGTGAAGTATCCAGTCAAGATTATTTTTTAAAAAAAGATTTATTGGAAGCGGCTGTGGCTCAATCAGTAGGGCTCCCGTTTACCATGTGGGAGGCCCCGGGTTCGGTTCCTGGGGCCTCCTGGTGAAGGCAGGCCCGCCCGCATGGCGTGGTTGGCTGACCCAGCGAGCACAAGCAGCGAGGGGGGATAAATGAATAAATAAATAAAATCTTAAAAAAAAAAAAAAAAAGATTTATTTATTTACTTTTATTTATCTCTCACACACACACACCCTCCCCACCCCGTTTGCTGTCTGTGTCCATTTGCTGGGTGATCCTCTAGGTCTGTTTCCTGCCTTCTCAACCTTCTCCAGTCTTCGCCTGGATTCGATCCTAGGGACCTCTGATGTGGGAGAGAGGCACTCTGCCACCTGTGTCACCTCAGTTCCTGTTTTCTGGCGTGTCTCATCTTGGCTCTCTCCTGTGTCTCTCCCTTGCTGCATCATCATCTTGCTGCGTGGCTCACCATGAAGGCCTGGCTCACCGCTTATGTGCACGTGGGCTGGTGGCTCACCTGCACGCCTTCTATCTTTATTTTACCAGGAGGTCCTGGGGACTGAACCCAGGTCCCTCCATATGGCAGATGGACACACCCAACAACTTGAGCCACATCCGCCCCCTCCAGCCAAGATTTTAATGAATTTTATTTTTATTTCTTTAAAACTTCTCCAGCACAAAAGAGGGGCAATAGAATTTAATAATGAAGCATCAACAATTTGCAAAGGTAAGGTCTTGACTAGTTGGAAAACATTTTCTATGATACCTATTTTTAGCCAGGTTAGCACCCACTGGAATCCTTGAAGAATTATTTCTATTTCATTTTCTTCCTTTCTGCTGCTGCTTTTCCTTTTTTAGTCATCTAACTTAAAAACAGCAAATTAACCACAAAGGGAATCAAGTAAGAAAAAAAAAATCACTGATGGATAACAAGGAATGGGCGAAAACATTTGTGTGGATCAGTTTCTCCCTTAGAGAAGAATTCTAGATAAATTTATTCTTTACAACTGGCTAAACAAAAAAATTAGAAATTTCAAAATTTCAAAAAAATGTCCTGAATAACAAGATAAAATCTTCAAAATAATGAATGAACATTTACATGGGTAAAGGCTGAAACCTACCTTGAGAGAAACCCCTAGTTGTCATAGTAACTATAAGATTCTAAGCTACATCATGAAAGCTTTATTATCTATGTGGCCATTATTACTGCCTAGGGAAAGAAGTTAGGACCACTCAGGAAATCTGGGGGAAAGGAAGCTAGCTTGCAAACAACTACTCTCAAAGAGATTTTCTCCATGACCTATAAACATCACAAACACATTTAACATAGTTTGGGGAAAGAATCTTTCTTAAAATTGAATAATGCTTCTGCCACAACAAAAATAATCTCTTTTTGCATCTCTACATAATAAACAATTTAAACATAGTTAGAATACCATGCTCTAATTTTATTGTGATTACATAATAAAGTTAAAGTCCCCAATTAACTTACTTCTAAACTGAAAGATTAGCTTATTTTATACCAGATTAGAAGATATTAAAACAGAGGTTACAAAAGTTTTTAAAAAAAGAGGTTACAGAAATTTACAAATTCCCTTATAATAACCAAGGACTTGAAAACATGGTTTGTTAAAATTATAAAATGATTGTGCGTATCCTGATCTGGGAGGTTACCTTCAACTCTATCCCTTCACAGACTGAAGCCCAAAGCCTACAAAAGTTAAGTGACTGGTTGAAGTTCAAACAACTGCTGGCAGAGCCATGATTTGAATTTCCATTTTTAAATTCCTAAGCTCCTAGAATGGAGCTTTTTTTTTTTTAACCCAATTCTTCAACATTGCACTCCTAACAGACATGTGTCAGTATTCCTCCCCCCACAACCCGCCTGTTTTTGCTGTCTGTGTCCATTCGCTGTGTGATCTTCTGTGTCTATTTTTCTTTTTTGTCTTCTTGTTTTTCTCTTCTAGGCTTCACCAGGATTCGATCCTGGGAACCTCCAATATGGGAGAGGATACCCTATGGCTTGTGCCACCTCAGTTTCTGGTTTCTGTCATGTCTCACCTTTACTCTCCCCTGCATCTCTCTTTTTGTTGTGTCATCATCTTGCTGCGTTGCTCCCCGCACAGACATGGCTTGCCATGCGGGCCTAGCACACCTTTACCAGGAGGCCCCAGGAATCGAACCTGGGTCCTCCCATATGGTAGACAGAAGCCCAATCGCTTGACCCACATCCACTTCCCACACGTGTCAGTATTGAGGGTGTTTTTTAAATATTTTAATTTGGGTCCTTCTAAAGCAAGTCAAGGAAAAGAATTATATCATACAAGATTCTAAATTAACCTTCATTTTCCACATAGCAGATCTTCTGCAATCCCTGCCTACAATTTGTTCCTTTTAGTAATAGATCTAATGTGGAGGAACAGGCTACAGTTTGAGAAAGTGATCTGACTCTATTTGGTAAAAAATAATCTTTGAACAGTTTATACCTACAAGGGCCCTGATAAACTCTTTTCACTCTTGTGATAAACTGGTTTTTGTAAGAGAAAACCATAACTGTTCATCTGCTTTAAGAAATTCTATGGTTTTTAACTCCCAGAAATAAAGTCCACTTAATGAATTCTATTTTGCATTCTTTTGCTATATACATATACAACAGAATCCCACAAAATAAAAACAGAAGTAAAAGGCTATTATGAATTACTACTAAATTGATGAGCTATCTAGGATACATGCTGAACTTGATTCAGTTATACATTTTTTTTACTAAAGTTTCTCTTTACAATTTTATAACAAAACAATTCTATAATTCAGTAAAACACCAATTAAAATAGCCACATACCCGGAATGCTCTATTCTTCTCTTCTTTCTGCTGTTTCTCCACTTCAACATGGCGGGCTAGACGAGCCAGAGTCAAAGCAACTTTATCCTTCTGATGGTCAATATAGTCCTTGTGCTTAACATTCTCCTATAATTACAAGAACAATTTAATTCCTTTTAACTACCAAAATTAGCTTTGGGGCAACATACATCCATTTACCAAAGAGCTATTGTATTAAAGAACCATTTCCTTCTATCATCACCAATTTTTCGGAGAACCTGTTTTGTATAATTTATATTTTATGTCGTATTTTGTAGGTTAGTCAAACCAGCATCTTGGTTTCAAAAATGTTAAACTAGCTGCTAAAATATTTATCATTTTATTCACTTTATAATCATCTGGATACTGAAAAGTTTTGAGTTGTTTTGCTCTAAGTCAAGGAGGTAATATCATCAAGCCCTGACTAAGTCCACACTCCAAATGGTCTAACAGCACAAACATCTTTGGCTCTGGGTTTTCAGCAATGCCTGGGCAGGAGGTATGAGAAGTTATTGATTAAAAAGATCTTGCCTGCCACTACTAGAAAAATATCACTCCTTAGGCAAAACAGTCTTATAAGTACAACCTGAATTTTCTCTAAAGTGGGATAGAGTTGCATTAGCCAAGTCAAACAGGAGGTGTGATATTGCCAAGAAGTAGACAGAAGTTACACAGGAGAAAGCATATATATAAAAAAGCCAAATTGGTATTTTAAGTGAAGCTACACCTCTGCAGTAAAAAAATGCTCACAGGATCACTTTGAGTAGTAGTTTCTACTCATTTTCTGACCACTTAGACAGCTTTCACTCCTGTTTCAAACAGTAGGTTACATTCTACTAACTTCCAAATATCCTTTTACAAGCCATGGGATGAGGCAGATTAATAGAAATGACAGCCACAAAAACCTATTTATCTCTGATCCTTTAGTACAGGCAAATGTATCTCTTTTTCTGTCTTAAAATAAAATTTACTCCTTGGGAAGATGAAAAAGTAGGATCTCTTCATTTAGAAGATAGACACTATCTTGAGAGAGAAATTTAGAATACATCCTAAAATTTTTTTTTAATTTAAGAAAGTTAGTAAGAGCTGAACTTAACACCAGAGCATGTTAGCATTCCTCATAAATGGAGAACTTTTTAGGTTATAAATTCTAACTGAAGTCAATGCTTAAAAGGCCAGGTAAACCAAGATCAGATTAATTCATAGTGGAGGTATACAAGGTATAAATTAGGGTTTAGCTACAAAAAAAAAAAAAAAAAAAAAAAAAAAAACTTACTTCTCCTTTATGAGGTTGAAAGGACGGCAGAAATTCCTAAACAGAAATACTTTAGATTTATCTGGAGACTGAAAGCAGCAGAAAACCACAATAGCAAAATGATATTTCAAGTTGCTACACTTATATCAAAGAACAAAATATTTCCTACTCAAACACTGAATCATCTATGCAGCCAGGTGGGTGTCAAGGATAAGAAATGGGATTTTTTCTCTCTCTAAATATAGTTCCTCAGGTGTCACAACAAAAAAGAATATTCTGGAGACAGGAAAAATACCATGTTTTGGATAAATTAATCTTAATTCAGGAAGAGCTACTGTTGAATTAATGGTTTCACTATCATTTTATTTCTTCCTAGCAGAATAAGAGTATTCCTAATTACTCCCACCAATGCTTTAATGCCAAAGCTGAATTGTAATTTAATATGAAATCATAAAATCAAATTCCAGGATTGTTCTTAAGAATTAGGAGATGGATTTGCCATCTCCCCCAAAGCCTATACCTTGAATTAGCATTTAGGTTGTTGAAACTTTTCAAAGAAAGGTCAGGTTTCTAAATATGTAACTTCTTGAGCTAGAATTGGAATTGGCTGTAAATCCATTGTAAGATTATGGGCTTTCAGGGCAAGTCATTACTGTGATCAGCCTAGACCAACTTCTATATAAGATAAATAGTAATATTAAAGAGTCCTGAGGGCTATTTTAACTTGATAGCAAATGATCAGCAAGAAAATGCCATCTTCTCAGTTATTTTGGAGGGCAAACATGGGAAAACATCAGTGGTCACCAACATTTCATAAGAGTAAGAACACAATCTCGTGTTAATACTTTAAGTTTCCCTTAGTCTCTCACATTGAAAACAAAGTTAACTTTGTTAAAAAGTTGCTGCAGCCAGACACAAAAAGGCAAAAAAAAAAGACAAATACTGTATGAATGTATTACTATGAATCAAATATATTGTGTAACATACTGTTTGATTAAAAAAAAAAAATTTATATGTATCCATTACATTTAATTGAGAAATGTATATATTTATTCATCTGTGTTTACTTTTTAGTTTTTAATTGTTTATATTTTCAATTATTAAATGTACAAATAAAGTTAAAAAAAAAAAAAGTTACTGCACTGTCCTGATTTTTCCTACAGACCAAAAACCACTTCAATAGAAACCATTTCAGATTATGAACTCAATTAGAAATCCTAATCATAAAAGATCATAGATAGTCACATCTAATGGCAATCCCACTAGACAAAAATTGCTTTCATTTACTAATCAAATTTAATGAGCTAATAAAGATATCTTGGAAATTGCTAAAATTCCTAACATTGTTGTACAAGGGTGATCTACTATGTGAACTGTGAAATAAAAACATACAAATCGTTATTTGGGCAAATTAATGACAACATGGTACAAAAATCCCACTAATCAATAAAGTTATTCTGTTAAACTTATATTTCAATGTCTTTTTTCCCTATCATTTATATTTTTAAGTGAAAATGACTCAATTTTCGTAAATATATATATAATAAACATATATATTATATAATAATGGATGTTTCAATTGCTAATTTATACCTCATAGAAATGTTTAATATATATCCTTCATAAATATAAATGGAAATTTTGTACCTAGAAGGAACATTATCTATTAATAAATTATACTTAACTTTTTAATATCTAGATATCAATATGTATGTGTGCATATCAACCAAAAATTAGGGCAAGTCATTTTCAGTTCAACAGGCTTACTAAGCAATTGGGAAAATATTTTTACATAGGTTTGAGGCCAAACACCATCATTGCTTTAAAATAAAAAGCATTTAGCAAAAATGTACTTACAAATGTGTTATTTTCCTTTAATTACACGTATGCCTTTTTTTTCCTTAAAGATTTATTTATTTATTCCCCCCACCCCGTACCACTTGTGCTCGCTGTCTGCTCTGTGTGTCCATTCATTGCGTGTTCTTCTGTGTTTGCTTGTCTTCTCTTTAGGAGGCACTGGGAACTGATCCCAGAACCTTCCAAAGCGGGAGAGAGGCACTCAATTGCTTGAGCCACCCCCATTCTCTGGTTTGTTGTGTCTCTCACTGTCTCTCTTCTGTGTCTCTCTTTTGTTGTCTTGTCGCACCAGCTCTCCACTCGCTTTCACCAGGAGGCCCCAACAACCGAAGCCAGGACCCTCCATATGGTAGACGGGAACCCAATCACTTGAGTAACACCCGCTTCCCTGTATGCCTTTTTTAAAAAAACAGCCAAAGCATATCGGATTCTGTATTTAGAAATGTATTTAAAATATTAAAAGTACATTTAGTCAAATTAAAAGCACATTTAGTCAAATTAAAAGCTGAATAAGGGAAGCGGATGTGGCTCAAGCAATTGGGCTTCCACTTACCACGTGGGAGGTCCTGGGTTCAGTTTCCAATGCCTTCTAAAGAGAAGACGAGCAGACACAGAGAGCACATAACAAAATGGACACAGAGAGCAGATGGCAGCTGTAAACAATGGGGGAGGGGGGCGATAAATAGATAAATCTTTAAAAAAAAGCTGAATAAGCTTTAAAAAGGTTATTAGTTTGGAATTTAAGTATAGAAAGCAAGATTAACTTTTCCAGTCAAAAGATAATTTCTCAATGTTTAATAAATTTATTTAAAAGAAAGCCAATTATGCCCCAGAGAGTTTTACTAAAATGTGAATTTCTACCTGACTAGTCTCAGATGAATCCATATATTAAGTGGGCTTTCCTTTAAAATTCATCTCCAAATGCCTATTTCGAGAACAAATCACTCTTAATACTGAAATGTATTATAGTTTAGGAAACCAAGTGCCATATGCTTGCCAACTCTCCTTTGGTAGTTAAGAAGTGGCCTTGGTATTGAACGCTGAGAAAATGGTCTACAAACTATTTGTTTCATATAACTCTTCTAAATAGGCCCCATGAATATGTTTTCTTAAATACTGAATACTGGCAAATCCTTCACTTTGCTCTTCACATATCTGCTCATCCAAAAGTTGAGCCTGTAAGTCACTTCTTACTGCAATAATTAGCTCAATCTGTTTTCTAGAAGTATTTGCCAAGATATATGCAAAAGAAATGCAGAATTAAAGGAATAATTCTGTTTTTGGAAAGCAATTTCTAAAACACAAAATTGAAAAGCAGAGTTTCACAGAACTTGTTTTTCTATGATAGCTGGTGGCATTATATCAGATAATGGTATTTTAATGATAAAAAAAATGGCTTATATTTTTAAATTATGATTACTAATCTCTAAAAAGTACTTTAGTTCTTGAGTAACAAACATGAAACTATTGAAATCTGCATTTTCTACAAAATTACTTTAATGAAAACATAAATATAGTCACTTGACCTCTCTGAAACAGAATAATTCTGCCCCATATATCACACAGGCTATTGTGTATGATATAAGCTAGGAGTACACACTCTGAAAATAGTTATTACTTGGAAAAGTGACATCAACAACCCAGGTTCCTTTATGACTCAACAAAGGCATTTTCTGGCTACTGAAAAAAAATCAGTAATAAGGGATGAGGAAATTTGCAATGGTAGAAGGTAGGTGAAGGATAGGGAGGGGATAGATAAAATAATACAAAGTAGAGGTTAACTCAACATCTCCCTGGATGTTAGCAGGCACTAATTAGGCCAGAGGGGCATCAATTGGAAAATGACAATTTCCTCTATCATCTTTCTCTCTATGCAAGGGATCTTGAGTTCAAAGAAAGCTCAAATAAGCAATCAACTGTAAAAGTCAGATGAATTAATGTGTGAATTATCACATTATCCATCTGAGTAGCACACTTGGCTTGAGAATTCCTGAAACGGCGTTACTTTATACAAACTCAATTTCAAAGTCTGTTTATTGCACATCTTAAAACTTTTGTCTGTATTTTGGTCTGACGTTTGCAGCTCCAGAAGTTCTGTTTACCTCAAGTTCCTTCTATCCAACTTATAACTCAAACCATATTCCAAATAATATTTTGAAAAGCAACAAGTTTTCTCAAGAATTTTATATTCAAATACAGCTAGAGCAGAAGAGATAAACACAGCAAAGCATTACAATATTTATTTATCATCTCCAGCAGCAAAGCTTTGGAACCAGGAAACTCTCTTTTTGTACAAAGAAATCTCCCCACCCTCAACTGGTTATTGTTTACAAATACAAAGTACACAGAACATCTGCTTTAAATGAACAAATTTTAAAACATACATACAGATATACCTCATTCTGTAAAGTACTTTATTTAGTTAAGAAGGCTAGTATCACCAAACCTGTTAAATTAAGATTCTTCCTTGTCTTCTGGGTGATTTGTCAATATCTATTTTCTATAAAAATCCCCTCCTAAGAAGGACTTTGATCCTCTGGATGAGACAAAAAAAAAAAAAAAAGGAAAAGAAAAAGAAAGAAAATTCTTATGTAACTTTTGAACTTAACAAAATTTTTAAGTATCTCTGAATATGAAGTTGTAACAAAACAAAAGGGGAGTAACAATTTTTTTAACCCTGAGTGCCAATGCTCTGCCTTTGGCACAGAAAGAAAAAGAATGAACTATAGAGAGAAGAAGAAAGAATCAAAGTGGCAACAACAAGGAAAGAAATTCAAACTAGAGAAAAAACAGGAAGTTGACAAAACGTATTTCAAGTGCTGCTGGAGATACCACTGGCACAAGGCTCACAGTTCCTTCTTCAATACACCTCAAAACACCAATGAAGCAGTATTTTTAGAAATACCTTCATTTTCCCTAAGTACACCTTTAAATTATCTTTAAGTCAACACACGGACATTACCCACCTTTAGCTACACTGAGTATACCCTGCCAAGAGCTGGTCCTGAAGTATGCAACCATATACCCATAAAGGGATGCCACATTCTACTTCAATGGCATTATCATGCTCATCTATACCCATGCCTCAGTCATTTCTCATTGCTTGAGCTGCCCCTGAGGCTAGAGGTGCACTGAGAGCTCTCCTTGGGTTTAGTTCAGGGAAGAATAGGAATAAATTGTTCCAGATGTCCACTGAGTGCTATGGTACAAACCAAACCAATCTTTAGACAGACTAATTCTATAACCTTACATGTAATGGTAACACATACTTAATACACTTTAATATGAAGGAACCAGTACATTTTCACAGGTAATTTATCCCTTCAGCTTCATCTCTTCTTATTCTGTTCCCATAAAGGCTGTTTCTTACAGGGGTTTCCATGCCTTTGGACATAATAATTCCTCCACCTGAATGCCTGGCTCCTGTTTCTCAACCAGATTAACTAAGTCTTCCCTAAACACCCTCGAAAACTCAATTCAAGCACTTGATAAGTGAGAAAAAAGCTTCCCTGACCACAGGCATTCCTCTAAAGAATAATTGACACTGTATTGTCATTTGTTTCTCCTCCTAAGGGAAGATATTTTCTCTTATTAACCCCCCAAGTATCCCCAGACTTCCGAAGTGCCTGGCTGTACATATAGGTATTGAAAAGGATGTTTGACTAATGAAAGAATTGTTTCCAACATAGACACAAAATCACAAAATGTCATCAAAAATTGTATGCACATATATACCAACACATCCTAGTTCTTCATTCTACATTCTAATTATTTTCTTACTGTTTATTACAAATATTTCTTAGCTTGCACTTGAGAAATGAGACTATTTTACTTTAAATATATCTTTCAATGACAATCCTGCTGGGCTTCTAATATAGATTAATGGTTCTGCCTTAAAAAATCTGTAGAAAGGGGAAATATGATCTGATGGCAAGAAATGAACTATTGTATGTTATTAAATGCATTTTTAGAAGTATCTGCATCTATTTCCAAACCATTCCAGAGTCAAAAGAAATCTAAGAATATGGATGGAAAGCACAAAACTATTAAAAAAGGAAATCTATACTGGGCTTTAGAGTTTCCAAAATACTTCTAGGTATTACACTTCATTTGAAAGTAGAAAAACTGAGACTGGGAATAAGAGACTTGCTAATACTCAGATCGAGATCTATGGGATTCAAATACTATGTGTTGTGCAATATTCCACCTCCCTTCCATTAAGCCAACATCTTTAAGATGCCAGTAAAATACAATTTTCAAAGGGTAAATCTGAAACAAAAATAAGTATAAAACAAAACAAGCAAAATAAAGAAAACAAGCAAAAAGGACTATGACTAAAATGATCATTGCAGAAAAGGAATAGAATACAAATAAGCCAATAACCAAGAATCCAGAGTAATCATGGTCCAGCAAAGTGAAAACTTAGTGGGAAAACTAAGAGGATATGGGTTCCTCATCTGACAACTAAAATAACCTGGAATTGGTTAATATAAGTCATCAAGTACAGTCATAAACACAAAGTTCAGGGAAGAATAAAGATTAGTGTATGTCAAAAGTTTTTAAGAAGGTTGAAAGGGGCCTTGAAAAACTTATGGAGGCAGCCTCATAGAGTGTTGAATTGGGACTCTGGAGGTATAGTCTATATTCAAAGCCCCTTTCTATTACTTGAGTAATTGCATAATGTCTCTAAGTTTCACTTCCTCATTTGCAAAGTGAGGGTGAATATTTACTTCAAGAGTGCCCTAAACTAGCACAGAGCTAGGTTCTCTCTTCTACTTCCTTCCCAGGCAAGAAGACGACAATTAGACACAAGGTTTTCAAGTGCTTCCAAACAATGGTCAGAATGTATGTTTGCCAAAAGATTTTTATTATTTTTTTTTTTTTAAAGGTGCTGTTAAAAGCCATTAAAAAAAGACCAATCAACACACAAGGCCAACTATGTGCTAAGAGTTTAAATGAGACTACCTACTGATAATAACCACATTCTATCCAAAGTAGAAACGAGTGAGCTATACATCTAACAGTAAGAAACTTACTGTAATTAAAATGTTAAGATAGAACTGAAAACCTGTAACTATATTTAGTGACTTGGGGGATGTTTTAGTCCATCATCTACATAACTAACTAATTAAAAGAGATAGGGGAATGGGTATAGCTCAATGGTTGAGCGCCTTCTTCTCATATATGAAGTTCCAAGTTCAATCCCTAGTACTTCCTAAAAAAAATTTTTAAATTAAAAAAATAAGAGGTAAAAAGGGATCACAAGTAAGAGTTATCTAACACAATGCTATATTATAAATCAAGATAATGTGAAACACAGCTATCAGATAAAAGTGGGAGTTAACAAGATGTAGCCCTTGAAATTGAATTCTGTGGGCCACTCTTACGAGTAAGGAAATAAAACAGAAAGCATATGATAATTCATGAAGAAAGCATAGCATATGAAAGTCTTATAAAAAGACAACTACTAACAGAACTCATAAGACAATAACACTTGAAACATTTAAGATCAAAACAGAAGTTTTAAATATCACCAAATATAATGCATTAACTTTTAATTCTACCAAGGAATATACTCAGGAATATTAGAAAGCTCAATACAACTTAAGATCTCCAAAGTCCTGAAAGAGAAAGTACAGATAACCTGAGAACTTTTGCTGAACTCTTGACAAGGCATTAGATATCCAAGAGACCATTTGAAAGTTACCTCAACAAAACCAATAAAACTCTTAAGACCTAGCGAAAAATGGTTAATTTTAAGATAAAATATATCAGAGCTGTACTATAGACAAGTCCATGATGATGAGCCTAAAATTTTTATAAGATGCATTTGATAAACTATGTACTAATATATTTGTGTGAGAAATATTTAGAAATGAGAATATAATACTGTCATTAAATAAGAGAGCAATCTTAATTTAAAAATTAATGAAAGTTCAACAGCCAGGGAAGATAATTTGAGATTAGACTGGCTAAATTTTTAAAAATGAGGGAATACTAGAAAACTCTTTTACAATAATGCTGAAGACATAGTATTTAAATATACAAAATCACATCAATATCCTGGCTAGTATATACTGGTAGAATAAAAAATATAACCTATATTAAACAGAGTAAGAGATCAGACATAGTTCTAGAAAGAGGTGTTTTATAAAGGTGAAGAAAAGATCAAAACACAAAGAATCAAAACATAAATGTCTTTATCAAAACATGAATATGTTAACTGATATGTTAACATCAAAAGGACATGGTTGGACTGTGAACGCCTCCAGACAGATCCCACAGGAACCAAATATCATTTCCAGTAATAATCTCAATGGCACCAATTCGACAAAAAAAAGGTTTCACTATAAAATCAAGCAAACAAAAAAAGTACAAAAATATCATCCCCACTAATAAGAGAAAAAAGATTTAGTAAAGGAATAGTCTAATGATATATCCAATAAGGGAAATACCATAAATGAATATTTTAACAGTTTACAAAATCCATTATATCTAGAAAAATAACGAAAAGATTTGTATTCAATACAGTGATCATCACCAGTTACTAACTTCCACCAATATTTTAAAATTAAGATTGGTTTGTGTATCTACTAATGAAAAACCACATAGAAAGGATCTGGCAAACCGAATGGCATGCATAAGATGCATAGAGATGTGACAATTATTGGACTAGCTGCTATCGTACGTACAGACTGATAAATTTCAAGACAAAGGAACCGTAACAGTACAAGTCTGGAGCAAAATATGCCTTACATTAAAAAAAAAAAAAAGTCTTCAGTTATTGCAGTCTTTAATCTAATCCATAATTTGAAACCTTCATCAGAATCCTAAAATCAAAATATCCTTAAGAATTAATGTGTAATTTAACTCATTCATATTACTTGATCCATATAAGTATACAATTTTATAGCTAAAAGGGATTCTGGAGTATGTCTATTCCAACCTCCTTGTTACAGTACCTGAGAGGTTATCCTGGATGAATTAGGCCCTTAAGAAGGGCATTATCAATCAAGTCACTTAGGCATCATTCAATAAATTATTAGTGTAGTACTAATGTAGTGTACTAAATAGTATCCAAGTAGCCTGAAAGAGTTTCGTGCTCTCCTCAAATGTCATTGAGAGCTAAGAAATAAATGGAATTATATGATAAAGAAGTTGCCACACAGAAAAAAATAAAAATAAAACAAAAAGTTTAAATACAATTTTACTGATAAGAAAGCTGCCACAGTCTAAAAAACGATAAATGTGTCAGCAAATTCACTATTTTTCTACTGTCCTTGCTTCTTACCAAGTAATCACATCCACTTATCAAATGTAATAAGTTGTGTTACCATGGCTAAGAACAAGGTTAGATATAAGACAAGTGAGTCAGAAAACCTAAAACATACAGATGAAAAACAAAGCTGCCATAATGCCCAGAAAACTGGGCCAACCATTAATAACTAAAAACTACTGTGAAGTTAATTAAATAAGGGAGGGATAACTCTGCAACCTTCTGAAATGGTTCAACAGTGCTATAAGGAAAACAACATTCAGAAGAAGAGTACATTTATATAGTGCAATTATACAGATGAAGGTAATAAAATACAAGAAAATTAAGACATTGTATACAATTCACATACACATCACCAGCAACACATGCAAGACAGCAAAATGTTAAGTTTAAAACAAGTGTGAAATTTTAAAAAGGCACTTCATATAACAATGGAACCAGTATTTCTCTGTACATAGTAAGACATCATATTGTCTCCATACACATCTTATGCCCAAAAATAACACTTTTAAGAAAAAAAGGATCATTAGATGCATTCCTTTTGAGAATATCAAGTCATTAAACTTCGAACTATTCTAAGGTCTCCTACAGAACCTAGAAGTATCTGAACATCAGAGGTTGGCCTAATGGAGAATTCTGCCATAGGCTCTGCACATGGCAGGCACAATATGAATACTTATTATCTAATTAGGAGTTCCACATTCTGGTCTATTGGGGTTGTCTCCCTAGACCAGGTCCCTGGTTTTTAGTTTTATAACACCATCATCATTCAAGTATGCCAGAGAAAGATTTAAAAAATATAAAGATTAGGATAGTTTCGTCTGCAGTCGAGAAATGACTTTAAACTATATTTAAAATCTATTGTCATTCTAATGTAGTCTGTCCCCCAACTCCATTCAACTGCCAAACACATTCACAAGTTACCTATTTGGTCACCAATTTGATGGTTTCTCAGTACCTGTACTTTCAAGAAAACTGAATTCTCTGAAGATGCTTGGGCATATCAATGAAATAACGGCAAAGTAATGTCACTTATTTACTTTATTAAGTAATTTTTAAAAAACTAAACAACATAAATATAGTAAGAGGAAAATTCAAGAATGATAGCCTAACAAATATCTAATAAAAGAGCATAGGAAGTAGAAGTGCTAAAGCAGGTTCAGAGATTCACATCTTCAAGCATCATTTATCTTGGTTTGGTTTTTGGAAAACATGGGTATCTCAAATTGTCAAGTTTGTGATCTCATTCAGGGAGGGAAAGGTGGAGAAATGGAAAAATGGGAACAGTTTGAAAAGCCTTAGCTAGTTGGAAATACCTATATGCAGCTACATAGTATGGTACCAAGGGCTTTCTCTCCACTAAGTGGAGTGGCTAGTTCTCTCATAGAAGAGGCTGCTTAACTGGTATAGTACACATTATGGGCTATATAAATCCATGTATGACTTCTTAGGCCCTTCCTTTCAGTTAATCAATGCCCTTCTAGTGTTCAATTTGAAAGACAGTTTTTAGAGCAATGCTATGGACCTAAAGCAGAGAAATTAAAACTTTGTGGAAAATATAGAAAAATAAAGTAACTGTTCCTCTAGGTATGACTCGGCTACCTTTGCAAGATATCCTTCATCAAGACCATAGCTCAGGCTTAAATCTACAAATAGGACATAATTTATCAATACAGTATCCTGAAATTATCTGACAAAATAACTTCTTCTAAGTAGGGAAATTTGAGTTTTCAACTTCTATAGCATAAATAGGGAGGAAGAAAAGGAGATAGAAAGAATGCTAAATATGGTTATGATGAGAAAGGGGAATAAGTTTCCAATAAAACTATTAAAAAGCAGGATCCAAGGAAATGTCATTCACTGATGTATAAGAACTACAGTAAGAAGAAACCAAAATCACATGAACCAGTGCTATAATCCACTAACAGCACATCCAAAATATCTTCATCAAACAGATCCAAGAAGTTACAAAATTATGTCAATAAATTTTTTTCTGGCTACCAAGCAAAGAATACCAGGTGATGTAGTCAGACCCCTCAAACTTGACATTCTCTCCATTCCTGAAGTCATGCTGTGAAGACAAGGATCTAAGGGCTGGTATACCATTACAGCCACTATCTTGAGATTAAACATACTGTGGCACATATTACTGAGGTATCTGCTGCCAGTTCCAGTATGATAGAGAACTATTATTGAGACCAACAGGGATCAAAAGATAAGTCATCTCTCATGGTAAGAGTCTGACTAGATAAATTAAGGGACCAATTAACCAAGAACATGTCACTGAAGTCTTGAGTTCAACCTTACAAGAAATTGTTAGTGGAGACCATCATATGAATAGATATCCAGAAACAGAACTGTGTTGCTTATTCTCTTTACTATATTATTCACAGTTATGCTCTAGATCTTATGGATTTCTCAAAATTTAGACTGAAGCCATCCCTCTTTATTAAAATAAGGGGACCAGACTGTCAGGCATGTTTGGAATTCTTGCTCTTTAAGTGTTCAGATTTGCATGCCTGGATGGTGTAAATAACATGCTTTATTCCCAGGGCGCTAGTGTGCGTATCTTTTTATTTAGATTACAGTAAATTACCAACTTCAAAGAGTTAACTGTTTAAAAGGTAGGTTTGTTTAGGAAGGCCAGCTTGGTGAAAGGCCCATGTTACACTGAAAGACCACTATGAGAGTGTCTCACAGCTTGTTGATACATGAAAATATGACGGGTCAAAGAGCATTAGATGACAACAATGAATTCTCTCACATGTAGCTTTGTTAATGCTAATGGTATGGTGGCCATCAGAGTGATTGATGATAGGGATGGTTATTGTGAAAATTTCTGCAGAGATGTCACAGATAGGAGAGTCTTTTTCCAGCTGGTGTCCACTGTAGATCTGTAACATCTAGCCATCATACTGGAAGCAATCTGGATTTGGCAAAATTTGATTTGAATTCCAGTTCTTGTCATATAGATTTCATGGTTGATTCAGAAGTCTCATAGAGCTTGAGAGTAGAATGGACTCTTAGTGAGTTGATTATCCTAACATCAAGAGATTGAAACAGATTCGTCATTTTGTCAAGACTGTTAAGCTGAAGCCAGAACAAGGAAGTACCGGTGACCTAAAAATGAAGGATTTGCCTCTACCCTTAGTAAAAGGAGATCTAGTAGAAGGTCATTCAAGGTCCTAAATCTGCTAGTCCTCAGTTTACTAACAATATTTTCCTTAGGAACAAAGTTTACATTTTCCTTTAATCACAAGAGGATTCATATTTCTGAGTGTCTTCCTCTGGACTTATTCTGAACAAGAAATAACAAACTTTTGTTCAAAAGACTTTTGTCCGAGGACAAAAGTCTCCATTGCTCACTTGGCCAACAAAGCATAAGTCTATTTATTAGATACTTTATTCCAAAAGTTCTAGAATTCAAATGTCAGCTGTGGTTATTCCAGATATGTATTCAGTTTTGGAGATAACCTTCTACCTATAGAACTGAGTGGGAGGAGTAAGTAAAACAGAATCTTGGATGGCTATTCTGCTGAACATCAATAGATGATTAATTCTTGTACCCATGGCGTTCTGGGGACATTCCCTTTTTTCTATATCTATAGGGGTGGTTTCGGGGTTTGTACCAATTCCCTTTAGAATACCCCCTGTTGTGATAATGTGTTTTCTGATCATGACTATAAAAGTATCGATGCTGGTTAGAGTATCTGTTGTGATCTTTATAGTCATTTTCTTTTATACTATTTTCTTCTGCAACAATAGCATTCACATCTTGTCCAAAGAGGGAAGTACCATCAAAGGGCAAGTGTGAGATCTTCTCCTGTGTTTTCTTAGTGAGAGATGTAAGTCGGAGCCAGGCTTGCCGTCTGTAGTCTATTGCCATGGCCATAACTCTAACTACAGAGTCCATTATGTCCCTAGTAGTACAAAGCTGCCAAAGGCCCGCGTCCATGCCATCAGATATTATACATCTCGCTTTTCCACGGTCAAACTCTGGGTTGTGAACCAGATCTTCCATGTCTTCCCAGAGTTTACGCTGATATTGAGTCATATAAGCCATGTAGCTAGCAGCTCGGGCTGCAATGGAAGCAGCGTGGTAGAACCTACAACCCATGACCTCCATTTCTTTTGAGGTAGAATCTAGAGGGGATGTTGTGTTTCCTCTTTTGCTGTGCTCCAAGGCTTCTACAATGGGGCCCTCAGCTGGTGGATTCGGTTGGAAAGGAGAGGTATCCTTAGCAACAGGATATACCCTGTGTCCCATGAAGGAAGAAGGATGGCAATCAGCAGGGTCTTTAAAAACCTCAGTGGTGGCAATTCTCAGAAGAGGATGCAATGGAGGAACCAAACGTTTCTTAGAGGCCACACAATCAGGTTTTCCTTCACATGACTCTGCCTCTGGTTGTAATGTTACCCTCTTTATGACACCTCTTTGTTCCATTCTCTTCAAAAGACCTGTGAAACTAGATTGGCTATAGTCAGTTGGCTGCCCTTTTTCATCGGCTGAGGGAGATTTGCAGTCAGCCTCTTCTTCAACTATAGATAAATTCTCCTCCTTAGAGGTAGACATGTCCCAAGGAACTGAGGAGTTCTCACTTGGCCTAGAATGATGAAATCTAAAACAGCTCCTAGATTGTAGATCACGTATCACTCTGGACATCTCGGCCACTTGTGTCTGGAGATACAGTATGGCATCCTGTCCATGCTGTGAAGCTGAAGAAGACTGTACAGGTAAATCCTCCTTGACCTCCGAAGAGGCCAAAGATTCTTGGGGGACCAGAAGTAGAGATGAAGGTAGAGTCTGATTATTTTGTGATGATTTAGGTGTCTCTGTCTCAGAAATGATAAAATCTGAATTATTTTGATCATTTTTCTTGTTCTCCAATGGGTTCTCAACAGAGGAAGGTTGAGAAACTATCCTTTGTGGACTGCTGGAGCAACTCCCAGAGGAGGAGCTGCTATCTCCAATGGGAAGAGGAACATTGCAGCTAGAGCACATTTCTGGGCGATGACTCTCAGAGGATGGCACCTTAGACTCAGGCATTCTCTGGGTTATCCACATGAATAAGAAAACCAAGGAAGAAAAAAAATACGCTTTTAATATATTAACTTTCAAGTGGAGAGATGCATGTCCAGTAAGCAGAATTAATTTCTTAAATATTATAACTAATAATGAAAGATGCAATCCACAACAGGTTAGCAAGGGCATCACAGCAGTCACATCAACAAGCTTCACCACCCCCAAAGGTCCATTACCAATTACTGAGTAACTGTTAATTTGGGACTCTATGAAAAGGGAAAGTTAAAAATGCCCATTCAAGTGGTGTAATCCTGGCCTGCTACTTGGTCCCGTGCTGGGATAACAAGAGGTGGTAAAATCAGTAGAAACGATAATTAAGAAAAAAAAAGTCCCATTCAACTTATGCAAGTTAGCAAAAGAAGCTAATGATAGCAGAAAGAACTTGGGAAAAGCTCCACTGAGAGAAAAAAAAATTTAACCCCCTCCACGTCAAGGTCACTTTATGACCCTTAAAATATGTCCCATTATTCATTCTTTGTGAATAACAAAACAAAACTTTCCAGGTGTGTAGTTCTACCTTATGGTTTGCAGTTTACAAGGAGCTTATCTAGTTGTTACCTCATTTCATCCTCACAACAACCCTGTGAGGTAGGTATTATTCTCATTTGATAAAGAAACTGATGTTAAAAGGTTACTTAATTTATACAAAATCATAGAGCTAATAGTAAAGAGTAATGTTAGGACTCAAAACCAAGTTTTCAGATTCCAAGTCCGAGTCTCCATACTCTGTATCATAGAACAAAAAGCTTCCTGGTCATCTTGGACAAGAGCCAGGAGTTCTCTAATCCACAAAGAAAATAGCCCAATAATACCAGTTTGGGCTAAGGCAAAGAAAGATGGAGAGGCAAGATTGCTACAAAATACTCAGCTAGTTTGATTCTCAGAGTAAGGGAAGTATTAGTTTAAAGTGACAACCACAACCAGTAAGTCACAGGTAAAAGAAATAACTCCAAACGTGGGGGATACAGGAGGTTAAAAGAAATGATGACTGAATTAATATTTCACTTATAAAACCCTTCCCTCATTTTCCACTTCCTAAATGATCTTCACATATCCTTTCTTCCAAGATCTGTGATTATGTGGTTCTGGAATCAAAGGATCCAGTTCTACAGGGCACCTGAGGAGAGTACAGGAAAGAAGGGGAAGAGAAGCCAAAAAGCTTGCAGCTATTATTGAATCTCTTTTATATGATATCACCTCCAGGGCTTAGAACTTCCCCAAGTCATGCTATCCTTTCACATCATCACTGAAAGCAGAGGAACAAAATTTGAAGTAGGAGATATTCTGGGCAAAGGATTCCTTGGAATACCTATCATGGTCCGCGCTATCAGAAATGGGACATTCTCTAATGCACTAGAGCACCTAAAAACAGCCACCAATGACTCAATAATTCTCTTTAGAGAATTATTCTTAAATGACAAAGAGTGAGAAAACGTAAATCAAATGCAAGGTACTTACATCACTGTGAGAGGTGCTAGGCTCTTCATCATCACTGCTGACCAGATCAATGTATTCAAGCACGGGTCTTAATGGTCCTTCCTATAAAAGAATTGCGCAAATTTACAAGTCATAAATAGTTATTCAAATCAAACTAGAATTTACAACAAATAAGAGTTTTTTTATTGGGGATGGCAAGGATTCCACTTATGAGGAAGCCTTATGGATGACATAAAATAACCAGAAACAAAAGAGGAAAATTTCAGGATACACAAATAAGAAATGGTAAGACTGAAAAGGAAGAGCCTAAACCCCTATAGAGTATTAGGGCTATATCCATGTCTTGGGGAAAGAGGAATTATACAGTAATACTACTATAAGGACATAAATATTATGATATAATGTTGATGGGTATGAACATATAAGATATGAACATAAGATATCCAGGCTTAAAAACATGGAGTTCTTTGACTAACAGTTCCTTGTCATACCCAACCCTATAGCATCAATCATTAAATCTGGATTATTCTCCATTCTTTTTTTTTTTTTAAGATTTTATTTATTTATCCCCCCCCCCCCTTGCGCGCGTGCTGCCTGCTCTGTGTGTCCATTTGCTGTGTGCTCTCTGTCTGTTCATCTTCTCTTTAGGAAGCACCGAGAACCAAACCTGGGACCTCCCATGTGGGAGAGAGGCACTCAATCCCTTAAGCCACCTCTGCTCCCTGCTTTGCTGTGTCTCTCACTGTGTTTCCTCTGTGTCTCCTTGTGTCATCTTGTTGCATCAGCTCACCATGCCAGCCCATCGTGCCAGCTTGCTGTCTTGTCTTCTCCACGAGGCACCAGGAACCAAACCCTGGACCTCCCATGTGGTAGGTGGGAGCTCAATCGCTTGAGCCACATCCACTTCCCTCTCCATTCTTTCATTTTGTGCATACTCTCTTCATCATAGACCAAGCCCTGAATGCCAGGCTTAAAAGCCTATATTTTATTCTATTAGCAAAAAGGAACCAATAAATAATACTGAGATGGGAATATTATTAGAGCTGTGTTTCAAGAAGATGAATAATATGAGAAATGTGGAGCATGGAAAAGAAGTATAATTAATCAGCCCAGGCACATAATAACACAAAACTAAAATAGGGCGATGGCAAGGAGAACAATGAGGTAGTAAATAACCAATAGCATACAGAGTAAAATGGGGGAAAAGATTGGCTCTACATTAAAAACAAAACAAAACAGTTCAACTGTCTCTCCATTTTCAAGTTTGGGTGACTAGAAAGATGTTAATGCCATTAACATAAGTTAGGAATGTAGAAACAGAAAGCAGACATTCATTTAGACATAAGGAATTTAAAGTAGCAGTGGCACACACAACTATCTGGCAGACAGCAGGAAGTGCAGGTTGATAATCTCAGTGTATGTACATAGCTGGAAAGAGCCTTGGGAGCTGCTCCTCTAGAAGAGTATTAAACTCTAGGAATAACTGACATTTTGATACTGCCAAAGAAGAAAGCAGAGAATAGAAAGAAGGCAGTCAACAAGGGTCTTGAGGAAATGCTGGAATTTCAGGATTCAGAAAGAAGAGCTAAGTAGGTGATCAGAAATGAGAAAAGAATCAGAAATGCATGAACTCAAAGCAGCTAAGGTTAGGAGAAAGCCTCAACAGAAAGTTGTGAGTGCTAAATGTGGCCAAAGACACAGCATAGTAAAATGCCACTGAATTTGGAAATAGATATTTCTTAAATGCCTTTGATAGAGCAACTTTCAAGAAAAGATAGAGCATAGAAGCCAGACACTAAAGAATTAAAGAGTAGAGAATGAGGCAGTGAAAAAACTGAATAAAGATTATTCCTCAAGAAATCTAGAATGTTGGAAATAAGAGAAAGGAACAAAGGAGAAGACTAAGGCTGAGGAAAAGATTTCTTAGGATGGGAAGAGTTGACTGTAACACAAAGCAATAAACTCAGTGGAAAAACTGAGAAAGGTAAGTCCCAGAGATAGGAGGCAATGCTAAAATGAAATTAACGATCCTCCTATTCCCTGGAATCATTCAGTCTCAAAGATATCTTGTTTCTCCCCTAGGCTATGCCTTCTGCCCAACAAGGAAATTGCTATTCTTACAGGTAGTCATCCAGCCACAAGATAAGACTAGAGGGCAAAACTTCTGGACAGAGTTCAAGAAATAAAGAAATCAGGATTTTTGCCTGAGCTATAAAAATGGAAGTTAAAAAAAAGAAAAGAAAAAGAGGGATATATTCTCTAACATATGGTCAAGAGAGGTGAATTGCCTATTTTTGAGACTAAATTCCACTTTGGGTATTAAGATTGTCAAAATCATATGTTCACTCCACTTTTGATTTTGATAATGCCAAGAAGAAAGCAGAGAAGATAAAAATTTAACAGTATTTCTCATTCATATAATCAAATTAATTTGCTCTCTTCAAGAAATGTTCATATTGTATATATGTTACTAGAATAAAAGTAAGAAAAATACTTATGGGACTGTACAATACAGTGAATCCTAAGGCAAACCATGGATTGTAGTTAATAGCACAATTATAAAAACGTGCTTTCATCAATTATAACAAATATATCACACTAAGGCAAGGAGTTAATAATATGGTGGTGGTATATAGGAACCCTGCATTTTATGCATGATTTTTTTGTAAACCCACAACTTCTCTAATTGAAATTTTATTACAGGTCCATAGAAACATAGCAAACCAACAAAGTCCCCAAGTTACAAGAGGCAGGGGCAGAACTTTCATGTACAGAGAACAGGTGAGGAAAAATGGAGCTTGAAAAAAAGTGACAGAGCACAATGCAAAAAGTAAACTAGGCAGGAAAAAACAAACAAGCAAACAGAATGACAAGGAAAATGACCATATATAGGATTAAAAAGGAACTGCAGTAATAGTAGAAGGGGTAGGAGTAATGCTAGATGAGAAAAGACTACCAGAAACTTATTAGGGTGAACAATTAGACTGATAAGCAACCATTCTGAACTACATAAAAATGAAAATTGTATGTGATTCACATAATTAGGAGAGAATAAAAAGAATTAGAATAGAAAATCCAAAAATGAGAAAAAGCAGAAGTCATTTAGAATATTTGTTATTCACTTAACCAATAATTATTGCGCACCTACTATAAATGGTAAGTGATGGTAACTGATTGAATGAATTTGAGAGAAGGGGAAGAGAAAAGGTGTTTAAAAGGCAAAAGGCTGAATGGAAAAAATAAGGAAAGAAAAGTACCCCAAAGGAAAAGATTACCTATATTCAAACACAATACACTTCAGTTAATTTTAACATTGGATATGGAAAAATTGTTAACTGTAATAAACTTAAGGAATCAAACCTTTTTAGTACTCTATTTTACTACTAATAAATAATATTTATTGAGCTCTGTACTCGGAATTGTGCTAAGCTTTTCATGTACTTTATTCCATTTAATATCCAAAATTATCTTATAAGGTGAAATACTAACTTATTACTATTACTCCATTTAACATGAGAAAAAATGAAGTACATGTATTCTCTAAACACAACAGGCTATGTAGTCACTATAATTCCAAGGCAGATCACAGTATGAATACTATTTTAAAATCAATGCTTATTACATAGGTTTCTGAGATGACACTTTCTCTTCCTTCAATAAAAGAAAAAGGACTACCAGCTGTTGCCCCAGCCTCTGGAAAATTAATAATGCTTACCAAAAACAAGTTATTAATTCCCCAAAAGAAGTTTTGATGCAAATACCAAGAAAAAAAACTAGTAATTTCTTATAATATGTATAATAATTTCTTATATCCTTCAGAAGTATACATATGCATGTGGTCCTCCAAACTCAAGGTATTTTATTTGAAACTGTTCTATCAAATGTTAAACCACCATTCTCATCTACTCGGTACCAATAAAATGAAAGAATTCTACTCTTGAGGTTACAAAATTTAGTTACACAGGTGCAAAAAGTTTAGGAACTTTTAATTCCTAAACAATTCAATTAATATTCTATGTTGTTTTTTTTAAAATAAAATGTGCTTTTTAATGAAAGAGTTTTCATTCCTATTATTAGAGAAACTGATTCTCAAAGTCAAAACACCAATTACCTCATTGGAAAGTGATTTCAATACACTAGGTATGGTCTACAAAATTTAATCCAGTTTAAAATATTAAGTATATATGATTTGGTTGTAAATGCAAAAATATAATCTAAAACTCTAAATAATTCATGTTTTTTCCATATAGAAGAGTTGAGGACATATATCATTTCTGCAGATCTGCCCAATTCAAAAATTTCAGATGGCTCCCAACTGCCTATTTTGTAGTCCAAATTTAGTCCAACATTCAAGATCTATACCGCAGTCCAGCCTTCAGCCTCCTGCTTTTAAAAACGTTATCTTCAAGAACTGTACATGCTCTTTTCTGCTTTCCCATCTTGATGCCTTTCCTTATTTCTTCTACTTAAAATGTCCTTTAAAAATACATATAAATACTACTTTCCATCTATGCCAAAGCAGTACATTGAAAGCCTTATGGCCTCTTTTATTTTTGATAGCACTATATACTTTTTATAAAAGTACCTTATAATTTCTGTTATAAGTATCTACATCGCTCTCATCTTGATTCTCACCTCCCTCACAGAAACACCGTTATTCAAGGATAGGATGTATTTTCAATTCATCTTTGTAGCTCTAAGGTACTTATCTCATGGCTTTGTATATTATGAGCTTTAACATTATTTATTTAGTGAATTACTGCCTGAAGACACCCAGCCAAAAGATACATTTATTGCCTTTGACCCCCTACTATTGCAGCTAAAGAATTAACACTCCACCTACATGCTCCTAAAGTTATTTAAGAAATTGTATCTTGATTTCCTTGTCTATTCTCAGATTTTCAGAGAATTAATCCACATTATAGAAATAATCTCCGTTGAAACTTCAATCTCATGTGCTGTTATCAAGATTACCAGATCCCTCAGCAGCTTTTAAAAGGTTTAAATCAGAGGTTCTTAACAAGGGGTCCATGAGCTTGAACTGGAATTCAAAAAAACATTATTCTTGTGGGGACGTGTTGGTGTGGGGGTGATATATTTATTAAATAATTCACAGTATAGGGGGTCTGTGGTTTTCACCTCACTGGCAAAGGAGTCCATGGAACAAAAAAGGTTAAGAACTCCTGCTTTAAATCTAGAGGAGCACAGTCAACAATCATATCAGTTTTTAGCTAACGCAGTTTTTTGGGAGTAAATTAGCTAGAATATCTGCCATATCAAATAAAGATAAAGTATGGTGGCTAAGGGATGATATTATTAATCTAAGCAGAAAATGAAAGCAACAGACCTAAATGGAAGATTTTCCTTATGGTAACATTCTGCTTCTTTATTTGGGCATTGATTACATAGGTTTCTGAGTTAAGACACTTGCTCTTCCTTCAATAAGGATGACCTGCTATTGCCCCCACATCTGAATAATTTATAACACTGCCCCACTGAATAATGCAGTTAAAGGAGGAAATTCAAGGTTCTATATATGTTACTAAAATGAAAAAAATTTTTTAAAGTTAATTCTCCAAATGAAGATAATGCAAATATCAAGAAAAATATAACTCACTTTAATTTTTTTTTCGGGGGGGGGGGGGAGGAGTACCAGGGAATGAACTCAGAACATTATTCATGGGAGGCAGGCACTCAACCCCTGAGCTACATCATCTCCCCTTTTAGTAATATTTTTAATGATTTATTTGGCTCTCCAAAAATCCACCAAGCAGTACACTTACAAACACTGTGTACTTCTCTATGTGTATGTTATATTTCAATAAAACTAAGATTAAAAGAAAGGGCTCATTTTTGCAGCTTCAACTTTGTATCATGCCTTTCCTTCAGCACGCTGTGTTGAGTTTTGTGCTCTGTATTTTACAAACCACAGAGAGACTACTGGGCCATCATATGGAATAAAGGTGGGAAAATTAAATTGCGAAAAAGAACTGAAAAATGTAAACCAAAGTAAATCAATAAGTGATAGCGTAATGATATATATAGAGAGAGATATCTATATATCTCTCTACATATATAAAGAACTGTTAAGCAGAGAACTGTTTTTGATCCTTACTGGATAAGCATTACCTGGAAGAGTCAAGTATAGGATTGGGTTACAGAGAGACATGGTGGATTCTATCTCTGAAAGTATTTTAAAATAGGAACAAACTATCATTAATTATCTTTTAAGTGATACTACTTAAAAGCAAAGGAAATCTTAATAGCTTCCTTCTAGTACTGTTAATTCCAATTAATACATACAATTCACTTCTTCATATGTAGCAGTCAAACCTTTGAGACTTTATTTGGGAACAGAAATAAATAAGTTTTATCAAGTTAGATATATAATGCATTGCTTTTATATTCTTTTTTCTTGATAGATTGATATAATGGATTCTCTACATTTAAAATAAAATTTGAGTTAAATGTATTTTTAAACCTCAGCTCAACACAAATCTATGTATTGACCTAGTGAGAAAACACACTGGAATTCTTCAGTCCTCAGGGTACACTAACCAAACTTTTTTTTTTTTTAACTTTTTTTTTTTTATTTCATCTGTATTTCTCAAAGTAAAATCCATAGCTCATAAAGTAGTGTGTTATTCTTAGCATCATTTCCACAAAATATCAAGAAATACTCTCTATTCACAAATATACTATAGTGAAGGGGGAACCTGAAGTATTTATCTTAAAGAGCCTTGGAATCCTGTTACCAAACATACTTCAGCCCACAATTAAGGAGGGGCAGGAGACAATTCATCTTGTTCTCCTTCCCTACAAAAAATTCTTAAGAGTTCAAAATGAAAAGTACAGAATAGAATATGCACTGGCAAAGGGGAAGAAAATAAGCCATCTTGTTAAGAACTCCTAAGCAAACCCAGAAGAACACCAAACAACAATGTAACACTACAATGGCCCTACAATTGTGGGGTGGGAGATTTTTTAATAATCCAGTTTTACAAAGTTGCCCTAAGCTTACAGCAACCAACAATCATAGAGAAACATCAGACAGGCAGTCTATTAAAATTTATAGAGCTTTAATGCCAAACCAACTAACTACAGAAATCAGAAGATGATGGTTTTGGGGTAGAAGGGTTATCTATCTAGCTGAGATACCACTTTAAGTAGAGCCATTTTAAAACTTTAACTGTAGGGATGATTTTCATCCCAAAATATATCATAACACCCCCTATGGTTTTCCTAGCAAATGCTTCACAAAATGGGGTTCAGATATTCAAATACCCTTGCATTTGTTCAAAAATCAAGATTCCTAGGCCCAATCTTGAAATGATGATTCAGTAGGTCTGGAGGGAAGCCCAAGAATCTGCACAATTAAAAAACAGTAATGCTTGAGAACTGCTGCCCCAAAGAGAATAAATACATTAAGAAACTGTAGCAAGTTCCTGATGATGCAGGGATCTTTATTATGAACATCAATTGCACTACGCTGTAATAGAGTGACTTGAGATATCAGTGCAGTCTTTAAGCTATATGACTTAATGTTATAAATCTACATAATGGTAAGCTTTTGGGTTCTACTTGTTTTCTACCTCCTGATTATTAGCTGTCCTGTCTCCCTTTCATGTATCATCTTTTAGAAGACACACTTGCCCCATTCTAAAACACATTTTAGACACCACAATTTTGTCAAGATTAAGTGCAAAATGGCTCTAAACAAAGGTACGAAAGGCATAAAAAGTGTACAACATGTACTTTAGGCCAGTCTTTGTGATGCCTATTGACATTGCTCAGAGACCTCTGTTGGTAAATTTCCTAATCCTCTGCCATGCTCCCAGGGGTCTATCTAGTATGTATAGACATTCAATATGCATTTGTTGAACGGTGAATAAGCAGGTGAGGTATACCGCACCTAAAGGCTTACCAAAGTCTTTTACTCTGGGAAAAGCCCAATATTGTTGCTACTTACACTAACAAACTGAATGTCATCTTCATTTTCATCCGTTGTTGACTCAGATGCCTCAGGCCCAGCTGGAGGGACAGATTCTATTATCTACAAAAATAAACCAAAACATGCTTATCGATAAAGCCAAATGTAGGACGAGATTTTTTTTCCCAAAAGGAACGATTAAAACAAACAGCTCTAGAGGAAACCTAACTGAGCACAACTCCATGCTAACCCGACTAAGGAACAGAACTCCATGGAGTCTGGTTCGGCCAGACGTGGAGCTGCAGGGGCCAAACGCCGAAAACGAGTTACCATCCTTTCAGAATCCCTGTATCTACCCAACAAGGGGGATACATGCTCCCTGCTAAAGAGCAAACCCGTCTCAAAATGTCGCTCTCACTGGCAGAACAGCGCAACAGGGAATCCCGCAGCTCGTGCAGGGAGACGGGGGCGCCCGGGCAGCCATTGTTGCTGTTGGTTCCCCGCTCACACATTCACCAGGCCCGAAGGCTGGGCTCGGCCCGGGAGCAGGGCAGCATCGTTCGCGGCTGCGGCCGAGCACCGGGGAAAACACAAAACCCATCGCGGGTCAGCTCTGTGAGCGCCAGGGCCCAACGCTCGAATGCTCACCTCCGACCCTGGGTCTCCCATTTCTCCGACGGCTTAACTGACAGCACCACTGCTCCTGCTGCCCCTGCCGCAGCCGCCGCCGCTGCCCCGGCCGCCGCCGCCGCCACGACTTCCCTTCCCGCCCAGCGCCGCCTCGCGCCGCAGCGACCCGCCCCTGCGTGGCGCTGACGCCGCCGCCGTAGACAGAGACACGCAAACCCGCTTCAAAGGCTACAGCGGCGCACACGAGCTCACTATTCCTGGGAGCCTTTTTCGCACACCCTCGACCTCCCTTCTCCGCGCCGCGCACGCAGGATGCTGGGAATTGTAGTTCCGTTAGCCACGAGACCGCCTCACGAGAGAGCGGAAGAGGACCTCGAGCTAAGGCGCATGCGTTCCACCAAGCTGCCTCAGACGCTGCTCAGCCGAGCCGCGGGCTGTCTAGGACCTGTTGGGTAGAGAAGGGTGGAGAAGGTGCGGGAGGGTACCGAGGAGACTGTTTGGATTTGATCTGAACGTGGAGGCGGAGCTCACTGATTTCTGTACTAGTCCTAAGGCTTTATGGTGGGGACTTTCTCACTTTCCCCATCCTCAGTGTTTTTGTTTGTTTTGCGGGGAATGTGGAGGTTTAACCGAATTTGATATGAAGATCAGGAGAAAAATCTGAAGTGTCTTTACCTTACTTAACCTCTTCACCGGCTTCATTCTCCTATCCCCAGTATGTATGAATACACTTAAGAAAGCAAATTGAGGGTGAAGGAAGATCAGAGCTTGGGTCCCTAGGTTGACCCGAAGAAAACAAGAGAGACAAGATCCAACAAGAAAGGAAGCTAAGGCCAAGCTAAGTTTATTTAAAAAGGCCTATACCAGTTATATAAAACTATGCTTTTAAAAGATATTCTCATATATTGATCTAAAACAGAATAATAGTTGACCTTTTTTAAATGTGCACACTCAAGCACCAGTATATGAAACAGATCACTGATGCTAAAAACTACCTTTAATTTTTTTTCTAAGATACTGTCTTACAAAAAAATGGCCAATATTTTCACCTGTCAACAATTGTCAATAGATAGATTTTTTTTTTATTTTTAATTGAGAAAAATTATTTTAAATCTTAGATGCCTGTTTTTGCCTGTGTATTAAATCAGATGCCTGCCTCCATCTGATTACCTATGTCTATGATAATTGTTTAATATTTGATATTTCCTGCATTTCCACCAAATTCTTGATCTTGTAAAGGCAAATTGAGAAAAAAGAACCTGCTCTGAGAGTTCCTCAAATGTTGTATGTAGTACCCTAATGTACACAGCTGCATTAATCATAAGAGCCAAAAGGTGGAAGCAACCCAAATGTCCATCAGCAGATGAATGGATACACAAAATACAGTATATACATACAAAGGAATATTAGTCTTTAAAAGTAATAAAGTCCTGATACATGCCAATACATGGATAAACCTTGAAGACATGTTGAGTGAAATAAGTCAGACACAAAAGGACAGAAACTGTATGATTCCACTTACATGAAATAGCTAGAATATGCAAATACACAAACATAGAGTGTTTTAGTTTCCTACACTGCTCAAGCAAATACCATGCAATGGTTGGGATTAAACAACGGGAATTTATTTGCTCATGGTTTTGAGGCTAAAAGAAAGTCCAAATCAAGGTGATGTTTTTCTCCCTAAATACTGTGGCATTCTAGGGCTGGCTGCAGCTGATCTTTGGTCCTTACCTTATCATATGTCAAGGTAAATAGTGGCATCTTCTGGTCTCTCCCTTCTCTTCAAGGTTCCATTGATGTTCAACATCTGGATGCTCCCTCTATGCCTTTCTGTCTCTCTGCCTCAATGTTATTCCACTTTTAAAAGATTCAATACTAGGATTAAGATCCATCCTGGGCCACACCATAACTGAAGTAACCTCATCAAAAGGTCCTCCCACTGGAATGGATTAAGTTTAAGAACATGTTTTTCTGGAGTACATAGAGTAACAAACCACCACTTGGCATACAGGTTGTAGAGGTGAGGGGTGTAATGGTTAGGCAATTGTGTCAACTCGGTCAGGTAATGGTGCCCAGTTGTTTGGTCAAGCAAGCATTGGGTTAATTGTAATACAGGGGCATTTCATCAACTTTAATCATCAGTGAGTTGATTGCATAGGTGGCTGGTTACATCTACAATCAACTGAGGAGATTGCCAGCACCAATGAGTGACATCTCATCCAATCAGCTGTAGGCCTTAAAAGGAGAAGTGATTTCAGCATTCAGGAAGAGAATTCCCACCTCTACTTCAGAGAGCCAGCGTCTCCTGGGAAACTCATCAAGGACCTTCATCAGAGCCCCTGGCATGCAGCCTGCCCTACAGATTTAGGCTTGTGCATCCCCACAGTCACGTGAGACAATTTTATAAAATCTCATAATATTTACAGATACCTCCTGTCAGTTTTGTTTCCCTAGAGAACCCTGAATAATACAGGGTAGTTACTGTATAATGGATGTAGAGTTTCTGTTTAAGGTGAATAGAAAGTTCTGGTAATGGATGGTGGGGAGAGTAGCACAACATTGTGAATGTGATATTAATCCCACTGAATGGTATGCTTGGGAATGGTTGAGAAAGCAAAGTTTATTTGTATATTGTTTCTACAATTTAAAAAAGCAACTAAAAAGACAACAGTCAAATGCAATACATGATCTTGGAATAGATCTAATAATGGAGGAGAAATGGCACGAAAGGACATTATTGAGACATATGAGAAAATGAGAATATAGACTGAAAGGTTGATATCAATGTTAAAGTCTTGAACTTGATAACTGTACTTAGTGGTTACGTAAGTGAATATCCTTGTTCTTTAAAAATGTACATGGAAGCATTATATTTTCAAGGAGCATGATATATATATAACCTATTCATATATGTTTAGAAAATAGACAAATAGATATTCAGATGGATTGATAGATGATAGGTAGATAGATACAAGTGTGGCAAAATGTTCAAATTGCTGGATCTGGGGGGACAGTATGTTGCAGTTCTCTGTGTGAGTTTTATATTGTTTTTGCAACTGTCCTGTAAGATTGAAATAATGTCAAAAATAAAATTTAAGACAAAAAGCTCTATGCAAATTAATTTCTAAAACCTTTAAATGTCTAGACAAAACTTGTACGTATAGTGTAATTGTGAGAGTTCATCCTTCTCAGATGCAAGTAGGAATTAATTGGTAAAACTCTTGGAAAATAAACAGGCAATATATGGCTAGAGTCCCCAAACGCTCATATCCTTTAATTCAGTAATTGTTGTTGCAGGGATTTATCCTGAGGACATAATATAAGCTGTGGGGAAATCTTTATGCATAATATTATTCATCACAAGTTTATTTATAATAGTGAAAAACTGTAAATATCTGAATGTTTAATTATTAGCGAATGGAATGGTTAAACTTTGGTATGCTCTCTACTAAGAGAAGACCATAGGGTGTTCTACATCCATTCAAATTGTTTAGCTAACATTTCTAAAAGAATACTTTTCAAAATGCAAGATACATAATATGATGAGAATCATGTCAAACCATTAACCAAACCATGCCTGAAATAAGAAACCTACTTAAATATTAATATTGACGATCATAGCTGCACTATGTATGTTTAGAAGAAAATCCTGTTGAAGCCCACCAAAAGATTTATCAGTGATGTGCTTGTAGTTCCACAAAGTCAGGTTTATTTATCTTGGTGTAAACAAAGGAGAACTAACCCTAGGCAAAGCTTAGGAGCCTATCAATAGTAGGACGTTAAAGAGGGGTTGAGTTGGGATTTTAAGGCCAGTCTTGTCAAGTAGGGAAGGGGTTAGGATTGGAAGAAGCAGGGTTGTTTCTTCATTGGTTCAGGGATCAAAATGGATACCCTTAATTTGGGAGAAATGTTTCTTGTGTGACTATGAGGAAATTATTTTTATGCTTTACTTGGGCCATGAATCCATTATTTTGCTCCATGGATTAAGATCTTGAAGGGGGTCCATCAGTGGGTTTGATAACCACCCCCACCCCCCATTTAAATTCTTTTAAACTTTGTCCTAAGCGACATCACAATAGACTTGCAGATCTACATCAGCGGCATTAAGTTGATATTCTTCAACTCATTATGTGTCAAAGAAGTATAGGCTTCAATTCTAGTTTTGTTTTCATCAGTTTTCCATTGATTTTGTTGATGTTTTTGTTTAATGATTATTTATGGGAACCATCTGTGGGCTGCACAGTAGCATTTAAGACTTTGGAGACCCGGTTCTTGACCAAGGGTACAGTACCAAGAGACAAATGCATCAATAAGGTTTTGAGCCCTCGTTTAGAACCATTCCCTGATACTTCTAAATCTCAAAAAAGGGACAGTATCAGGATTGACACTTCCAAGTTAGCTAGCATGAGCCTGTAATCTATTTACAGAGCATTTAACTTGAGCAGAATTCATGTATTCACAGCACCAAATCTTATTATGCATTAGTAAATGCACAAATATTTCCAAAGCAATTCTATTATTAAGAACCACATTTGCTTTAGATAAATGCTCAGATTTTGAGACCTAGCAACTGGAATATTCTCATTAACAATTTGATAAAGCAAAAATAAACCTCTAGTAATTTATTCCAAAACTGAGTATACTTCAGGGGAAAAGATGATTCTTAGGAAACTATGGACCCACGTTTCATAGCCACCCCTGGGAATTAAGGAGCAGAATGAAGAATATTTGAATCTTGAAGAATATAAAAGGTCTGGTACATAGAATTATACTGCAATTTCTTTCTTCCTTTCAAGCCTGGAATTCTGTAAAAGTGTTTCACATATGGAAAAGAAGCTTGTTGAAGGATTAAAAAAAAGTGCAGTTCCTCTCTGTGGGTTGGTTTATAAGCACAAGCAGTTTGTCTCATTAGAGCAAACTATAGTGATTACTTTAGAATATGAACATTCTTCTTCCAAGCAAAATTGCATTTGCTCTTCTGAGTAAACTGACCACAGTAGTTTTTGGAGCCATTATTACACATTGTGAGTAATTTGCAAAACTTCCCATCCCCTTTCTAGAAATACTTGGAGGATAACAGTCCATTGTATTTGGATCATAGAAATACTATTCCTTTGTGTCAGACCACTGATCAAAACTACTGATGGGGAAGCAGCTGTGGCTCAATCAGTAGGGCTCCCGTTTACCATATGGGAGGCCCCGGGTTCGGTTCCCCGGGCCTCCTGGTGAAGGCAAGCTCGCCCGCACATGGCATGGTTAGCTGACCCAGCGAGCACAAGCAGCAAGGGGGGGATAAATGAATAAATAAATAAAATCTTTAAAAAAAAAACAAAAAACAAAAAAAACTACTGATGGTTCAACTTGTAGTGGGTCACAGGGTTTTAAAAACTGATTGGGCAACCAAAAAGTATTAAAACTGGTTTATATTCATGGAAGGAATTGGTCTATTGCACAGTTTAATTATTTTTTAACTTGATTTCAACTTCAGAAAATAAGATAACAGACAGAACATAGCTTAACAAATTATGGAAGCATTACTTTAAAAAATTCTGTCCAGGATTCATCCTGTTCAGCAGGTTAATTTTAACAACCTTGCTGGTCTAACCTCCTTTGCAATAATCTATATATTAGAATAGTTATCAAAATATATTTAAGAGAAACTGGAGGAATTTAAGGCAGGTATAACTAATATTTGTTTCTTCCTATAAGCTAAAGGACGGTAAAAAACCATTATATTAGTCAGCAAAAGGTGTGCTGATGCAAAATACCAAAAATCAGTTGGATTATTTATTTGGCATAGAAGCTTACAGTTACCAGGCCATAAAGCATAAGTTCCTTCCCTCACCAAAGTCTGTTGCCACATATTGGAGCAAGATGGCTGCCGACATTTGCCAAGAGTTCAGGTTTCCTGGGTTCCTCTCTTCCTGGGGCTCGATTCTCTCCGGGTTTATCTGCTCTGCTCCTCTGTTTGCTTAATTCCTGGGCTCCAGCTCAAAACTCCAGCATCAAAATTCCAACTAACTCCTCTGCTCTGCCATGTAGTTTTCTCTGTGAGTCCCCACCTATCAAGGGGGTGGGGACTCAATGTCTTACTGATATTCCCCAATCAAAGCCTTAATCATTATTTAATCAAGTAAAAGTGAAACCTCTGAATCCAATATAATTTAATATGCCTGGAGGGACAGACCAGTTTACAAACATAATCCAATATCTATTTTTGGAATTCATAAACAATATCAAACTGCTACAATCATAAACAGAAGAAATCTCACTATAATTTCTCACTTATACAAAAATTGCAACAATAATATTTCATCATATTCTATCTTTATCTATATACATATAGATATGCACAAAATTATTATTTTTCTGAACCATTTCAGTGTAGGTTGTATGTATCATATCATTTTCCTCAATATTTCAGTATTTCCTAAGAATCAAGATTTTCTTTGACGTAACCATAGTATTATTATTAAAACTAGAACTTTAACATTTATAAAATATTTCCATCTAATCTACAATTCATATCACATTTTGCCAGTTGTCCAAAGTACCAAATCCAATCCAGGATCACATAAACACATAATTATTATGTATCTTTATTCTTCTTTAATTTGGAATATTTTCTCAGGGACAACTTTTTTTTTTTTTTTTTTTTTAAGATTTTATTTATTTATTCATTTATCCCCCCCTTGCTGCTTGTGCTCACTGGGTCAGCCAACCACGCCATGCGGGCAGGCCTGCCCTCACCAGGAGGCCCCGGGAACCGAACCCGGGGCCTCCCATATGGTAAACGGGAGCCCCACTGATTGAGCCACAGCCGCTTCCCTCAGGGACAACTTGATAGCCACATGAAATGAATGAAGTTGAGCCCCTAACTCACAACATATGCAAAAATTAATTCAAAATGGATCAGAAGAAAAAATAGGGATAAATCTTCATGATCTTAGATTTGGCAATGGATTCTTAGCTATGATACCAAAAGGATAAGCAACAACAAAATACATAAGTTGGGCTTAACCATAATTAAAAATATTTGTGCTTCCAAGCATATCATCAAGAAAGTGAAAAGACAATTTACAGTATGGGAGAAAATATTTGCAAATCAATATTATTAAAGAACTCTTACAACTCAATAGTAGAAACACAAATAACTCAATTTTAAAAAGGCGAAGGACTTGAATATACATTTCTCCAAAGAAGTTAAACAGATGGCCAGTAATAGCATATGAAAAGATGTTCAACATCATTAGTAATCAGGGAAATGCAAATTAAAACCACAATGAGATACCAGACTCAAAGGGTCACATAACAAGTGTTGATGAGGACACAGAGAAATCAAAACCCTCATACACTGCTAGTGGGAATGCAAAATTGTGCAGCCAATTTGGAAAACAGTCTTGCAGTTCCTCAAACCATTAAATATAGAGTTACTATATGACCCACATACCCCACTCCTAGAGTAGGAAACATATGTCATAAAAATACAATGGAATATTATTCAGACAGAAAAAGAATGAAGTGCTGATACATGCTACAATATAGATGAACCTCAAAAACATTATGCTAACTGAAAGAAACTAGTCACTAAAAGCCACATATTATGTAATTCTATTCATATGAAATGTCCAGTACAGGGAAATCTACAGAGAAAGAAGTGGATTAGTGGTTGCTTAGCGCTAGGAAGGGGAATGAGGGCATAGGTGGGTGATAGCTAAAGGGTATCAGTTTTTATTTGAGGTAATGAAAATGTTCTAAAATTGATTGTGGTGATGATTGCACATTATCTATGAATATACTAAACACCACTGAATTGTCCACCTTAAATAGTTGAATTGTGTGGTACATGAATTATATTTTTAAAAGCTTAAAAAGAAAAAGAATACAGAGAGATATTGTGCACCATTTACCCAGTTTTCTCAGTGGTAACATAGGAAAAATATCTACTATGGTCAGCTGATTCCCAGGAGAAACTGATAATGGGGCATGTTCCTTGGGGGCAAGCAGAATTCAGGAACTTGTAAGGAATGCAGAAACCTGACTAAAGTTTAGTCAAGAGAAAACAGATGGAAAGAATTGGACAATTGTGAACACTTGGTCATCTAACACTAATAATTACTACTTATAGGGTGATTATTACATGCCAGGTGCTGTGCATGCATATTCCACACATAACCCCATTTAATCCATACAATAGACTTACAAAGTAGATAGTATCTGGAGCTCCTCTGTGTGCTTACTTCCCAGGAGAGAAGAAAACATTGGAAAACAGAAAATACATGGGGGAGTAGTAACTGATTTAACAGGGCAGAGGAAGCAAACCAGTTTGCTGCAGAGAACCCAGGAGGGGCTCAGAACTACAACACCATCTATGATGATGGAAATAAGGTGACACATTAAAAGAGAAATTGAAAATCTATGTACAGAAACTGTAAGTCTCTCTTCTCATACATCTCCACATACCTACTCATAAGATATTCTTTCATTAGGTTAAATGGAGATGCCCGGGGTACAGGACACCAGGTGTAGTTAGGGAAAGGAGTAAGCTGAAAACAACATTCATTGAAAGTTTGCTTTTGAAACATTGTCTCACTTCAAGCCCCTTCTCCCTGTCCTGTACGTAAAATATTAGCAGTGAGGAGAACCAAGGAATCTTCTGGAAAGCCATTGAGCATCAACTAAAAGACTATCACTATCAGACTGTTATGTTGATACCCCAACAAAACAGCTGTTTTTCTACGCAGTGATTAGTGAAAGTCCCCAGGTAACAGACTAAATATGAAAGAACAACAACCAAGGATCAAATAGAAAGGGCCTATAGAGGAAAAATAAATACCAAGATAACTAGAAAAAAGGGATTTTGAATAAAATAGATAATGTCCAGGAAATAACATCTAAGGGGGAAAAAGGCACTAATATTTTCAGAGGGAAAAAGGAAAATACAGCCATAAATAAGCATAGTGTTCTACAAAAAAGAAACAATCAGAGAACAAGAAACAGCTCTTGGAAACTGGAATTTTGATCACTGAAACTTAAAATTCAGTAGATGGGCTAGAAGTCATATAGTCCAGTAAATCTCCCAGAATGCAGAAAAGAGACACTGAGATTTACAAAAAGATAGAGAAAAAAGACAAAGAGGTTCACACCATAATACCTGGATTCTCAGAATAATTCGAATTCCAGAAAGAGATGAAAGTGCAGAGGACAACATTACATAAAAATTATATTAAGAGTAATGAAAGAAATTTTCCCAGAGTTGAAGGATGCAAGTATCCAGATTGAAAGGGCCCATGATGTACCCAGCACAATGAATGAAAAAAGATATACAACAAGCACATTATCATCTAATTCTAGGATATCAGGAGAAAAGAAGATTAAAAGAGCCTCAAGGAAGATGGAACAACAGGTTCTGAATAAAAGAATGAGAATGAGTTGCATTAGGCTTCCCAATGGCAACAGTGGATGTAACTCTGGTATGAACTGGGTAGTTAGTTGTCTTACCATTCCCCGCCTCCCGCCACACCCCAGCCCCCCCCCCCCCCAGAAATCAAACAAAGCAGCCAAGAGCAACTAGAAACAACAAAGCAAACAAAGGTAAAAAGAAGAAAAACACTACTCCATTTTTTCAGCAAATAGGTAAAGATAAAACCTGCAGTATCCAAAGAAAAAGCCATTGATATTAAGTAGGAAATTCAAAGAGAATGTCAAGGGGCCTTATCAGTGGCAAATCTCAGAAAGCAAACACAAAAGTATACTTCCTTAAAAGGAACAACTCAGTCAGAAATGCAAAATCTGTAACTCATAAAGCTAACACCAGTGAGAGCAGGGCTGCCACAAGCTGAGCTACAGAAGAAGCTAGGAAGCTGGTAGGTAGAGGAAAAAGGCACAAGGAGTATCTAGAGGGCTCTTGGCAGCAGATTCCGGAAAGGCCCAGAAAAAAACCTACTCCCTGAAGGTGAGGGATCATCTGAAACTGCAGGGACTCTGTCATTTGTACGCAGCTACTAGAGAAGGGCCTGGGGGAGTACCAGGTTGGTGACAGAAATCCTTCCAGATTCAGCTAGGACCAGAAAATCAGAGGAGACAAGCAGTGTCACATAAAAACTTTCCAGAGGATCCATACTGGCCAGAATCAATGGTCTCTCAGACAGGGAAGAGAAGGTGTTTGAAAATCTGAAGACTGAAAGGAAACCTTGTCTCCCTCCCCCAATACTTGAACCCTCCCGCAAATCGCTGGTCCAGGAAAAACCATGTCATTAATAAATAAGTGTTCAAGAGAGGCTATGGCACAGCATCAATGCAAAGATTTCATAAGAAAAAAATGTGAAAAAGCTGAAAATCTGAAAATGTTTGAAAACATTCATGAGAAAAAATGCCATAGTACAGATGAAAATGCTGGCCACACGTTTTATGAAAGGGTAAAAATCTTAAAACTACAGCCTCCATACAGGAAACCCACAAACACATATGCAGAAACTCTGGCACCAGTGAGGTTTTTCTTTGGCACTTTTGCTGCACAAACTTTTAGATTTAGAAAGTCTTTACCATTCAAAGAACATAAAAATAATTATTTACATTTATTTCTCTTTTATGACTTCATTTTTTACTCTTTACTCCATCTTCAATTTTTTTCTAGAATTTGGCTTGACAAGGTAGGAACATAACTTAAAAATTTTCCACACACCAATTCTATTTTGGGTTGGGGAAATGCATATTTCCAAAGAAACCATAATGTGTGCTTATTCAACTGCTAGAAATTCTCTGCTTTGACTTATCAGTGGTGTTTAGCATGGAATCTACATGCGGCTTCTTCAGCAATTGTGTTGCTCCATCAGGGGAGCCCAGCAATAGTATACATGTCTCAAACACTGTCACTGCACTTATCTCTCTGTGCTTACTGCCAAGGAGGTTGCAGATTCTCCAACAAAATCCAATATTAAATTTAAAACTAAAGGTGCTTTGTTTCAGATACTTATAAAAAAGCAAATTTCAAAGAGCAGGGCAAATTTATGCCATTTTAATCATGTTTTTTAGTATAGTATGGTATTTAGTATAGGAATTTCTAAAAGTATAAATTATTTTTGTATCTACTGCAAATTTTTACTTAAAAAAACAAATTGTTCATATAAACATTTTCTAATGAGATAACATAGGAATTACTTTATTTTCTATTCAGAGGAATTCTAGCATAGAAAACAGTTAAAATACTTAACATTTTTATCTGAAATGACCTTTTAAAAACTTTTTTTAGCAAAATTTTCAAAGTAAAGTGAACACCTCCACACAACCATCAAACATCTCAAACAACTATAAACAATTCTATGATTTTTTTTTTTTTTTTTTTTTTTTGAGGTACTGGGGCTGGGGATTGAAACTGGGACCTCTTACCTGGGAAGCCGGTGCACAACCACTGAGCCATAGCAGCTCCCCTGAGATGGTTATTTTTTCATTTGTTTGCTTGTTTGTTTATTTGTTTTTTAGGATATACCGGGGATCAAACCTGGGACCTCCCATGTGGAAAGCAAGTGTTCAACCACTTAAGACACATCTGCTCCCCTATGATTCTTTTTTTTTTTTTTTTTTTGATGTACCAGAGGCCAGGGATTGAACCCAGGACCTTATATGTGGGAAGCCAGCGCTCAACCACTGAGCCACATGGGTTTCCCGGAGTTGGATTTTTCATTTGTTGTGCTTGTTTGCTTTCCCCCCCACCCACAATAGAACTATTTTAATAATCTTTCATCAATAGTAACAATTCTAAATAAAAAGTACAATTAAAAAAAAAAAAAACTGGTCAAACAAACAAACAAAAAAACACTAATAAAGTGACCTGTAAATTCCCCAGCTAGGTTTAGGAGGCTAGCGCGCTGACCGCCCCCTGGGGGCGACCGGTGCTGGGCTCAGAGGCTCCCACACCCCGGCACCTGAGAAAACACGCTGCCCTGAACCTCACCAAGGGCGACCCCAAACTGCACCTAAGGCCCAGAGGCTGCTGTGGGGCTGCGGGCATGCACAAGGCTGCTCGGGCTGTAGGGTCCCTGAGAGCCCCCACCCCACGGTGGTGCCTCCAGCCCCCACGCTGCGACAACACTTCTTCACGGTTGGTGGAAATGTAAAATGGTGCATCCTCTGTGGAAGACAGTTTGGCAGTTCCTCAGGGAGCTCAGTATAGTACTGTCATATAATCCAGCAATCCCTCTACTAGGCATATATCCAGAAGAACTGAAAACAGGGATGCAAACAGACATTGCATACTGTTATTCACAGTGGCATTATTCACAATTGCCAAAAGATGGAACCAACCCAAAAGTCCATCAACCAGTGAATGGATAAACAAAATGTGATATCTACACATGATGGAATACTATGTTGCGTTAAGAAGGAAATGAAACTGGGACACATATGACCATATGGATGAAGCTTGAGGACAGTATGCTGAGTGAAATAAGCCAGGCACAAAAGGACAAATATTGTATGGTCTTACTAATATGAACTAAATATGAAGAATAAACACATGGAGTTAAAATCTAGAATATAGGTTATTAGGAGATAGGATGATGGCTGAGAAGGAGTACTAATGCTTAATGTATGTAGAATTTTTAATAAGGTTGATTGTAAAAGTGTGGAAATGGATAAAGTTGATGGTAACACATTATAGTGAGTATAACTAATATGTTGCTTCATAAATGTGATTGTGGCTGAAAGGGGTAGACTAGGGATGTAAATGTCAATTGAAAGAAAGCTGGAGAATAATTTAGGGACTGTATAACATAGTGAACCTGGCGGTGGATGAAGAGTGTTGTTAATAGTACAAATACAAGAATATTCTCTATAACCTAGAACAAATGTATGTCACTATTACAAGGTGGTAAGAATATGCTGATACAAGGGAAAAATACAATTACTGTAACTTATGGACTATAGTTGACAGCAATATTATAATATTCATGCATTATATTAGCCAAAGGGGTGCTGATGCAAAATACTAGAAGTCTGCTGGTCTTTATAAAGGGTATTTTTGGGGGTAGAAGCTTAGAGTTACCAGGCCATGAAGCATAAGTTTCTTCCTTCACCAAAGTCTGTTGCCACATGTTGGAGCATGACATGTTGAAGCATGACAGTTTAAAATGAAAAGACATTTTTAGATTCCAACCTTCTATGGGAATGAAGGAGGTTGAGAAAACTACTCAGCTTTAAGCACAGGCTACTTTATATGGAAAGGGATAGATAATTTTGGTGGAAGCCCAGAAAATGGAGTAGCCAAGAGCCATGGAAAAGCCTTCCCAGGGAGCAAAATTGGGCCAAAATCAAGGAACTGGCAAAATGTGTTTGGCTGGTTTTTAGAATTGCTATGGACTAGTGACTGCTATGTACCTCATATTCCTTTTGAATGGGAGTGTCTATTGAGGTTACCCTATGTCTGAGCCACTATCATATATTAGGGATTTGTAGAGTTTGTAACAGATTTCTTTAGTTCTCAGGTGTTCAGATAAAATGTAATTATACTTGATTGAGGAGGCAGAAGAAAGGATTGGTGTGCTTGAATAAATGGCCTCTGAAAGTGAACATACAAAAGAATAGATTAGGAAAAGATTGGAAAAACTTGAACAAGGTCTCAGGGAACTAAAGGACAGCAAGAGTCATGCAAACAAATGTGTCATGGGTGTCCCAGAAGGAGAAGGAAGGGAAAAGGGGCAGAAGGAATATTTGAAGAAATAACAGTAGAAAATTTCCCAACCCTACTGAAGGACATAGATATCTACATCCAAGAAGCACAACATACTCCCATCCGAAAAAATCCGAATAGACCAGCTCCGAGACATATAGTAATCAGAATGTCAAATGCCAAAGACAAAGAGAGAATTCTGAGAGCAGCAAGAGAAAAGCCATGCATAATGTACAAGAAATACCCAATAAGATTAAGCGCTGATTTCTCACCAGAAACCATGGAGGCAAGAAGACAATAGTATGATATATTTAAGATACTGCAAGAGAAAAACTTCCAGCCAAGAATCTTATATCCAGCAAGACTGTCTTTCAAAAATGAGGGCAACTTTAGAATATTCACAGATAAACAGAAACTAAGAGAGTTTGTAACCAAGAAACCTGCTTTGCAGGAAATACTAAGGGGTGTGCTACAGCCTGAAAAGAAAGACAGGAGAGAGAGGCCCGGAAGGCAGTCTAGAAATAAAGATTATATCAATAAAAGTAATTAAAAGTGTCAAAAGAGTGGTGAAAATAAAATATGACAAACAAAACCCAAATATTCAGGAATAAACTTAACCAACAATGTAAAGCACTTGTATTCAGAAAACTACAACTCATTGTTAAAAGAAACCAAGAGGGAAGCGGCTGTGGCTCAGTCAGTGGGGCTCCCGTTTACCATATGGGAGGCCCCGGGTTCGGTTCCCGGGGCCTCCTGGTGGGGGCGGGCCCGCCCGCATGGCGTGGTTGGCTGACCCGGCGAGCACAAGCAGCAAGGGGGGGATAAATGAATAAATAAATAAAATCTTAAAAAAAAAAAAAAATAAATAAATAAATAAATAAATAAATAAATAAAAATAAAAGAAACCAAGAAAAGACCTAAATAAATGGAAGAACATTCCATGCTTATGGATTGAAACACTAAATTTCATTAAGATGTCAATTCTACTCAATTTGATATACAGATTCAATGCAATCCTGATAAAAATTACATAAGCACTTTTTAAATAAATGGAAAATATGATTATCAAATTTATTTAGAAGGGTGAGCAGTCCTGAATAGCCAGAAACATCTTAAAAAGGAAAGGCAAAGTTGGAAGACTCTCATTTCTGGACTTCAAGTCGTATTACCTAGCTACAGTGGTAAAAACAGCATGGTACTGGCATAAAGACAGACACATAGACCAATGGAACTGAAAAAACAGACCTTTTCATCTATGGTCAAGTGATTTTTGACTAGCCTGTCAAACCCACCCAGCCTGGGCAGAACAGTTCATTCAACAAATGGTGCTGAGAAAATTGGATATCCATAGCAAAAGAAGGAAAGAGGACCCCTATCTCACACCCTTAACAAAAATTAACTCAAAATGAACCAAAAACCTAAATATAAAAGCAAGAACCATAAAGCTTCTAGAAGAAAATGTAGGAAAATATCTTCAAGACCTGGTGGTAGGTGGTGGATTCTTAAAGGAGATAAGAGGAGGACTGAAATGGACTACTGATATTTAATGTATGTAGAAGTTTTAATTAGCTTTACTGTAAAAGTGTAGAAATGTACAGACTTGATGGCAACACATTATAGTGAGTAATAGCTGGTTTATAAATGGGGATGTGGCTGAAAATGGTAGTCTAGGGATGTAAATGCCAACTGACAGAAAGCTAGAGAATAATCTAGGGACTGAATAGCACAGTAAACCCAGAAGTAGATGAGAATAGTGGTTGATGGTACAGATGCAAGAGTGTCCTTTGTGAGCTAGAGCAGATGTACATCAGTATTGCAGGATGGTGGGAATGTGGAGAAGCATGGGAAAAATACAACTGGAGTGACCTATGGAGTGTGGTTAATATTCTTGCATCTATGCCAAAGATGTACTGTGATGATAATGGGGGAGTACGGAAAATGTGTGCTAAATGTATACTGTGGAACTGGTAATAATCTGATGATATTATCCCACAATCTATAACAAATGTTCCACTGTGGTGTGGTGTGTTGATAGAGGGGTGTTGTATGGGAATTCTGCACATGTGCATGATTGTTTTGTAAGTTTACATCTTCTTTCATAAAAATACATTTTAAAAATAATAATAGGGTGGGTTGGGGGAGAAATACACCACATATAAGATAAGGACTATAATTAGTAGTAAGATTTTGACAATATTCTTTCAAAATTTGTAACAAATGTCTCACAACAATGCAAGGTGTTGGTAGAGGGTTGATGTATGAGACCCCTGTATGATGTTATGAATGTTTGCTTTGTAAGTTCACAACTTTTACTATACACTTACTGTTTATGTATGTTCATGTATAAATGATATAAATAATAATAATAATAATAGGGTGGGTTGGGGGAAAATATTTTGGTTAGTAGTAATACTTTGAAGGTGCTCTTTAATCATTAGTTAAAAATATTTCACAACAATGCAAGTTATTGGTGGTAGGGTGAGGAATGAGAGTAATGTATGATGTTATGTATGTTTTGTAAGTTCATAACTATTACTATACACTTATTGTTTATGTATGTTCATGTATGAGTGATATACTTCAATAATTTTTTAAAAAATCAGTGCAAGGGGAAAAAAAAAAGTAATTATACTTTAGTAACTACCCAGGAGGAGACTCATCCATACCTTGCCCTACTTTGGAAAATGAGATTCTGTACTTAGAACTGATGGTATAGAGCAGGGGTTGGTTAGAGAGTAACTATTTTGGGTTTGTAACCCATAAGGTCTTTGTCGCAGCTACTCAGTTCTGCTGCTGTACTGTGAAAGAAGCTATAGACGATAGGTAAATTAACGGGCATAGCTGTACTCCAATAAAACTTTATTTACAAAAATAAGCAACGGGCCTGATTTTGCCATGAACCATACTTTGCCAATCACTGTTGTAATGGAATGAGATTTTGGTGATATTGGGCGTGGGTATTTTGCATGTCAGAGGAATATAAGTAATTTGTGACCAAAAGGGACTATAATGGCTTAATGCTGGCCACAAATTCTTTGACACTCCTCACTGATGATGTGGGCGTGTACTCTGACTACTTTAATCAATATAATAAAATGATGCTGTGCCAATTTCCTTGCCCCAAGGCAATTGGCAGTTTCCACTTTCTATCTCTGGGAAATTTCACTCTTGGAGTCCTGAGTTGCCATGTAAGAATTCCAACTACCCTGCTGGAGAGACCATGTGGAAAGGAGTCCTACTGAGCCATCTTGGTCAAGACACCAGGCATGTGACTGAAAACATCTTGAACTTTCCAGACAAGTCTAGCCACCAGTTGAATAATACCAGTGACCCAAGATAATGCCACATGGAGCACAAGAATTGCCCAGTCAAGACTAACTGAATTCCTGACCCACAAAAGCAAAAGACATAATAAGAAGTTGCTTTTTAAGCCATTAAGTTTAGGGGTATTTTGTTACATAGCAATACATAGAAAACACACCACACACAACCTTAGGAATAGTTTAGGGATTAATGGGTATTTAGAATTAAAAGTTTTTTGTTTGTTTTTCAGGACTTATATTGATTTTCAAGTTTTTAAAAATAATCCTAGGCTTCTGGCCTATCAAGGTGGTGGTGTAAGATGCTCCTGGGTGCTGCACCCCTACAGAATATTTGAACAACTAGCAAAAACTGGCACAGCCAAATTCTTCAAAACTCTGGGAAATAGTTAAAGGGTTACAGTACCTGGGTGAGTTCCTCCTGCTGATCAAAAAAAAACAACAACAAAAAACCACAGCTTTAAATACACTACGAGAAGCTTGTGGCACCCTAGCTGTACCCTATCCACCCTACCCCAGCAGGCTGTGGAGCCAGCCTGTGCTCCCATTATGGGTCCCTGGCACCGTTCCCTAAGGAGCAGAGTATTCCTTACGTACATATTAGGATGTCTTTCAGTCCATGCCAACATATTGGGTGGCAGCCTAAAAGACTGAACCAGGTTTCTTGGGCTCACCCTCCCAGAGCTTGTCCTGCAGGCATTAGCAGCTTGAAGACAGCTAAAGTATAAGAAACAATTAAGTCAAAGTTGCCTGGGACAAAGGATTACCTGCTTTGAGTCATATAATATAGCACCTGGAAAGTAGGGGGAAGTCTATTTCGTACAGAACAGAGAGGGCATTCAAATTCCTGGAAACAGGAATTTCTAAGTCCACAAACAGTCACAAGCACAGGAAAGAATCAGGCTCAGAAAAGATGGAGAAGACGTTGCACTTTGCTTTCACCTCAGGCTGATCTTGTTGATTGGAGGGTAAACTCTGAAGGAGACCACCAGCCAAAGCAGAGCCAACTTGAAAGGACTGAGAAGTGTTTTTTGCGTTGGTCAGTTTTTTTTTTTGTTAGCTCCTGGCAGTCAAGGAAACCTTTGTCATATCCTTAGCAGGATATGGACTTAAGGAACTTAAGGAACAGATAGATCAAGAACTAAATCCAAGAGTTAACACTTAAAAATATTAAAATGTACAGTGTGGGGGGGCGGCTGTGGCTCAATCAGTGGGGCTCCCGTTTACCATATGGGAGGCCCCGGGTTCGGTTCCCGGGGCCTCCTGGTGGGGGCAGGCCCGCCCGCGCGGCGTGGTTGGCTGACCCAGTGAGCACAGGCAGCAGGGGGGGATAAATGAATAAATGAATGAAATCTTTGAAGAAAAAAAAAAAAATGTACAGTGTGCAACATAAGATTATAAGGCAAACAAAGAAACAGGAAATGATGGCCTATCCAAAGGCACAAAGTAAAAATCCAGAAGCCATCAATGAAGAACACTAGACTTTGGATGAATTGGATAAATAATTTTTAAAAAATGATCCTCAATATGCTCAAAGAAGTAAAGGAAAACACAGAGAAAGATCTAAAGTATATCAGGAAAACAAATGAAGACACAGTATGAGAATCCTAATAAAGAGATAGGAACCAAAAAGAAGCACTGGCATTGAAGACTGCAATAACTGAAAAGAAAAAATTCCCTAAAGGGTTTCAACAGTAGATTATAGCAGTCAGAAGAAAGAAAGAGTGAACTCAAAGACAAAACAACTAAAATAATTCAGGCTAGGGAGCAGAAAGAAAAAAGAATGAAAAAATTTGAACAGAGCTTAGGAGACTGCTGGGACACCTTCAGACACATCAATATATGCATTATAGAAGTCCCAGGAGGAAAAGAATGAGAGAAAGGGGCAGAAGGAATACTCAAAGAAATAATGGCAGAAAACCTCCCAAATATAACAAAAAGCATGAATATGCATATTTAAGATGCCAACGAATTCCAAATTGGATAAACTTGAAAAGAACCAGCCCAGACACATATCAGTCATACTCTAAGTTCTAAAAGCTGCCAGAGAAAAACAGCACGATATATACAAGGGAATCTCAATAGGATTGAGAGACAGGTTCCCATCAGAAACTATGGATGCAAAAACACAGTGGGATGAAATATTTAATGTGCTAAAAGAAAACAATTGCCAATCAAGAATTTTATATCTGACAAGACCATGTTTCAAAAATGAGGTAAAGATTAAGGCATTCCCAGATAAACAAAAGCTGAGGGTGTTCTCACCACTAGATCTGTGCTACAAGTAATGCTAAAGGGAGTTTTTCAGACTGAAAGGAAAGAACGCTACACAGTGGAATTAAGTGGCATAAAGAAATAAAGTCCTCTAGTAAAGGTAACTATATAGGTAAGGACAAATGGCAGTATTATTGTACTGTATTTTTTTTTTAATATATGTAACCCCACGACTTACTTACTAGAGATGTTGAGCATCTTTCCATGTAGTTTTCTGTGTACAAGTCCTTTACATCCTTGGTTAAATTTATTCCAAGATATTTGATTCTTTTAGTTGCTATTATAAATGGAATTTTTTTTTTTTAATTTCCTCCTCAAACTGCTCATTACTAATGTGTAGAAACAGTACTGATTTTTTCATGTTGATCTTGTACCCCACCACTTTGCTGAATTTGTTTATTAGATCAGGTAGCTTTGTTGTAGACTTTAAGGACATGAAAAGATGCTCAACATCATTAGCCATCAAATAAAAACAAATCCAAACCACCATGAGTAAAAAAACAGACAAAAGAATGATAGTCCAACAGAGAGTCAAAGGACAAAATGGATGAATTAAGCAATGCCTTTATAGTAATAACATTTAATGTTAATGTCTTGAATTCCCCAATCAAAAGACATAGACTGATAGAATGGACTTAAAAAGATGATCCATCTATCCATCTATATATTGTCTACAAGAGACCCACCTCATATCTAAGGACACTACCAGGTTAAAAGTGAAAGGTTGGAAAAAGATATTTCATGCAAATAGTAACCAAAAAAAGAGCTGGAGTAGTGATACTAATATAGGACTAAATAGATTTCAAATGCAAAACTATTAAAAAGGATGAAGAAGGTCATTATATATTAATAAAGGGGGCAATTCATGAAGAAGAAATAACCATACTAAATAATTTATGCACCTAACCTGAGTGCCCCAAGATACATGAGGCATACACTGGCAAAGCTGAAGGGATAAATAGATGTCTCTACAATAATAGCTGGAGACTTCAATACACCACTGTTAGTATTGTCCAGATTGAACATCTGGACAGAGGACAAATAAACAGAGAGCTTTAATAATATGATAAATGATCTGAACCTAACAGACATCTATAGAGCACTGCACCCCAAAGCAGCAGGATATACATTCTTTTCAAGTGCTTATGGTTCCTTCTCCAAGACAAGGAGTTGGGTCACAAGACAAGTATCAATAAATTTTAAAAGGTTGAAATTATACAAAACACTTTCTCTGATCATAACAGAATAAAGCTGGGAAACAATAATGGACAAAAAAAGGGAAAATTCATACATATATGGAGATTAAACAACACACTCTTAAATAAAGAAGTCAAAGAAGAAATTGGAAGAGAATTCAGAAAATATCTTGAGACGAATGAAAATGAGAACACTACATATCAAAACCTATAGGACACTGCAAAGACAGAGCTGAGAGAGAAATTTGTAGCCCACAATGCTTACATTAAAAAAGAAAGAGCTGGGGGACAGATGTGGCTCAAATGGTTGGGCGTCCGTCTCCGATATGGAGGGACCCGGGTTCGATCCCTGGGACCTCCCGGTGGGAAAAAAAAAAAAAGAGCTAAAATTGAAAATCTAACTGCACACCTGGAGGACCTAGAAAAAGAAGACCAAACTAATCCCAAACCAAGCCAAAGGAAAGAAATAGTAAAGATCAAAGCAGAAAAAAATGAAATCAAGAGCGCAAAAACAAAAAACAAAACAAAACAAAAAAACAACAACAAACAATAGAATCAACAAAACCAAAAGTTGGTTCTTTGAGAAGATCGACAAAATTGACAAATCCTTAGCTAGACTGACAAAAAAAAAAGAGAGAAGATGCAAATAAATAAAATCAGAAATGAGAGGGGGGACATTACCACTGACCCCGCAGAAATAAGAGGATACTATGAACAATTGTATGCCAAAAAACTAGACAATGTAGAGGAGATGGACAAACTCCTAGAAACACATGAACCACCTACACTGACCCGACAAGAAATAGAAGACCTCAACAAACCAATTATAAGTAAAGAGGTTGAAACAATCATCAAAAACCTCCCAAAGATGAAAAGCCCAGAACCAAAAGGCTGCACAGGTGAATTTTACCAATCATTCAAAGACAATCTAATACCCATCCTGCTCAAGCTCTTCCAAAAAGTTAAACAGGAAAGAATGCTACAAAACTCATTCTATGAAGCCAACATCACCCTAATACCAAAACCAGATAAAGATACTATGAAAAAAGAAAATTACAAACCAATATCTCTAATGAGTATAAATGCAAAAATCCTCAACAAAATACTTGCAAACAGAATTCAAAAGCACATTAAAAGAATTATAGGTGGATTGTGGGAATATGGCTGATGGGGTAGACAGATAAAGCTAGCACTTACTAAAACAACTGAAAGGGACTCTAGGGCTGCCTTGGCGACCTGCTTAGGGGTACAGCAGACCAGGACACTGCTTCACAACTAACAGAAGAGTCAGGGATAGAGAGGAGGAAGCCGAAATAGCAAACGGTGAGATACTGATACTCCTGGCCGCCGGGAAGGGCTCCCCTCCCCCACCCCTGAGATATCAGGCAAGGCTAAAACACCTGGCAAATAGTATCTGACTAAGAGAACAGACTTCTTCCTCCCTGCTAGCACCTCCAGATATATATAGAGTGGGGGAGGGTGCTCTGGGTCATCTAGGAAGTGCTAGAAAGAAAAGGAAGCCAGCAAAAAATCTTGAGTTTCTCTCACCTGTGGCTGGAAGTGGTGCCTATACCCCACCCTCAGGACAAACAGCCTAAGTGGAGCCACTGGCTTCCTCCTCCAAAAGGAGTGTGGCAGCAACCTACTTGGCTGGAGAAGGGGTCATAGAGGGTGGAAAGTGGTCTCTGCAGTTATTTTAGCCAGCCAAGCCCCGTTGGGTGTCAGAAGGGACCCTGACACGACAAGGATAGGGGAGGAGGATCTTCTCAGGCAGGCTGCCATGCTCAGCAGACTAGGTAAAGAAGGAATTTATATCATCAAGGAGGCAGAGATAACAGGGAAGGAATAGGCCTGATAGGCTTCTGGAAAGTCTTGCTAACCTAAGAAGGCAAATTAGCACAGTGGAAGAGCTCCTGCTTAGAATATACAAGGTCTCTGGTTTGATCCCTGGCTCCTTCCTGAGAAGCAATACAAGGTTATCAAGCATCCAGTGAGACTTTATGACAGGGAACAAATTGACATACTCTTTGTATTAGCTTTTATTGGATCTCTTATTTAAAAAAAAAAAAAAAGTTTCCTTTTTTTACTCTTCTTATTTTACTCACTAAAACCTGGCTTAAAATCTGCAGAAGACAGGCTGCAGGGTGGTTGTTGAATACCAACAGCCTGAGAAGATAACTAGGGGTCCAAAAGTAAAGGCTGTTTCTCCATGTTTATCTTGGCTTTTTGATCCTTTTCCTGCCTTCTTTCTCTTTTCTTTTCTTTTTTTTTTTTTAAACAAAAACAACAAGAAGCTGCTGTCTTGATTTCTTGTTGTTGTATTCCCCTTCCTTTGTTTCTCTATGTGTCTGTTAGTTTTTTCTCTCTTTCTTTTGTTTCCCAATTTTCTTTACCTATGCTATATCTTTTCCCTCTTTCATCCTTATATTTTCCATTTTTTGTTGTTCTTTCTTTCCACCTCTTTGGGCTTGGTCTTCAATTTTTCTTTTTTTTTTTTACTGGGAGGTCCCCGGGATTGAACCCGGGTCCCTCCATATGGGAGACGGACGCCCAACTAGTTGAGCCACATCCGACCCCCAAGAGATCTGTCAGTTTCTTTCTTTTTTTTTTTTTTAAGATTTTATTTATTTATTCATGTATCCCCCCCTTGCTGCTTGTGCTCGCTGGGTCAGCTAACCACGCCGTGTGGGCGGGCTTGCCTTCACCAGGAGGCCTCGGGAACCGAACCCGGGGCCTCCCATATGGTAACCGGGAGCTCTACTGATTGAGCCACAGCCGCTTCCCTTTCAATTTTTCTTGTACTCATTTCTCTCTCTCTCCTACTTTCTCCATGCTTCATTTTCTCTCTTTTTTAAAATTTTTTCTCTCTTTCTTTCTCTCTTCTGTTTTTTCTTTTCCTCTCTTCTCATTATTCTGGACTTTTGATTCATTCTATATTTTTCTCCATTCTGTTTCATGTTTCGTTGTTTCTATTACACTTTCCTATCTTATTCTTCTGTACTTCTTACTCAGGTTAATTATTCAATTACCTACGTCTTGTACAGTCCCTTTCTTACCTTTTACTATTATCACTACTATTACTCATTCTGTCTTCCTATCTCTTCCTATTTCTCTGATACTGTATTAGTCAGCCAAAGGGGTGCTGACGCAAAATACCAGAAATCTGTTGGCTTTTATGAAGGGTATTTATTTGGGGTAGAAGCTTACAGTTACCAGGCCATAAATCATATGTTTCTTCCTTCACCAAAGTCTGTTGCCACATGTTGGAGCATGACAGCTGCTGAAGTTTGCCAGGGTTCAGGCTTCTTGGGTTCCTCTCTTCCCGGGGTTGCCTCTCTCTGGGCTCAGGCTTGCTTTGTGCCACAAGGCCAGCTGTAGACTATCAGGCAAATGGCTTGCTTCTCTTCCCAGGGCCTTCTCTCTTTCCTCACGACCAAACTCCTCTGTAGCTATTTCCCCAGGTTCCAGCTCAAGACTCCGCATCACAACTCCAACTCAAAACTGCTCCAACACTGTCCTTTGCCGTGTCTTTTATCTTTGAGACTCCATCCACTAAAGGGTGGGGCTCAACGCCCTATTGACATGGCCCAGTCAACACCCTAATCATAACTTAATCATGCTCAGATTAATAGACCAGTTTATAAGCATAATCCAATATCTCTTTTTGGAATTCATAACTCTATCAAACTGCCAAACTGCTACACTCCACCCTCTGAATTCCAAAAATACATTACAATATTCAAAAAAACCTTAAATCAGTAACAATGTAAGTACAAACTCATAACATAATCAGTTTAAAGAAATATAGTTGATCTTGAGGAAAAGTCTTGTCTGCTGTAGACCTCTGAAACTTACAAAACCCTTTAACTGCTTCCAATACACAAATGGAAAGACAAAGGATAAATATTTTCATTATCATAAGGAGAAATTGAGAGGTTAAACATGAGTCACGGGTCCTCTACAGTTCAGTAAACCTGCAGGGCATCCTCCATTCAATTTTAAAGTCTGAGAGTCATTCTTAAGATGATGGTTTCTTCTCCTTGCGGCCACATGGGGACCCACCCTTTCCACAGGCTTGCCCAATAGCCATTTTCTTGGTTCCACCCTCATCAAGCATCTGGGTGTCGACCAATCTTTAGACCTCACCCTCCAAGAGTATTGGGGTGATTGCCACACCTTTCCCAATCTTTGGGTTAGAGTCTTAGCCCCTCTAGTACAGCGAGGTGAAGACAACATTCCCCCTAACCTTTGGCATACAGGCTCAACCCTCTCAGAGCAATGAGTTGACCACCTGATCCACGGGGGACAGGTCCACCCCTCTCAGACCTTTGGGGTGCTAACTTCAACTGCCCTAATCATTGAGGAATGTGTTTCACCCTCCCTGCACCCTGGGGCAGCAAAACTCTTCCTGAACATCAGGTGGGAACATCCTCCCTCTTCAACTGCTGGGGCAAACTCACCCTCTCTGCACCCTGGGGTGGCACAACTCTCCGAGAACATTGGGTGGGAACTTCCACCCTCTTCAACTGCTGGTGCAAACTCACCCTCTCTGTACACATGGTTCAGGCTCCTCTCTTGGCCCAAGGTGATGTCTTAATTCCAGATCTCATCTTCCATGGTTTTCTTCTTAAAGTTGTTTCCCCTTCCATCTCTCCTGGCAATGTCCTTTTTTGTCCAAGCTGACAGTGGTTTTGTTCATATAGATCTCTCAAAAACTTTGTTGGTTTAGCATGCAGGAAGCAGGGGTCCAAGCCATCAGACAGTAAGACTTTCCACAAGTCTTTCTGAGATAAGTGCATCTTCAATCCTGATTTACAAGTTCCAAGTTTAGTTAAGTTTTCAAATGGGATACTATTGTCTGGGAGCTCAATTTCCAGAGGCTTGGAATTTCCAGAATCAGTTTCTGCTTTCTTTGTGTGCAAGAGTTCAGTCCTTAGTGTATTTCTTTCATCTAGTATTTTGCTATAAGCTGCAAGGAGAAGCCAAGTCACATTCTCTGAGTTTACCTTGGAAAGTTCTTCAGCTAAATGCTCAGGTTCGCCATTTTCAAATTCTGTCTTCCATATAATACCAGCAGTTAGTCTTGCTAAGTTCTCTGCAACTTTAAAACATGGATCACCTTTCCTCTAGTTTCCAATAATAGTGTCATAATTTACTTCTAAGTCATCATAAAAAGTCTCTTTAGCATCCATATTACTATCACAGTCTCTTCAAAGCACTGTAGGTCTTTTCCATCAAGCATTTCACAATTCTTCCAAAAAATACCCCTTACCCATTTATAAAACTATTCCAACATTTTGGTAATTGCAAAAGCACTACCCCACTCCCGGTACCAAATTTTGTATTAGTTAATCAAAAGGTTGCTGAAGGGAAGCAGCTGTGGCTCAATCAGTAGGGCTCCCGTTTACCATATGGGAGTTCCCGGGTTCGGTTCCCGGGGCCTCCTGGTGAAGGCAAGCCCGCCCGCATGGCGTGGTTAGCTGACCCAGCGAGCGCAAGCAGCAAGGGGGGGATAAATGAATAAATAAATAAAATCTTTAAAAAAAAAAAAAAATGTTCAAAAATGACTGTACAACTCTGTATTGAAAGTGAGACGGGAAGCGGCTGTGGCTCAATCAGTAGGGCTCCCGTTTACCATATGGGAGGCCCCGGGTTCGGTTCCTGGGGCCTCCTGGTGAGGGCAGGCCTACCCGCGCGGCGTGGTTGGCTGACCCAATGAGCACGGGCAGTAAGGGGGGGATAAATGAATAAATAAATAAAATCTTTAAAAAAAAAAAAAAAAAAAAAAAGAAAGTGAGAGTCACTGAATGTACACTTTGGATGGATGGTACAAAGCATTGGACTGTAAAACACAGTGAACCATGTGGTGGATGATGGATTGTGGTTAACAGTACAAATATGAGAGCATTCTCTTATGAACTATAATAAATGTGCAATAATAGGAAGGTGTATGGAAAAATATATCAAATGTAAGCTATGGACTATAGTTAGTAGTGATGTTTTGATGATATTCTTTCATAATCTGTAACGATGTCTCACAACAATGCAAGGTGTTGGTGGAGGGGTGATGTATGGGAATTTTGCATGTTATGCATGACTTTTCTGCAAGCTCACGTCTCTTAAAAAAATTTTTTTTTAAAACCCCAATGAGAGGCTTGTGGGAATGTGAAATTGTGTACTGGTATGGAGAATAGTTTGGTGGTTCCTCAAAATGTTAAACCTAGAACCACCATATGACCCAGTAATCACACTTCTAGAAATAGACCCCAAAGAATTGAAAGCAGGGATTCAAACAGATATTTGAACACCACGTTCATACTAGCAATATTCACAGTAGCCAAAATGTGAAAGCAACACAAAGGTCCATCAGCAGATGAATGGATAGACAAAATGTGGTATATCCATACAATGGAATATTATTCAGTCCTTAAAAGGAATGACATTTTGCAAAATGGTACAACATGAATGAACCTTGAAGACATCCAGCTGAAGGAAATCAATCAGACACAAATGGGCAGGTATTATATGATTTCACTTGTATAAAATAGCTAGAATATGCAAATTCATAGAGACAGAAAGTAGAGGATAGATTATGAGAAAGTTGGGGAGAGGAAATGGGAAGTAATGCATAATGGGTACAGGGTTTCTGTTTGGATTGGTGCAAATATTCTGGTAAAGAATTATGGAAAGGGTAGCACAACATTGTGAATATGATTAATCCCACTGAATGGTACGCTTGAGAATGGTTGAGATGGCAAAGTGTGTTGTAAAAATGAAAGAGAGAGAGAAAGAGAGACTAAAGAGACAATGACAATTAAAGGCAATACATGATCTTAGAAGAGATCTAATAATGGAAGAGAAAATGTCCAAAGGACATTATTGAGACATATGAAAGAATGGACTATAGACTATAAACTTTATATGAATGTTAAATTTTATGAACTTGATAACTGTACTCAATGAGGTTACATAAGTGAATAACCTTATTCTTAAGAAAAGTACATGGAAGTATTAAATGTTCAAGAAGCGTGATATATACAACCTACTCTCATATATTTAGAAAAACAGGTAGATGATAGAAAGATAATTTGCAAAAATAATATATTCAACCATGCTCAGTTAAGACTGCAGTCTCTTTCCATTTCAACTGCCCCTCAGTTTTTTGGGATGTATTTGGGATATATTTTTGTGCTCTGCAGTCTCTTCCATGTACAATGACATTATTGCTGGCTATCCCAGTTTGGAATAGCACTCATTCCACAGAAAACTAGAAATATACTGATATCTTATCACTCAAATATGAAAGAAACTTGATAGATATTTATACAAATTTAACAACAATCTTAAAATTTTCATGGTTTTACTAATAAAGAGTTGAGAATTTGAAAGAAACCCTCTGTAAGCTGTCAAAAATAAAAATAACATGCTTACCTGGCAGGTGAGATACCATGATCACGAAGGTGGTTTTCCCATTGCACTCTGGATGTGCTGACCCCTGTGATTTCCCCAAATGTGGGAAACTCGACTGCATAATTTGTGTAGTGGGGGACTGCGTTTGTGATATCCCCTGTAAAAAAAAAAAAAAAAAGAAAGAAAAGAAAAGAAAAGGAAAAAAAAGCAAAAAACAAAAAATAAATAAAAACATATTCCATCAGCAGTGCTAGAGGATCATCTAAATTATCTTTTTATTCCTTCTATAAAAAAATATATTTAAAAAATTGTTGTCAAGTAAAGAGACAATATGTATGCAACCAAAAAAAAAAAAAAAAAAAAGTAAGAAAAATGTGTAAAAGACCTGTAATTGATATAAACATTATGTCATTGCCCCCTTCATTTTGTAATATTGTTAACTTGCAAATATTGTGATACTTGCAGTGATGTTTTTTGGTCAAAATAATTATTCCAAATTGTATCTAATGGTGTATTAATAATTTTGTGGGTATTTTCTTAAACAAATCTTGTAAAATTCAACAAGCAACAGGTCCCACAAAACTTAGATCTGCTGGTGAGGTAATTATTATCTCTGTTGAAAGATTAGGAAATTGAAGTTCAAAGAGATCAAGTGACTCTCCAAGGTCACTTAGATATTTTAAGGTGGTGCATGATTTAAAACCACATTTTCATGCCAGGGCGGCAGGGGTAGCACAAGCTAGGTGGGCACTGCGACCGATGGGGAGCCCAAGGTCAGGCGTGCCCCAGGGCCGGGTGGAGATGGCACGTCGGCAGTGAGAAGGGTGGGAAGCCCACCAAATAATTCTCCCTCAGTGTACCTTTCCCACACTCCAAAGGGAGGGAGATTGCTGTGGATCCCTGCTCCCAAGATGCCGAGCCCCACCGAGGGGTGGTTCAGGAGTTAACAGTGGCGGGCAGTATCCTGGTTGTCCATTAACTGCTGAAGACCCTCACCTCCTCCCAATTTCCATCATAAACTTTTTTGACCAACTTTCCCTGGTGGTGCGGACCATGCAGTGCCTCCTGTTTCCCGCTGAGTCTGGGTGGAGAAAAAGGGGCTGAGGCCTAATTTGTGTCCTCTTCTAGGCAGTACAACCTTCCTTAGGACACTGATCCCTAAAGTAGTTGCCACTTTATAATTGGGGCCTAATTTTTGGCTGTACTGGCCCTTGGGTGCTGGGGGCCCATTTATTTTATTTGGTGTTTAAATGTTTTTACTACAGTAAATAAAATCAAGCCACTAAAACTAAAACAAAAGAAATCAATAACCCCCCCACACACACATTTTAAGTCATTAAAACATAAGCTAAGAAATACAAAGAACTATACTACACTATTGGTTAATTGTTCAAGACAAACTTTGTGACCATGACAATTCACATAACTTCTTGAAAATTCATTTCACTATATACCATAAAAAGAGATCATATTAAATAATCTTTAACTTGCTCTTTCAAAACTAGACCAATGGCAGCTACCCTGAGCTAAGTACTGTGTAGAAGGCATAGTCTACCATAGGACATAGGATGGGGGTTGCTAGCCTTCTTGGACACATTGGAATTTGTAGAAATTTGCATGATTTTCTAGTACATATTGCTTTGCTAATAGTAACTCTAGGAGTTCCCTGCCCCTCCAAAATATATAGGGGTGAAAAACTGCAATTACCCTTAGGTTTCTGTTGAATTAACCTAGAAGAAAAGAAAGACAATATAGCAGTATTCATTTGGTTGGTGCTGCGTCTGAATAACTCATCAGTTATGTCTAAATTAGGTGGGTTTTTAAAAATGAGTTTCTTTTCAGACAATTGCAGATTCACAGGCAGTTGTAAAAAGTAATACAGAGATACCATGTACCATTTACGCAGTGTCCCCAATGGCAATATCTTGCAAAACTATGGTACAATATCACAACTAGGATATTGACAGTGATTCAGTCAAAATACATAATATTTGCATCACCACAAGGATCCATCCTTTCTCTTTTTTATAGCCATAACTGCTTCCCTCCCACCCTCACCCTCTCCTTAACCCCTAGCAACCATTAATTTGTTTTTCATTTCTATAATTTTTTTCATTTCAAGTGAGTTATATAAATGGAATTATATTGCATGTAATCTCCTGGGATTCTCTTTTTCACTCTGCATAATTTTCCTGGAGATTCATGCAAGTTGTTCCATGAATCAATAGTGGATTCTTTTTAATTGCTGTGTAGTCTTCCACCATATAGATGTGCCACACCTTGTTTAACCATTTACCCAATGAAGGACATCTGGGTTATTTCCAGCTTTGGGCTATTACAAATAAAGCTGTGATAAGCATCCGGATACAAGTTTTCACTTCTCTGAGAGAAATACCCAAGAGCGCAAATTCTGGGTCATATGGTTTAGCATGATTACTCTTTTTTTTAAAAAAAAAAAGATTTATTTATTTACTTTATCCATTTTAAAACCCCCTTCCCCATTTTGCTATTTCGTGTCCATTCGCTGAGCAATTCTCTGTGTCTGTTTCCTGCCATCTCTTCTCATCATCCTCCTCCAGTCTTCACCAGGATTCGATCCTGGAGACCTCCGATGTAGGAAAGAGGTGTTCTGCCACCTGTGCCACCTCGGTTCTTGGCTTTTGGAGCTTTCGGAGCATCTCGTCTTGTCTCTCCCCTGCGTCTCTCTCCTGTTATGTCATCATCTTGCTGCATGGCTCCCAGGGCCTGGTGGCTCACTGGCGCACAGAGCCTGGCAGCCCATGCGCCTTCTATATATATATTTTTTTATTTTACCGGGAGGTCCCGGGGATTGAACCCAGGTCCCTCCATATGGCAGATGGACGCCCAACCATTTGAGCCACATCCGCCCCCCATGATTACTCTTTAAACAAAGAGCCAAGCTGTTTTCCAGAATTGCCATACCAGTTTTCATTCCCACCAGCAATGTATGAGTGATTTAGTTTCTCCACATGTTCACCAGCATTTGGCGTTGTTGCTATTTTTTTATTTGAGCCCTTCTGATGGGGATGTAGTGATATCTCATTGTAGGTTTAATTTGGATTTGCCTAATGATCTATGATGTTGAACATCTTTTCACATACTTACTTAAATTGTCTGCAGGTCTTCTCTCCATTTTCCAATTGGATTGTTGGGTTTGCTTTTTTAAAATATTGAGTTTTGAGAGCTCTTTATATATTTTAGATACTAGTTTCTTATTGGATATATAATTTGAAAATATTTTCTCCCAGTCTGTAGCATGTCTTCATTGTCTAAATAAATTTTAATTTTGATGAAGTTCAATTTAACAATTTTTCCTTTTATGGAGAATGCTTTTGGTGTCAACTCTAAGAACTCTGCATAGATCCTGAAAAACATTTAGTATGCTTTTTCTAAAATTTCACACTTAAGTCTGTGATCCATTTTGAGTTAATTTTCTATAAGGTATAAGGTTTAGGTTTGGGGGATAGGTGTCAAATTCAGGAGTATTTCATCATAGGCTGGTGAGGGTGGAAGTCAAGGCTCCCACCCCATGCCATGGGTGGGATTGGAGTTAACATTTTTTCTGTGGTATTGGACTGAAGAGCAACCGTTATTAGTCTAAAAGTTTTCTGTCTTGCTAGGCTCTCTTTCCTGGTTCTTTTGGCTAAAAAGAGCAGGCTTTTGAAGGGTTTTTTTCCTTTCTTTCTTTTTTGGCTGCTCCTGTTGGCATTTCCAGGTTGTTAGCTTCTTCAGCTCCACTTCTGAGAAATATATGAGGTAAAAAGAAAGCCCAGGGAAATCACTATTCTCATTTCTTAAGAACTGAGGTACCTACCTGGTCTGCCTTCTCTTCACCTTTCAGAGTCTTCTAGATTTTTTAATTTAATTTAATTTTTTAAATATATAATGTTCTGGAGAAGAACAGGGCAAAATACACCTACTCCATCTTCCCAGAAGAGGAAGTCTGCCTCCATCCATTGACTTTTTTTTTTTTTAACTAGATTTTGTTTTTCTGAGCAGTTTTAGATTTACAGAAAAATTGTGCAGAAAATATACACTTCCTGTTGTAGCATATATGGCTTTGTATTTTTCCCACAACCCTTCCAATTCTTTCCCCTTCTAGTCACAGGAGCATTTCATTTCTTAATAGTCACACAGCAAGCCTTGAGAAATAACTGTTTGTGAGCTCGTGACTGATAAGTAAATCTCTTATGCTTGGACTTCTCTTCCAGGAACTCTAAGAATAATCTGTTCTGTGAACTGCTTGACCACCTTCATATCAGTAGATCCCTTACATAATTACTGTAAAGCTGCAACTTTAGCCCTACTGATAAACATTGTAAATGCTCATTCTGTGTAGTTACTGTGAAATTTTTAACTTCTGCCCTGCTGAAAAATATTGTGAATGTCTGTTCCCTAATTATCTGTCCTAAGTACTGCACGTTTTAATCATGCTCCACCCTCACATGCCCTCCCCATCCACACGTTGACATGTAGTATAAAAGACCCCTCTTGCTTTGTGGCAAGCAGGGACGACGTGGAGTCTTGGAAGCACACTCCTCCTGCCGCCGAGGGCGAGGATTCTAGGCCAGGACCAGGCTGGGATATACCTCCGTGTGAACAGCTTCCCTTGCATTAACCCTCTAATAAATGCTCACTTACTCGCCAAGCTGGACTTGTCCAAGCCTTTGAGCCTTTCTTTGGCCTGACGTATCCCTCTCAGTTTGGTAGGAAGCTGTCATTTTACACAGCCTCCTGCTATATTCAAAACACCTGTATAATTTGAATTGTGAACCCAAAAGATACATTGAAATCCTAATTCTCAGTTCCTCAGAATTGATGTGTAAATTAAGTCATTGCAGATGGAATTAGGTAAGATGAGGTCACACTGGAGTACATAATTATCCAATATGACTGGTATCCTTAAAAGAAGGGGAGAGAAGACACAGAGAAGACAGTTATGTGGTGACAGAAGTAGTGATTGAAGTGCCACAAGCCAAGGGATGCCAAGGATTGTCAGCAAACTACCAGAAGTTATGAAGAGGCAAGGAAATACACTCCCCTACAGCTGTTGGGGTGGGGGGGTGCGGGTATGCCCTGCCAACACTTTGATTTTGGACTTGTAGCCTTCAGAACTATGAGACAATAAATTTCTCTTGTTTTAAGACACCAAGTTTGTGGCACTCTGCTATGCCAACCCTAGGAAGTGGAGATAGTTCCCATATGTCCCCTCTTCTGCCCTAGCCCCTGCACACAGTTTTCCCTATTATTAATATTTTGCATTAGTGAGGTACAAGTGATGAACCAATACTGATACATTGTTATTAACTAAAGTCCATGGTTTACATTAAGGCTTACTCTTTGTATCACACAGTTCCATCCATTAGTTCTGACAAATGCATGTCATGTACCTGCCATCAAAGTATCACACAGTTTCACTGCCTGAAAAATGCCCTGTGTTCCACCTTATTCATCCCTCTTCTGCCACTCCCTGCCCCCAAACTCCTAGCAAACAATGATCTTTTTACTGTCTCTAGTTTTGTCTTTTCTAGAATATCATATAGTTGGAATCATATAGCAAGTAGCCTTTTCAGACTGGCTTCTTTCACTTAGCAATATGCACTTAAGGTTCTTTGGTGTCTTTTTGTTGCTCATTTCTTTTTTATTACTGAATAATATTCCATTGTATGGTTGTATCACAATTTGTTTATTCATTCACTTACTGAAGAATATCTTAGTTGCTTTTTGGGAAATTATGAATAAAGCTGCTATAAACATTGTGTGCAGGTATTTGAGTGGACATAAGTTTTCAATTCATTTGGGTAAATACCTAGGAGACTGATCACTGGATGGTATAATACACCTATGTTTAACTTTGTAAGAAACTGACAAACTGTCTTCCAAAGTGGCTGTCCCATTTTGCATTCCTACGAGCAATGAATGAGTTTCTTTTGATCAATATCCTCATCAGCTTTTGCTGTCAGGGTTTTGGATTTTAGCCATTCTAATAGGTGTGTAGTGGTATCCCATGTTATTTTAGTTTGCAATTCCCTAATTACATATGATGTCGATCATCCATTCAAATGCTTATTTGTCATCTATATATCTCCTTTGGTGGTGACTTTTCGATCTTTTACCCATTTTAAAATTACGTTTCTTTTCTTAGTATCAAGTACTGAGTTCTTTGTATATTTTGGATACGTCCTTTATCAGTTATGCATTTGTGAATATTTTCTCCAAGTCTGTGGCTTAGCTTTTCAATCCCTTAAGAGTGTCTTTGTCAGAGAAGATATTTTTAATTTTAATGAGGTCCAACTTATTTTTTTCTTGCATGAATTTTGCTTTTGATGTTATACCTCACAGGTCATTGCCAAATCTAAAGTGACCTAGATTATTTCTTATGTTATTTTCTAGAAGTTTTATAATTTTGCAGTTTATATTTAGGCCTATGGTCCATTTTGAGTTAATTTTTGTGAGAGGTGTAAGGTCTGTGTGCAGGTTCTCTTTTTTTCTTTTTTATATGGATGTTCAGTTGTTCCATCACCATTGTTGAAAATACTGTCCTTTCTCCATTGAATTTATGTTGTACCCTTGTCAGGTAAATATTGAATTTGTGTGGGTCTATTTCTGGGTTTTCTATTCTCTTCCACTGGTCTATTTTTCTATTCTTTCACCAATATCACACTGTTTTCATCACAACAGATTTTTTTTAAACAAATCAATTTCATTGATACATGTTAATAAAGCATGCAATAAATCTAAAGTGTAAAATCAATGGTGTTTGTATAATCACGTAGTTGTGCATTCATCACTTCAACTATTATTAGAGCATTTTCATTATTTCAATAATAATTATAAACAAACAAAAAAAGAAAACTCTTCACCTCTCAATCTCTGTTTCCCCTGCAATACATAGCTGCTAGTTTTATTTATTTATTAAGCAGTTTTACTGAGATACATTCACATACCATATGATCTATCAAAAGTGTATAATCAACTTTTAGTATAATAATAATGTTGTGCATTCATCACCACAAAAAATTTTAGAGCCATATCATTACTCCAAAAAGAAAAACTCCATACCCCCTTAGCATGCCTTTCCCAGCCCTACATAAACACTAATCTAATGTCATCTTTATAAATTGAATTATATTTATGTTATATATAAGTGGAATCATACAATATGTGACACAATGTATTTAGTTCACAGTAGCACAATCACACAGTATTTATCCCTTTGTGTCTGGCTTGTTTCACTCAACATAATGTCCTCCAGGTTCATCCATGTTGTCATATGCTTTACAACTTCATTTCTTCTTACCCTTGCGTAATATTACATTGTGTGAATACACCACAGTTTGTTTATCCATACGCCGGTTGATGGACACTTGGGTTGTTTCCCACTTTTGGCAATCGTCAATAATGCCACTCTGAACATAGGTGTGCAGATGTCTATTCGTGTCACTGCTCTCAGTAATGGTATTGCAGGGTCACGTGGCAAATACTATATTTAAATTCTTTAGAAATGGCCAAACAGTCCTCTCAAAGTGGCTGTACCATTTTACAATCCCACCAACAATGAATAAGTGTTCCTATCTCTCCACATCCTCTCCAATAGGTGTAGTTCTCTATCTTTTTAATAGTGGGCATTTTGTAAAATGCTATGTCATTGTAGTTTTGATTTGCATTTCCCTAATCATTAGTGATGTTGAACATTTTTTCATGTGTTTTTTTTTTTTTTTTTTTTTTTTTGCCATTTGTATTTCTTCTTTGGACAAATGTCTATTCAAGTATTTTGCCAATTTTTAAAATCAGGTCGTTTGTCTTTTTACTGTTGACTTGTAGCATCTCTTTATATATCATGGATATTAAACCATTATCAGACATGTGATTTCCAAATATTTTTTTACCATTGAGTTGGCCTTTTCACCCTTTTGACAAAGTCCTGCGAGGTGCAAAAGTGATTACTTTTGAGGAGGTCCCATTTACCTATTTTTTTCTTCTCTTGTGTGTGCTTTTGGTGTAAGGTCCAAGAACCACCACCTACCATAAGGTCTTGAAGATGTTTCCCTACACTTTCTTCTAGCAGTTTTATGGTGCTGGATTTTATATTTAGTCTTTGATCCATTTTTAGTTGATTCTTGTATAGGGAGTGAGATAGGGGGTACTCTTCCATTCTTTTGGTTATAAATATCCAGTTTTCCTGGCACCATTTGTTGAAAAGACTGTTTTGTCCCGTTAACATGGATTTGGTAGGTTTGTCAAAAACCAGTTGGCCGTAGAAGTGAGTGTTTATTTCTGGACTTTCAATTCTATTCCACTGATTGATATGTCTATCTTTATGCTAGTAACACGCTGTTTTGATCATTGTAGCTTTGTAATATATTTCAAGGTCAGGCAGTGAAATGCCTCCCACATCGCTCTACTTTTTCAGAACGCTTTTGGCTATTCAGGTGCACTTTCTCTTCCAAATGAATTTGGTAATTGCTATTTCTGTAAAGTAGGCTGTTGGAATTTTGGCTGGTATTGCATTGAATCTATAAATCAGTTTGGATAGGATTGACATTTTCACAATATTTAGTCTTCCAATCCATGAACAGGGAATGTCTTTCTAATTTTTTTAGGTCTTCATTGATTTCTTTTAGCATTGTTTTGAAGTTTTCTGCATTTAGGTCTGGTACTTCTTTGGTTAAATTGATTCCTAGGTATTTGAGTCTTTTTGCTGCTATTGTAAATGGAATTTTCCCCCCTGATTTCCTCCTCAGATTGTTCAATACTAGTGTACAGAAACATTACTGATTTTTGTGTGATCTTGTGTCCTGCCACTTGGCGAAACTCCTTTATTAGCTCAAGTAGTTTTGTTATAAACATTTCAGAATTTTCTAAATATAGGATAATGCTATCTGCAAATAGTGAGAGTTTTAATTCCTCTTTTCTTATTTGGATGCCTTTAATGTTTTTGTTGTCTAATTGCTCTAGCTAGAACTTCTAGTACAATGTTAAATAACAATGGCGACAGTGTGCATCTTTGTCTTGTTTCTGATCTTAGAGGGAAAGCTTTCAACCTTTCCCCATTGAGTATGATGTTGGCTGTGAGTTTTTCATATATGCCTTTTATCATATTGAGGGATTTTCCTTCTATTCCTATCTTTCAAAATGTTTTTATCAAGAAAGATATTGGATTTTGTCTAATGCCTTTTCTACATTGATTGAGATTATCATGTGGTTTTTTTCCCTTCAATTTGTTAAGGTGGTATATTACATTGATTGATTTTCTTATGTTGAACCAGCCTTGCATACCAGGGACAAATCTCACATGGTTGTAGTCTATAAGTCTTTTTTTTTTTAGGTACCAGGAAATGAAACTAGGACTCCGTATGTGGGAAGCTGGTATGCAGCCACAGAGCCGCATTGGCTTTTCTAAGTTGTTTTTTTCGTTTGTTTTGCTTGTTGTTCATTTTTGGTTTTTTTTTCAGGAGGTACCGGGAACTGAACTCGGATCCTCCCATGTGGGAGGTGGGAGGTCAACCACTTGAGCCACATCTGTTCCCCATCTATAAGTTTATTTTGTTTTTGTTTTTTGAGGTGCCAGGACCGGATATTGGATATGTGGGAGGCTACTGCTCATCCACTGAGCCACATCAGCTCCCCTGAGTTGGCTCCCTCATCTGTTTGCTCGTTGTTTGTTCATTGGTTGCTCATTGTCTCATATTTCTTATAGAGTCAATTTAGGTTATTTGTGCATTTCTAAGAATTTGTCCATTTCATCTGGGTTGTCTACTTTGTTGGCATACAGTGGCTCATAATATCCTCTTACAATCCTTTTTATTTCTGGGGGGTCTATCGTAACTTCCCTCCTTTCATTTCTGATTGTATTTATTTGCATCTTCTCTCTTTTTTTTCTTTGATAGTCTAGCCAGGGGTTTGTCAATTTTATTGATCTTCTCAAATAACCAGCTTTGGTTTTGTTGATTTTCTCTATTGTTTCTTTGTTCTCAATTTCATTTATTTCTGCTCTAATCCTTATTATTTCTTTCCTTCTGCTTGCTTTAGGAGTGGTTTGCTATTCTTTTTCTAGTTCCTCCAGTTGTTCAGTTAGATCTTTGATTTTAGCTCTTTTTCATTTTTTAATATAGGTGTTTAGGGCTATACATATCCTTCTCAAGACTGCCTTCACTGTATCCCTTAAGTTTTGATAAGTTGTGTTCTCGCTTTCATTTGTCTCAATGTATTTATTGATTTCACTTGCAATTTCTTCTTTGACTCACTGATTATTTAGGGGTATCTTGTTTAGCCTTCTCACATTTGCAAAATACCTCTCCTGTCTTTTATTGATTTCCAGTTTCATTCCATTATGATCTGAGAAGGTACTTTGTATAATTTCAACCTTTTTATATTTATTTAGAGCTGCACTGTGACCTAACATGTGGTCTATCCTAGAGAAATATCTATGGGCACTTGAGAAGAATGTATAACCCACTGAGTTTGGGTGCAACATTCTGTATATGTCTGTTAGGTCTAACTCATTTATCATATTGTTCAAGTTCTCTGTTTCCTTGTTGATCTTCTGTCTAGTTGTTCTATCTAATGATGTATGTGGTTTGTTGATGTCTCCAAAGATTATTGTAGAGATGTCTATTTCTCCCTTCAGTTTTACCAGAGTTTGCCTCATGTATTTTGGGGCACCCTGGTTAGAAGCATAGATATTTATGATTGTTATAGTTTCCTAGTGGATTGTTCCTTTTATTAATTTATAATGACCTTCTATATCTCTTATAATTTTTTGCATTTAAAGTCTGTTTTTTCCAATATTACTACAGATACCTGTAGCAGTTTTATTATTTATGAATTCCAAAAAAGGATTATGTTTGTAAACTGGTCTCTTCCTCTGGCTGTGATATCCTTTGATTGTATTAGATTCAGCTAAGATGTCTTTGATTAAATTAAGATTAGGGCTTTGATTTGATCACATCAGTAGGGTGTAACTCAGGTTAAGTCCCTGCCCCTTTGGTGGGGTGATATAAACAGGCACTCACTCAAGAAAACAAACAGAATTAGATACACAGGAAAAGAGAACTTTGTCATGACACAGAAGAGGAGAGAACTCTGATCCTGTGGTCCTGGCAAGAAAGACAAGCCCTATGCCACCCTGTAGCTGAGAGAGAGGAACCTGAACCCTCGCAGAGATCGGCAACCATCTTGCTTCAACAGGTGGCAACTGACTTTGGTGAGAAACCAACCTTGAGTTGGATTCTTTAGGCCCTTGTAACTGTAAGCTTTTATCCCAAATAAATAAATAAAAGTCAACAGATTTCTGGTAATTTGCATCAGCACCCCTTTGGTTAATACACTACCCCTACTCTTTTTGGTTACTATTTGCATGGAGTATCTTTTTCCAACCTTTCACTTTCAGCCAGTTTGTAGCCCTGGGTCTGTAATGAGTCTCTTGTCATTCTTTTAGCCTATATCACCCCTCCCCATCCCCCAGATGACTCCCTTGTCTATTTGCTCATTGTTTTGGCTCATTGTCTTTTTGCTCTTGTCTGCTTGTTGTCTGATTTTTTTCTTCAGGAGGCACTGAGGACCAAACCCCAGACCTCCCATGTGGGAGGCAGGTGCTCAACTGCTTGGGCCACATCTGCTCCCTGCTCATTTTGATTTTGCTCATTATCTGCTCATTGTTTGCTCATTGTCTGCTCATTGTTTTTTGTTGTTGTTGTTTTGTTTCGCTTTTGCTCATTGTCTGCTCATTGATTTTGCTCATTGTTTTTGCTTGATGTCTGCATGTTGTTTGTCATCTTTAGAAGGCACTGGGAACCAAACCCAGGATCTCCCATGTGGGAGGTGGGTACTCAACTGCTTGAGCCACATCTGCTCTCAGCCTATATCTTTTTTTTTTTTAAGATTTTTATTTATTCATTCATTTATTCCCCCCTTGCTGCTTGTGCTCGCTGGGTCAGCTAACCACGCCGTGCGGGCGGGCTTGCCTTCACCAGGAGGCCCCGGGAACCGAACCTGGGGCTTCCCATATGGTAAATGGGAGCCCTACTGATTGAGCCACAGCCGCTTCCCAGCCTATATCTTTTGATTGGGGAGTTTAATCCATTCACATTAAAGATATTACTGTAAATGCATTATTTATTGCCACCATTTTATTCTTTGGTTTTCATATGTCATATCTTATTTTCATGTTTTTAAAAAATCCTTTGGTTATCCTTTCTGCTATTCTTTCTTCTATACTCTCCTCCAAGCCTCTCCTGTCTTTTTCTTTCTGGCTCTAAGGCTTCCTTTAATATTTCCTGCAAAGGTGGATTCTTTTTTTACAAACTCTCTTAGTTTCTGTTTGTGAACATTTTATACTCACCTTCATATTTGAAGGACAATTTTGCTGGATAAAGAATTCTCAGCTGACAGTTTTTCTCTTTCAATATCCTAATTGTATCCTACCACTGTCTTCTAGACTTCATGGTTTCTGATGAGAAATCTGCACTAAGTCTTACTGGGCATCCCTTGTAAGTGATGGTTTACTTCTTCCTTGGTGCTCTCAGAATTTTCTCTTTATCTTTGATGTTTGACATTCTGAGTAGTATGTGTCTTGGAGTAGGTTTATTTGGATTTATTGTGATTGGTGTATGCTGAACTTCTTGGACATGTAAGTTCATTTCTTTTGTGAGAGTTGGGAAATTTTCAGCTATTTTCTCCTCAAATAATCTTTCTGCCCCTTTGCCCTCTCTTCTCCTTCTGAAATTCCCATCACATGTATGTTGTTGGGTTTCATATTGTCATTCAACTCCCTGAGACCCTGCTCAATTTTTTCTATTCTTTTCTCTGACTGTTCTTTTTGTTCTGTCTTCAATTTCAGCTGCTCTGTCTTTGGTATCACTTATTCTTTCTTCTATCATTTTGAGTCTGCTGTTGTACGCCTTTAATGTGTTTTTCATCTCACCTATTGTATCTTTCATTCCCATGAGCTCTGTTACTTTTCTATTCAGGTTTTCAAATTCTTCTTTGTGTCAGTTAGAAGTGGAATGGGCATTACTATCCCAGAATCTTCAGGATTGGTGGATAAAATTTGGACTAGAGTAGACTTACTGGTGTTCTACTATAGACTATTGTGATTCTAGCAATGGAAGAAATTATATCATTGATTTGGAGACAGTGGCCAGTGGAGGTGCTGAAGTCAGTGAGAGGGAAAAAAGAGGTGTAATATGGGGGCATTTTCAGGACTTGGAATTGACCTGGATGACACTGTGGTGACAGATACAGGCCATTATATATCCTGCCATAGCCTACAGAATTGAGTGGGAGAGAGTGTAAAGTACAATGTAAACTATAGTCCATGCTTAGTGGCAATGCTCCAAAATGTGTTCATCAATGCAATGAATGTACCACACTAATGAAAGAAGTTGTTAATGTGGGGAAAAGAGGGAGGTCTGGGGAGTGGGGCATATGGGAATCCCTTATATTTTTTTATGTAACCATTTATGTAATCTAAGTATCTTTTAAAAATAAATTAAAACATATTAAAAAATAAAGGGAGTTCTGCAGACTAAAAGGAAAAGATATTAGACAGTGTTTCAAAGGAGCATAAATAAATAAAGAACCGCAAAAATTTTTTTTAAAAATTCTTCTTTGTGTTTGCTCAATGTCTTCTTCTTTTTTTTTTTTTTTTTTACCAGGAGGTCCCGGGGATCAAACCCGGGTCCCTCCATATGGCAGACGGACCAGTTGAGCTACATCTGACCCCCCTCAATGTCTTCTTGATGTCATTTATCTCTTTATCCATTTTGCCTTTCAACTCATTGATTTTGGAAACTTCTATGCATCTCCTTAATTAATTTCCCAAATCCTGCATCTCTTCTGGAACTCTGATATATTACTTTTATTGGGCCATATCTTCCATTTTCTTAGTATGGCTCATAAATTTTTGCTGATGTCTAGGCATCTGATTAGGATGGTAAGTTTACTCAGATGTTCAATTTCTCTTTTGTAAGGATTTAGTGTCAGGAGGCTATGTGTTACTGCTGTTCTTTGATTCTTGGTTAAACCTGGGTCTTTAGGACTGTCCCTATTAGTTGCTCAAAACTGAGCTCTGGACCCAATAATGGGTTGCAGATCTGCTTTCTAGGGCCTTGGGGAGGGAAAAAGCCTCTCTTACTTTTAATTTCCTCACATGCACTGCCTTGATCTACCAGTAGATGGGACTCTTTTGCAGCCTTCTCAGTTCAATGCCTGGTTGGAGTGTGTTTGCTGCAACTTGGACTGGATAACGTGATATAAATTCCTGCCCAGAAGCTAAGAGCCTTGTAATTCAAACTTTCTCAGAGACAGTTCTACAACCTTTGCTGGCACCGCCCCCTCCTTTCCCTGGGTAGGAAATAATTCCACTCCACTCTGCATCCTCAACAATTAGTCCCAGTTAATAAGGAAGGAGATTGAAAAGGTCGGATTTCTTTAGTCTCTAGCTGGTTCCCAAGGCAAAGAATGGTGCAGCCCCACCCAATCTGGAAGGGCTCGTGGGACCAGTAAACTTGTGGGTCAAATGCTGAGTCAGCCTTAGGCTGTGTCCTTCTCTCTCCCCTTTCATGGGGAGGTGGATCCCTGGAGCCCCCTTTTTCTTTCACCGCTGGCCCTGAGGCCTGTGTGGGAGGTGCCGGCAGTAGCAGCTGCTGCTTTTAACTCACAATTTTGCCATGGCGATTCTTTTCCTTTGTCTCTTGTCTTCTGGGCCATGTCCATCCTTCCCCTGGTGTCCTAAACCCTGAAAGATTTTTTTCCAGGCCATTTCTGCCTGTCCTTTAGCTATATTTCTGGGAGAGAAGAGAGTCCTGTGTCTTTCTAGTCTGCTATCTTCCTAGAACTCCACCAACTATAGCTTTATAGTAAATCTTGAAGTCTGATAGTGCCAGTGTTCCAATCTTTTTCTTCTTTAGTACTGTATTGGTATTCTGTGCCTTTTGCCTTCCCATATAAACTTTAAAATAATTTGCTGGGGTTTCTACAGGGATTGTTTTGAGTCTATCGATCAGTTTGGAAGAATTTAAATTTTAATAATGAGTCTTCCTATCCATGAATATGGAATACTTCTCTATTTATTTAGATCTTTTTAAAATTTGTGCATCACTTTTCTAGTTTTTCTCATATAGATCATGTATATATTTTGTTAGATTGATAGCTAAGTATTTCTTTTCCTTCCTCCCTCCCTTCCTCCCTTCCTTCCTTGCTAATATAAATTGTGTCTGTTTAATTTCAAATTCCAATTGTTCATTGCTGGTCTACAGGAAAGCAACTGACTTTTGTAGATTAACCTCATATCCTGCAACCTTGCTATAATCAATTTTTAGTCCTAGTAGATTTTTTTTGGTCATTTGTGATTTTTTACATAGAAAATCATATAATCTGTGAATAAAGGCAGTTTTATTTCTTCCTTCCCAATCTGTATGCCTTTTATTTCCATTTCTTGTCTTACTGCATGAGCTAGGACTTACAATATTATGTTGAATAGGAATGGTGAGAGGAGACATCCTTGTCTTGTTCCTGATCTTAGGAAGAAAGCATCTATTTTCTCACCATTAAGTATGGTTTTAGCTGAAGATTTTTTGTAAATGTTCTTTTTCAAGTTGTGGATAAAGCACCCTGAGTATTCCTAATTTGCTGAGAGTTTGTATCATGAATGAGTGTTGGATTTTGACAAATGCTTTTACTGTGTCTACTTAGAAGGTAATGTCTTTATTTTTTAATAAATTGATATGCTGCATTACAATAATTGATTTTTGGATGTTGAACCAAGCTAGCATTCCTCAGATAAATCCTTCTTGGTCTTGGTATATAATTCTTTTTATATGTTGCCCAATTTGGTTTGCTAGTGTTTTATTGAAGATTTTTGTATCCATAGTCATAGGAGATATTGTGCAGTAATTTTCCTTTGTTGTAATGTCTTTGTCCAGTTTTGGTATTAGAGCAACACTGGCCTAATAAATGGAATTAGGAAATACCCCTTATGCTTCTATTTTTTGGAAGAGATTGTAGAGAATTGCTATCAGTTTTTTCTTTAATTGCTTCATAGAATTCACCAGTGAAATCATCTGGGCCTGTTAGTCTCTGTTAGGGAAGGTTATTAATTGTTTATTTGATTACTTTAATTAATATAGGCCTAATTTGGTATCTGTTTCTCTATGTGTGAGTTTTGGTAGATTGTGACTTTTAAGGAATTTTTTTTCATTTAAGTTAACAAATTTGCAGGAAAATAATTGCTCATAATATTCCTTTTATTATCCTTTTAATATCCATGGGATCAGTAATGATGGGCCCTCTTTAATTTTTGATATTAATAACTTGTATCTTTTCTTTTTCTTGCTTAGCCTGCCTAGAGGTTTATCAATTTTATTCATCTTTTCAAAGAACAAGCTTTTGGTCTCATTGATTTTTCACTACTGTTTTCCTGTTATCAATTTCATTGACTACTGCACTAATTTTTATTTCTTTTCTTCTATTTACTTGGAATTTAATTTGATTTTTTTCCCCTTATTTCCTCAGATGCAGATGATTGCTTTTAGATCTTTCTTCTTTTCTTTTCTTTTGGCGGGGGGGGGGGGAGGGAAGCAGGCAATCAACCACTGAGCTACATCCTTTCCCTCTTTCTTCTTTTCTAATATATGCATTTAATGTTATAAATTTCCCTGTAAGTACTGCTTTTACTGCATCATACCCATTTTTAAAAAATTTATTTCTCCCCCCATCCCATTGTTTGTAATCGCTGTCTGCTCTCTGTGTCTGTTTGTTGTGTACTCTCTGTATCTGCTCATCTTCCTTTTAGGAGGCCCTGGGAACCAAACCTGGGACCTCCTTTATGGGAGAGAAGTGGCCAATTGCTTGAGTCTCCACTGCTCCCTGCTTGTTGTGTCTCTCATGTTTCCTCTTTGTGTCTCCTCATTGCATCAGCTCACCGCAACAGCCTGTCGCATCAGCTCACTGTCTTCTTCTTCTTCTTTAGGAGGCACTGGGAACTAAGCCTGGGACTTCCCATGTGATAGGTGGGTACCCAACTGCTTGAGCCACAACCACTTCCCCATATCATACACATTTTGATAAGTTGTATGTTCATTTTCATTTAGTTCATAATGCTTTAAAGTTTTTCTTGAGACTTCTTTTTTGAGCCACATGCTACTTAAAAAAGTGTGTTGTTTAATCTCTATATATTTGTAGATTTTCAGCTGTCTTTCTGTTGTTGATTTCTATTCTAATTCCACTGGTCTGAGATCATAGCATGACCTTGGTTCTTTTAAATTTGTTAAATTGTGTTTTATGGCCCTGGATATGTTCTGTCTTGGTGAATGTACCCTGCTAACTCCAGAAGTGTATTCTGTCACTGTTGGATGACATATTCTATAAATGTTAATTAGAGGGAAGTGGCTGTGGCTCAGTCAGTAGGACTCCGGTTTACCATATGGGAGGCCCCGGGTTCAGTTCCCGGGGCCTCCTGGTGAAGGCAAGCCTGCCCGCACGGCGTGGTTAGCTGACCCAGCGAGCACAAGCAGCAAGGGGGGGATAAATGAATAAATAAATAAAATCTTAAAAAAAAAAAAAAATGTCAATTAGATAGAGTTGATTTATGGGTTAGTTCAACTATATCCTTATGACTTTCTACCTACTGGATCTGTCAATTACTGATAGCAGGATGTTGAAGTCTCCAACTATGATACTGGATTTGTCTCTTCCTCTTTGCCTCATTTTTCAATGCTCTCTTGCTAGGCAATACACTTTAAAGATTACTATGACTTCTTGGAATATTAGCCCCTTTACAATTATTTAATGTCAACTTTTATCTCTGATAATTTTCCTTGCTCATACATCTGATTGGTCTGAAATTAATATAGCTACTTGAGCTTTTTTTTTTTTTTTTTTTTTTTTTTGAGTTACTGGGGCCAGAGATTGAAACCAGGACCTCGTAAATGGGAAGCTGGCACTCAAGCACTGTGTTGCTTAATTCGTTTGTTTGCTTGTTGTTTGTCTTTGTTTTTGGAGGCACCAGGAACCGAATCCAGGACCTCCCATATGGGAAGCAGGCACTCAACTGCTTGAGTGACATCTGCTCCCTCCAGCTTTCTTTAATTATTGTTAGCTTGGAATATCTTTTTCCACTCCTTTACTTTTTGTTTTTGTTGTTTGTGGCAAAATCTAAACATTTAATTTTTTCAAAACTTAACTATATTAAAGAAAATAAATTATAGTCAGACTACCTTTATTATTTGCACATCATCTTTACACAACTATAGCAGTAAAGAAATTTTGTAAAGGACCTTATTTCACAATTAGAAATTGTTTTGAAATGGGGGGAAAGAACATTAAATTAGTCTAAAATATAGTCCATAATGCTGAGGTATGCTGATCTTTATCAAATTAACTATGTTTATATTCAAAGTAGCATGGCTTTTAAATAAGGACAATTATTTCTTGTCCATTTCAGTGATTTCTTGGATTCTCCCCAAAATCTTTCTATTTATTTCTTGAAAAACATCATTTATTGACCATCCTTTCACTGCCGTGGAAGGATATGCCTTCTCAATCCAGTGCATATTATTAAGAGCTTGCATTTCCTGTACCACTCTCTCCAATAAGTTCTTCAAAGTAAACAACTACAAATTTGTATTCTTCTGAAGTCTTTAGGTAATTCAAAAGTGATTTGCATGCCTTAATTCTGTGTACAATATTAACACTTTTACAGGTGAATCTCAGACACAAGAGACCATGAGGTGTGTAGAGGATGCCAGCAACATCAAATGAGAAAGATTCATATCAACTGATAATGCAGGTGCAAGAATGATTCCACATACTAAGCTCTCACTAGGTACAAAACAAACAGCATCAAGCAATTTATTTCCAAAAGGTATTTTTAATTTAATCTCTGCATGACTCATTTTTATGCTGACTAACAAACTTAAAGTGCATTGCATATAAGAAGCAAAGGACATCTCCAGGGAATGGAAGAGCCTGAGTGCACTTAACCATCATCACTCCTTTCAGTGCAGCAAAACAACATCCTCTTACTTTTTTATGCTTAAAAATTTTTTTTTATTATAGTAACATATATAGCACTCAAAATTTACCCATATTGACCACTTTCAAGTGTACTATTCAGTGATATTAATTATATTTACAATATTGTGTTATCATCGTGAACATCCATTACCCAAAATTTTCATCACTTCAAACAGAAAGTTTGTGCCCATTAAACAATAACTCACTGTCTTAGTCTGCCAGGACCACTATGACAGCTACTACACAATGGGGTTTTTACTTAAAATAATTTATTGCCTCACGGGTTTGAAGATAGAAGTCCAACATCAATGTATTGACAGGGCTTGCTTTCTCCCAGAGTCCATAGCATTCTGGCAATCCTCTATCATATGGCAATCTCTCTGCCTCTCTGATTTCTGCTGACTTCTAGCTTCTACTGACTTCTGGCTACTTCCGTGTCCAATTTCCTTCACATATTGGATTAAGGCCTGCCTTCATTCAGTTTGGCCACAACTTAAGTAAAAATAGCATCGTCAAAGGACCTATTTACAAATGGGTTCACACCCGCAGGAACACAGATTAAGAGGAGCATGTCTTTTATGGGAGACATGATTCAATCCCCAGCACTTCCCATCCCCCCCTCACACCACCCTCCTCCCGACCCTGGCAACTTTAATCTATTTTCAGTCTATATGCCTTTGCTTATTTTAGGTATTTCATATAAGTGAGATCATATATTTGTACTTTTATTTCTGAGAAAAATGTCTCAGTGTCTGGCATACTTCATTAAACATGATGTTTTCAAGGTTCACCCATTTGCGCATTTATCAGAACTTCATTTCTATTTACAGCTGATTAATATTCCCTTGTATGCATATTCCAAGTTTTGTTTATCCATTCCTCTGTTGATGCTTCCACATTTTAGCTATTGTGAATAATGCTACTATGATCATGGGTGTAAAATTATCTATTCAAGAGCCTGCTTTCAATTTTTCTGGGTTTATGTCTAGAAGTGGATTGTAACTCCATGTTTAATGATTTGAGGAACTGTTAAAACTGGTTTCCACAGTGGCTGTACCATTTTACAATGTCACCAATTACATACACAAGTTCCAATTCCTCCGCACCCTTGTCAGTAGTTACTATTTTCTTTTCTTTTCTTTTCTTTTCTTTTCTTTTCTTTTCTTTTCTTTTCTTTTCTTTTCTTTTTTTATTGATAGCCATCCTAGTGGATGTGAGTGGTATCTCACTGTGGGTTTGAATTGCACTTCCCTGATGACCAATTATATTGAACATGTTTTCATGTGCTTATTGGCCATTTGTATATCTTCTTTGGAGAAATGTCTATTCAAGTCCTTTGCCTACTTTTTTTTTTTTTTTTAATTTATTTTTATTGTGGGTAAAAATCAAAATTCTCACAATACATACAAACATTTGCAAAATGATATATAAATATATATGCATATATGTGTATTTGCTTACAAAAATGTTATTTATATATATATATATATATATATATATACATATATTTTAAGAGGTGCTTAGATTACCTTTTGCCTACTTTTAAATTGCGCTTTTTGTTTTTGAGTTGTAGGGTTCTTTATATATTTTGCATATTAAACCCTTATCAGATATGTGGTTTCCAAATATTTTCTCCCACTCTTATTTTTTCAGTTTCTTAATAAAGTCCTTTGATGTACTAAAGTTTTAAATTTTGATGAAGTCCAATTTATCTATTTTTCATGTGTTGCTTATGTTTTTGGTGTAAAATAAGAACCCATTGTCTAAAACAAGTTCCTGAAGATATTCCCCTATGTTTTCCTCTAAGAGTTTTATAATTTTAGCTCTTATATTTAGGTTATTGATACATTTTGAGTTAATTTTTTTATATTGTGAAAGATAGGGCTCCAATCTCATTCTTGCATGTGGATATCTAGTTTTCCTTGTACTATTTGTTGAAGAGTCTCTTTTTTCCCATCAAGTGGACTGGGCAGCCGTGTCAAAATCAATTGGCTGTAGATGTGTGGGTTTATTTTTGAATTCACAATTCCATTCCATTGGTCTATATGTTTGACCCTGTGTCAATATCACACTGTTTGTAGCTCTGCAATAAGTTTGAAATCAGGAACTGTGTTTCAACTTTGGTCTTATTTTTCAAGATGGTTTTGGCTATTTGGGGCCCCTTGTCCTTTTATACGAATTTAAGTATGAGCTTTTCCATTTTTTGAAAAAAGGCTGTTGGGATTTTTATAGGAATTGCACTGAATTTATATATTGTTTTGGGTAGTGTTGCTATCTTAACAATATTATGTGTTCCAATACATGAATATGTGATGTTAGCATTTATTTAGGTCTTCTTTAGTTTCTTTCAGCAGTGTTTCGTAATTTTCAGTGTACAAATCCATCACCTCCTTGGTTAAATTTACTCCTAGTTATTTTATTCTTTTCGATGCTATTGTGAATAGAGTTATTTGTGTATGTGTTTATTTTTAAGTTCAGATTGTTCATTGCTGGTATATAGAAACACAACTGAATTTTATGTGTTAATCAATTGCATGCATGTAGATTTGCTGAATTTGTTTATTAGCCCTATTAGTTTTCTTGTGGATTCTTTAGGCTTTTCTATCTAAAGGATGCTATCATCTGCGAAAAGAAATAGTTTTACTTTTTCCTTTCCAATTTGGATGACTTTTATTTCTTTTTCTTTCCTAATTGTTTTAGGTAGAAACTTCAGTACAATGTGGAACAATACTAGCGAAAGCAGGCATCTTTGTCTTGTTCTTAACCTTAGAGGATAGGCTTTCAGACTTTCACCATTGAGTATGATGTGGTTTTTCATAGGTGCCCTTCACCATGTTGAGGAAGTTCCTTTGTATTTCTATTTTTCTGAGTGATTTTATCATAAAAAGATGTTGGATTTTTAAAATGCTTTTTATATGTCAATTGTGTTAATCCTGTAATTTTTTTCCTTCCTTCTATTAATGTGGTATATTACATTGATTAATTTTCATATGTTTCATTAAGCTTCATATGTTGAACCATCTTGCATCCATTTAATTTTAATAAGTCAAGTCTATATTTAAACTGGTTTCTTGTAGACAACACATAATTGGGTCTTGTTTTTTTTTTTTTTTAATCAACTCTGTTAGTCTCTGTCTTTTAATTGGTACAGACCATTTCTATATTTTTTAATTTTTAATTTTGAAATAATTTCGAAGTTATAGGACAGTTGCAAAAATAATACAAAACCCATATGGACACTCCAACATGTCTTCCACCCAGATCCATCGACTTTTAACATTTTGCCTCTCTTCCCCTCCCCTCCCCTCCCCTTCCCTTCTTTTCTTTCCCTTTCTCTCTCTCTCCCCCACTCCTTCTTCTAAACACTTGAGAAGAGGTTGCATATATATATACTCCTTGAACACTTATTATTTCCTACAAACAAGGCTATTCACTTATATAACTGCCTTAAGTACAGTTATTAACTGCAGGAAATTTAATATTGATATAAAGTTTATAGTTTATATTCCAATTTTTCTTATGTCCCAATAATGTTCTTTTTGCATTTTCTCATTATATCCAGTCCAGGCTCATGTATTGCATTTAATTGTCAATAACTCTTTTGTCTCTCTCTTTTAATTTGTAGAAATATATATGCTACATAAAAACTACCATCTCAACTACGCCCAAGCATATCTTTCAGTGGGATTAACCACATTCACAATGTTGTTCTACCCTCATCACCATCCATTACCAGAACTTTCCCATCAACCCACTGAAACCCTGCACCCATTATGCATGAACTCCCCATCCCTCCCACCCCTGGAAAGCTGTACTCTTTCTGTCTCTATGAATTTTCATATTCTAGCTATTTCATATAAGTAAAATCATACAATATCTGCCTCTTTGTATCTGATTTATTTTACTCTGCTTGATGTCTTCAACTCTTCACGTTGTAGCATTGTATCAAAACTTCATTCTTTTTTATGGCTGAATAATATTCCATTATATGTATAGTCCACATTTTGTTTACCCATTCATCAACTGATTAATATTTGAGTTACTTGCACCTTTTGGCTATTATCAATAATGCTGTTATGAACATTGGTGTACAAATACCTGTTCAAGTCCCTGCTTTCAATTCTTTTGGGTCTTTTTCTGCAAAAGTCTGACTCTTCTTAACCTTTTAAAAAAAACTTTTTATTTTGAACCACTTTCAAAGTTACAGGACAGTTACGAAAATCCTCCAACATAGTCTTATTGTTCCCCCCAGATACCCATAACCACCAATTTTTAACATTTTGTCACATTATCTCTATTATTCTATCTATCCTTCAACTGCCTGTCCACCTATCCATCATGCATTTTCTGAACACTTGAGTGTAGGTGCATATATCATGCTCCTTGAACACTTAATATTGCCAAGTACATTTCCTGAGAACAAGGCTACTCATTTATGTAACCATCTTAAATGTAGTTATCAAGTTCAAAAATTTAATATTGTTATAAAGCTTACATTCTATATTCTAAGTTTTTCATATGCCCCAATGTCCCTTTGAGCCTTTTTTCCTCCCTTGCTAGAGTCCATCCACAATCATATATTGCATTTAATTTTCATTGTCTCTTTAGGCACTTTTTTTTTTTACATTGTGGGAACATATACAGAACATAAACTTTTCCATCTCATTCACTCTAAAGCATACCATTCCATGGGATTAATCACAGTCACAATATGAGGTACACTCAACATGTTACATTATTACTAAAATTTCCCATATCCCCAAACAGAAACCCTACACCATTATGCATTAATTCCCCATTCACCCTGCCTACCCCTAGCAAGCTGTTATCTAATTTCTGTCTGTATATGCTTCTATATTCTCTGATATTTCCTTTGTATTTAGCATAGATCTTAGATTTAACATCCTAAATATATAAAAATCTCATTTATTTTGATACCAACTTAACTTCAATAGTGTACACAAACTAGGTTCCTTCCCCCTTCATCCCCTCACCAACTTTATGGAGTTCTTGTCACATATTACACATTAATGAGTCCCAAACCACTGATATATCATTACTTTTTATCTATTTGCCTTTTAAATCCTGAAGGAAGTAAAAAGTAGAGTTACAAAGCAAACATACAACAGTATTGACATTTATATTTACCCATGTTGCTACCCTCACCAGAGATCTTTATTTCTTGTATTTCATGTGGCTTTAGTCTATTGTCTATTGTCCTTTCCTTTCAACCTGCAGAACACTCTTTAGAATCTTGTGTAGGGCCAGTCTAGAAGCAATAAACTCTATCAGCTTTTATTTGAGAATGTCTTAATCTCTCCCTCATTTTTGAAAGATAGTTTTGCCAGATATAAAATTCTTAGTTGGCATTTTTTTCATTCAGCACTTTAACTCTGTCATTTCACTGCCTTCTTGCTGCCATGGTTTCCAATGAAAAATAGGCATTTAAATCTTATTGAGGCTCTCTTGTACATGACATGTTGCTTATCTCTTGGGACTTTTAGAATTCTTTATCTTCAGCATACAAAAGTCTGAATATAACAAGCCATGGCTTGGGTGTATTTGATTTTATCCTGTTTTGAGTTTGTTGAGCACCTTGAATGTGTATATGAACTTAACCATCATACTTGTCTTTCATTAAATTTGGGAAGTATTTGGTCATTATTTCTTTGAATATTTTCTCTGCCCCGTTCTCTTTTTCTTCTCCTTCTGGAACTCCCACAATGCATATGTTGGTATGTTTAATCATGTACCTCTGGTTCCTCAGGCTCTGTTCACTTTTCTTCAACTTTCTTCTGCTTCTCAGGCTGGATGATTTCAATTATCTTATCTTCTACTTCACTGATTCTTCTGCCATCTCCAATCTGCTGTGAATTAATTTCTGTTACTGCTGTCTTCAGCTCTATCTGGTTCCTTTTCATAATTTCCATCTCTCTATTGCTATCCTCCTTGTGTTCATCTATTGTTTCTCTGATTTCCTTTAGTTCTTTGTCATGTTTTTCTTTAGCTCTTTGGGCATATTTAGGACCTTTTTAAAATTTTTTTTTTTATTTTTAAAGAAGCTCTAGAATACATAAATGTTACATAAAAAATATAGGGGATTCCCATATGCCCTACCCCACCCCCATCCCATACTTTCCCCCATTAACAACATCTTTCATTAGTGTGGAACATTTGTTACAATTGATGAACACATATTGAAGCACTGCTTATATGTTTATTATAATTTACATTATAATTTACACTCTGCCCCACACAATTTTATAGGTTTTGACAAAATGTATGATGGCCTGTACTCATCATTGCAATGTCATGCAGAACAATTCCAATGTCCTGAAAATGCCCCTATGTTACAGCTATTCTTCCCTTTCCCTCGCCTCAGAACCTCTGGTGGCCACTGCCTTTATATCAATGATACAAGTTCTTCCATTTCTAGAATAATAATAAGTCTATAATAGAATAATAATAAGCCTACTTTAGGCCATTGTTTTTTCCCCAGTCTTGAGGATTTGGGGCTGCTGATGCACACTCTATTTCTAATTGAGAGAGGGCTTAGATCCCATGGGGCAGATGGATGGAACTGTCTTGCATGCAGCTGCAGACACTCTCTGTTCCTTGGGATGGGCATTGTCCATCATCATCTCCTCATTAGTTGTAGGACCATTGTTTAAAAGTCTTAGTCTGGTATGTCCCAGGTTTGGTCTTCTTCACTGATGGTTTCTAATGCTTTAATCTTTTTTAGGTTATTGCTTCCTGTTTCTATGTTTTGTAAACTTTTATTTAAATCTAGACATTTTGATATTTTAATGTGTTATTACTGAAATTTAGATTCTGAGACATCTGTTCCTTAAGCCTGCATTTAGTATTATGATAGAGCTTTCCTTGAATGCCAGAAGATAACAGCAAAAACAACAGGGAAAAAACATCTTTCACAGTCTTTGAAGATCGATCTGTGTGAGCACTCTCTTTCAGGGCTTATGCACACTTTGAGTTTAAAGGATAACTCCAGCCCAAAGTGTAGATGCTTCCCTGACCCTTTATGTTCATGTATGTTGTCCTGGGAATGGACTTGGGGCCCTAGGATTCCCCTTGCTTACATGGTTCCAAATGTAATCTCTTCTCTAGGAAACAATTTCTTTATGGTCCTGGGCACCACACTGTATATCCCACAGTGAGCAATCCCTTGCCCCAGGCAGCATGAATTGTTTGCTCTCCTTCAGAATTCTACAGGAGAATTCAGTAAGCCACCTTCTATATGCAGGGAAAGTTCTGGGGAAGCAAGACCCTCAGGCCACCACCAGACCTACTGGGCCAGACATACATATTCCCAATAAGTACAAAAGGGTTATTCTACTCCTTTCAGAACTGGAAGCAGGGATCCACACTGGGAGCACAGGCCAACTCTGTACCAAGACAGGGAGAGGAGAAGGAAAGGCCAGCAACGGCACCACAAGATCCTACTGCTTTTAAAGTAACCATTTTTAAAATTAGGTACTCATCTTATTACTGCAGTTTCTTTTAACTGTTTTCTGAAGATTTGAGAAAGATATTTCTGCCAGTTCTGTGCTGAAGTATATCAGTCTGCTGCTTTGCTTAGGGTAGGACCTCTCTCTTTCACTTTTAAAGGATACATTTCATTGGACACAGAATTATAGGATGGTGGCTTTTTCAACCCTTAAATATTTCATTCCACCCTATTCTTGCTTGGATGGTTCCTGAAGAGAAGTCCAATGTAGTTTTATCCTTGTTCCTTCTGAGATAAGATGATTTTTTTCATCCTGTGGATCCATTCAAGATGTTCTCTATGGCTTTGATTTTCTGCACTTTGAGGATGATATGTCTAGGTGCTTAGTACAAGTATACCTTGGAGATATTGCAGGTTTGGTTCCAGACCACTGCAATAAAACAAAAGCAGGTCACACGAACTTTGTGGTTTCCCAGTGCAAATACAAGTGATGTTTACACTACACTGTAATGTACAAGAGCATTTATGTCTTTAAAAAATCTACATACCTTAATTACAAAATGCTTTATTGCTAAAAAATGCTAACCATCCTCTGAGCCTTCAGGAAGTTGTAATCTTTTCACTGGTGGAGAGTCTTGCATGATGGTGATGGCTGCTGACTGCTAAGGGTGGTGGTTGCTGAAGTTTGGAGTGGCTGTGGGCAACTAAAAAAAATAACACTGTGAAGGTTGCCACATTGGTTGACTCTTACTTTCATTAAAGATTTCTCTGTAGCATGTGATGCTGTTTGATAGCATTTTATCCACTGTAGAATATCTTTCAAAATTGGAGTCAATCCTCTCAAACCCTGCTGCTGCTTTATCAATTAAGTTGATGTAATATTCTAAATCCTTTGTTGTCATTTCAACATTGTTCACAGCATCTTCACCTGGAGTAAATCCCACCTGAAAAAACCATTTTCTTTGCTCATCCCTCAGAAGCTACTCCTCATCCTTTCAAGTTTTTCATGAGATTGCAGGAATTCAGTCACATCTTCAGTCTCCACTCTTAATTCTAGTTCTCTTGCTATTCCCACCATATCTGCAGCTACTTCCTCCACTGAAATCTTGAACCCCTCAAAGTGAGAGTTGGAATCGACTTCTTCCACACTCCTCTTAATGTTGATATTTTGTTCTCCCATGAATCACTGATGTACTATAAGAAAATTATTATTAAGAATTGTGAATTCATAAGCTTTCTAATCAATGGTCTCTGCTGTTTTAGCAGTTTTAGCCTAGAATTCTGAATGATTGGCTTCTCCTTCATCCTTTGGAATGTTGTAACACTGCTATGCAGGCAACCTAGTAACTAAAAACAAATGTTTAGAAGGAGCAAGTCACCAGATGTGATATTTGCATGTCCTGTTTTTATCCCCTGTAAACTAAACAAGCAAGTTAAAGCTGATGTGTATTGAAATCTTCATGCTCCTGTTTAGTGTACCATGAACAGAATAGGCCCCTGTAACAGTTGGCCAATTTGATGTAATTATGAATTCCCAAAATATAATTGGATCATGCTTGTAAACTGATCTGTTAATCTGGGCATGACTAAGTTATGATTAGGGCGTTGACTGGGACACGTCAGTAGGGCATTGAGCCCCACCCCTTGGTGGGTGGGGGAATCGAATATAAAAGGCAAGGCAAAGGACAGCTGAAGCAGTCTTTTGAGAAGCAGCTTTGATGTTGGAAAGAAGGCCCTAGGAGAAGAGAAAAGAGCCGTTTGCCTGATGGTCTACAGCTGACCTTGTGGAGGAAACAGGAGCTAAGCCCGGAGAGAAACGCAGCCCCAGGAAGAGAGGAACCCAAGAAGCCTGAACCCTGGCAAATGATGGCAGCTGTTTTGCTCTAACGCATGGCAATGGACTGTGGTGAGAGAAGAAACTTAACACTTTATGGCCTGGTATCTGTGGCCTTCTACTCCAAATAAATACCCTTTATAAAGAGCAACCCATTTTTGGTATTTCACATTAGCACCCCTTTGGCTAACTAATACAGCTCCTCCAGACACTATGTCTCTTCTGAGGAGGGTTGGCCACCCCCCACCAGATGGATTCGGTTACTTTCGATGAGGTCATTCCTCTTGAGTTGCAAGACTCATTGGAGTTCTGAGGTTCAGAACCCCTTAAAGGGATGGTCCCCAAGCTGCCAGTTGAAAGTCTCACCCAGGAGGGGATGCTCTGCCTGGGACTGTTTTTCCAATTGGGACTCTGATTGGCTGCAAAGGGACTTCTCAGCCACGTGAGAGTTCAGATGTTGTTTTCCCCCAATTTGGTGAGTGGTTGGATATACTTTCATTCTTTCCTATGTCTTTAATTGATTATTTTCTTTTATGATTGCTCAGTTGTTATAATCATTTGATATAACCACAAACTCATTTGATTAACGTTGCCTTTGCATAGCATTTAGAATTTCTGCCTCTTCCTTAGCAAAACAATCACAAATGTTCTTAACGACATCTAGAATGGTGACTCCTTTCCAGAAGATTTTCAATTTACTTTGCCCTGGTCCATCAGATGAATCACTATCTATGGCAGTGCAGTCTTACAAAATGTATTTCTTAAACAAGAAGACTTGAAAGTTGAACTTACTTCTTGATCCATGAGCTGTTGAATGTATGTTGTGTCAGCAGGCAAGAAAACATTATTCTCATTGTCCATCTCCATCAGAGCTCTTGGATGACCAGGTGCATTGTCAATGAGCAGTAATATTTTGAAAGGAAGCTTTTTCTGAGCAGTAGATCCCAACAGAGGGCTTAAAATATTCATTAAACCATGTTTGTAACAGATGTGCTGTGGCCCAGGCCTTGTTGCTCCAGTTATAGAGCATAGGCAGAGTAGATTTAGCATAATTCTTAAGGGCCCTAGGATTTTCAGAATGGTGTGTATTGGCTTCAACTTAAAGTCACCAGCTGCATTCGCTTCTAACAAGAGAGTCAGCCTCTCCTTGAAAGCTTTGAAATCAGGCACTGACTTCTCTGTAGCTATGAAAGTCCTTTGTGGCATCTTCCAATACAATGCTGTTTCATCTACATTAACAGTCCACTGTTTAGTGAAGCAGACTTCATCAATTATCTAAGCAAGAGCTTCTGGATAACTTGCTACAGCGTCTACTTTAGCACTTATGCTTCACCTTGCACTTTCATGTTATAGGGATAGCTTCTTTCCTAAAACCTCATGAACCAATCTCTGCTAGCTTCAAACTTTTCTTCTGAAGCCTCCTCATAGAATTGAAGAGAGGGCCATGGTCTGAATTAGGCTTTGGCTTAAGGGATTCTTGTGGCTGGTTTGATCTTCTATCCAGACCACTAAAACTTTCTCCATATCAGCAATAAGGCAGTTTTGCTTTCTTAAAATTCATGTGTTAACTGGAGTAGCACTTTTCATTTCCTTCAAGAACTTTCCCTTTGCACTCACAATTTGACTGTTTGGCACAGAAGTCCTAGCTCTTGGTCAGTTTTCAGCTTTTGACATGCTTTCCTCACTAAGCTTAGACATTTCTAGCTTTTGATTTAAAGTGAAGGATGTGAGACTCTTCCTTCCACTTGAACACTTAGAGGCCATTGTAGGGTTATTAACTGGCCTAATACCAATATTGTGTGTCAGGGCATAGGGATGCCTGAAGAGAGGGAGAGAGACAGAGGAACTGCTGGTTGGTGGAGCAGTCAGAATACACACATTTATTAAGTTCACCATATTGTGGTTTGTGGTGCCCCAAAACAATTACAATAGTAACTTCAAAGATTACTGATCACAGATCACCATAACAGACATAATAATAATGCAGAAGTTTGAAATATTGTGAGAATTACCAAAATGTGATACTTCAGATATATGAAGTGAGCAAATGTTGTTGGAAAAATGGTGCCATTAGACTTGTTTGATGTGGGTTTGATGCCACAAACCTTCAATTTGTAAAAACGCAATATAAGCAAAGCACAATAAAACAAAGTGTAATAAAACTAGGTATGCCTGTATTCTCTGAGCTTCCTGGATCTATGGTTTGATGTCTATCATTAGTTATGGAAAATCCTCAGCCATTATTACTTTAAATATTTATTCTGTCCCTTTGTTTCTTCTTCTGTTATTCCCATTACATGTATGACACACTTTCTGTAATTGCTCCACAGTTCTCAAACATTCAGTTTTCATTCCTTTTTCTCTTTGCATTTCAGTTTTAGAAGTATCTATTAACGTATCTTCAAGTTTACTGATTCTATTCTCAGCCATGTCCAAATGTATTGAAGAACCCATCAAAGGCATTCTTAATTTATGTGTATTTTTATTTCTAGCATTTCCTTTTGATTCTTAGCATTTCCATCTCTCTGCTTACATTACTTATCAGTTCTGATATGTTGTCCATTTTTCCATTAGATCCCTTAACATATTACTTATAGTTATTTTATTTTTTTTATAGTTATTTTAAATTTCTGGTTAATAATCCAAAAATCTTTGTCATATCAGAGTCTGGTTTTGATGCTTGTTCTGTCTGTTCAAACTATATATCTTACCTCTTAGTATAACTTGTTATTTTTGGTTGAAAACCAACACAATGTACCAGGTAAAAAAGAACTGAGGTAAACGAACTTTTAGTGTGAGGTTTTGTTTTTCTGGCTATGAGTTTGCTGTGGCTAGTGTTTTCTATAGTTGTAGGTGTCAGAAGCTAAAATTTCCTCTGGTTTCCTTGTTTTTGTCTCCCTTGTTGTCTTTCTGTTTCCCTAGAGACTTCTTATTTAAAGTTTGAGCCATACAAGTATTTATCTTGTAATCCCTTGTTATTATAAGAAGCCCTACTGATGTGGTGGTAAGATATTGGGGGAAGGCAAGTGTTCTAAAACTCTAAGATTAGGTCTCAGACTTTAAGTGCGCCTGCACCTTTGGACTATGACTATCATAAGTTTTTCTCAGCTTTACCCCACCCCCACCCCTACCCTAAGACAAGACAGAAGGTCTAGATGGGCTAAAATTGGGTATTTTCCTTCCCACATGGTGGTTAGGCTCTGGTAAGATGGTTTATTTTAAGGGCAGTCCTTTGTTATTAAGAACAAATACTCACGGGAAGCGGCTGTGGCTCAATCAGTAGGGCTCCCGTTTACCATATGGGAGGCCCTGGGTTCGGTTCCCGAGACCTCCTGGTGAAGGCAAGCCCGCCCGCATGGCGTGGTTAGCTGACCCAGCGAGCGCAAGCAGCAAGGGGGGGATAAATGAATAAATAAATAAAATTTTTTTTTTTTTTCTTTTTTAAGGATTTATTTATTTATTTACTTTTATCCATTTTTACACCCCTTCCCCCTCCCCCCCATTTTTGCTGTTTCTGTGTCCATTCGCTGGGCAACTCTGTGTCCATTTTCTGCCCTCTCTTCTCATCCTTCTCCTCCTGTCTTCACTGGGATTCAATCCTTGGAATCTCTGATGTAGGAGAGAGGCATCCTGCCCGCGCAACCTTAGTTGCTGGTTTTTCGGTGCGTCTCATCTTGCCTCTCCCTTGTGTCACTCTCCTATTATGTCATCATCTTGCTGTGTGGCTCGCGGGAACTGGTGGTGCGCCCGCGCACAGGGCCTGGCGGCCCACGCACCTTCTATATATTTTTAAAATTTTTACCAGGAGGTCCCGGGGATCGAACCCAGGTCCCTCCATATGGGAGATGGACGCCAACCAGATATAGCCCCCTGCTATATCTCTTAAGGTTGACCAGAGATACCTAGAGTTACAGTCTTTTCCCATACAGGATGGACATATAATAAATCAGGCTTAGTTTATCACCAGCATTCTAAAAACCAGACCTAGAGAGGAAAACGAGGTCTGGGGACACATGCATGGTTTCTAATATAGCGAATGTTTAACCCACCCTGATTATCACAGAATCAGGACAGTGAGAATATTCGCAATTAAATAAATAAAATCTTAAAAAAAAAAACAAAAACAAATACTCAATATATTTCCACAGTTACTTTTTCCTTCCTCATGCTGGAAGCATGGAGTTTTCACTGGTCTTCTCAGTGAGAACCTGGCAGGGCTCTTGGAGATGAAAGTCTCATGAAATGTAAAAGAAAAAACAAAAGAACAAAGAAAGGGGAGTGGATGTAGCTCAGTAGTTGAGTTCCTGCTTCCCATGTACGAGGTCCTGGGTTCAATCCCTGGTACCTCCTTAAGAAAAAAAAAAGTCTCATGAAACATGGGGGCCATCATAAGACTCGTACTCCCTTGATTTTTAACTCTCAGGCTAAGCCACACTGAAACTTCAGCAATTCATCAATTACAGTTTAAGTGTTCCTACCAGACCTGCTCCGGTAGACAGGCCTGTTCTCTAGGTAAGCTGTGATTCTCTTTATCTGTCTGTCTCTCCAGATTCCTGGACAGTGAGTTGCCATGTGAAAAAGTTTTTCAGTTTCTATCTTGTATTTAGGGTGAGAATGACTTCCAAGCTCTTTAATGATATATCAGAAAACAGAATCTCATTCATTCACTTTTAACTTGTCTTTTCATAGATATATTGTATCTATACACATATAAGCCCCACAAGACAATGTTATAATGTTGTTTTATTTTAAATAAATTTACAAGAAAAAATGGTCTTTTATATTTGCCTGTTTACCATATCTGATGCTTTTAATTCAAGTTTTTACCACACATCTCAAAACTACTTCAACAAAGATGATCAAAGTGCACCATTTTGTTCTTACATGGATGAACATGTAAAATACGAAGACCGTTCCTGACCTTTCACGTTAACTCATGACAGTTAAGGAAATAACTACTTGGCACAAATGTGATTTTAATAAAAACCATTAAGCAACTAGGTGGTAGTCTTGATTATAAAATAACCAGGATATAGATTCCATTGAAGAAACTCTGTATTAGTGAAAAAAAAAAAAAAAAAAAAAAAGCAAAAAGTGAAACTCTTATCATAAGGGAACCAGAATGACTGGTTATCTTGAAGAAATAGAGAACTACTGAAGGACTTTCAATACACAAGAAATGTGGTAGAGCTCATAGGCTGGCTAACCCTCCAATCCATTGTCTGGATTGGAGAACTCAAGATTCAGAGAACCATTAAATAGGTTATAGTGTTTATAAACTATAATGCAAGCCGCATATGTAAGAATAAAGTAAAAATTTAAAAATGAATTAATTTTAATATTTTATTTAACCCAGTATATCCAAAATATTATTTTAACATATTACCAATATAAATTACTAATGTGATAGTTTACATAAGTCTTTAAAATCTGATGTGTAGTTACACTTACAGCACATCTCAATTCAGCTGAATGTCTTTTTCATCACAAATATTTGGTTTGTATATAGATTTCATAAAATTTACAGTTGAAAAGTAGATTCATACACTCAAATTGTTCCAAACCAGTTAAAAAATTTTCCAATAAATGAATCGATACCAGATCATTTTCTTTTATTAGTCACATACCAAAAAATTCCATTCAATTGATTTGACTTTGAAGCAAAAGCTTCAAAACTATGTCTATCTAAGTTAAATAAATTTACTGTATCTTGTACCTGTTTAATATTGTTATTGAACTCAGAAGGCTGAGTAAATTGAAAAGCAACTCTAAATTTATCAAGAAACCATTTCCCCAAATTTCCTTCTACTTTTTGCAACCAATTTACATAATAGTCAAATATAATTTAAATTCTGTACATATTTATTCATGTTAGTAAAAATGTATAAAATCATTCTTACTGATTTGTAATAAGAGTTTCAATCTCAACATAAATTCTAGTACTTGTCTAGGTACTTGTTTTTGATTATTGAATATCTGGCTAGCATTCTCATTCTCTCAACAAAAATCTTGAACTGGTGCTAAGAGTACAGTAAGTTTTTGTAGAAATCTTGCATAATTCCACCAATTAGCAGAGTATACAATATCACTAAATTCATTGTCTATGAATTCTTTCAAAAATCCTATAAGCTGGGGTTGATTCATAGCACTTGCACTCATATACTTATTATTTATTTATTTATTTATTTATTTATTTTTTTTTAAAGATTTTATTTATTTATTCATCTATCCCCCCCTTGCTGCTTGTGCTCACTGGGTCAGCCAACCACGCCGTGCGGGCGGGCCCGCCCCCACCAGGAGGCCCCGGGAACCGAACCGGGGGCCTCCCATATGGCAAACGGGAGCCCCACTGATTGAGCCACAGCCGCTTCCCATATACTTATTATTTAAACATAACAACTATACCTATGACACTTTAGAGACTATTTCAGAAAACTATGCACAAATACTGTATTTTACAGTGGAACAAAGAAATAAGGGAAACATCAGGCTCTTGTTTTAAAATCCCAGTAAGATTTTTTGACCTAACTTCGCTGAAGCACCATTTACTGTGATAGAAATTTCTCATCTAGCTGAAACTCTTCTGACATATGTAAAAGATTTAAAAAATGTTTGATTCTTCTTAGGCCATGAATTTTAACTATTTCTTGATAAATTTTTAAGTCCTATGAGGCAAAATGTATTCAAAGAATTCATTGGGCTATGTCTCTTAGATCACGAGTCATCTAAAGCTAGGGGACTTGCAATTTTTTGATTTTGAATTGATCAGACATAGCTTTTACTAATACTTCTCTAACAATTTCTATTAACTGAAATAATTTACTTCATCTATCTAAAACTATTTCTCTTTCATGCATGAATCCAAGACATTTTATATCTGGCCAAATTTTCTGCTGGATATTTAATTCTGATTTCAGGTAATACATTTTGTCAGTTCTGATCTTTGAAAGGGAACTTATCTTATTCATTACACATTTGCTAAAATTGTCTTGATATTGTCCACTTGATCTTTAATTCCTTGTTAAATGCTTTTGTTTTGCTCTGCCACTGCAAACTGCAATTGTCATTCATTAAGATATCTGCAACATACCTTCTTTTACTCTTTTCTCTTCCAGTTTTACTAGCTGATGCATCTCCACTTGATTATTTTTCAGTACACTTCACTTCAATTTTAAAAATTTGTTCAAATTCATGTCTAAACTAGAAAAATTTAATAATTAAAATAAGTATTTCAATTTAATTACCAATTACAATTTACATAGGTATCACTGTAATTCCTGTTGTCTGCATAAAATATTTACTAACACTATAATGTTACATCAATTTGTAGAAAAAAATAATTTGCATTGAATCAATCAGTGATGTGTTTAAGTGAATTTGACAGGCACATTACAACAAAACAATTTTATCTTATATAATGCAACAATTAGAGTGAAATGTATTAGTAGCACAATAATAAAATAAGATGAAAAAATATTTTACACTTCTTAGTTTTATATTTAATTAAAAATTCACTTCCTTAGACTTACTGTCCTCACCTCAAGTGCTTAACAGCCTCATGTGGCTGGTGACTATTGTATTAGATAGTATAGATATGGAAATGAGTGGGACAAGAGTTTTTATTACATTTCTCTTTTATTTGATACCTCCAGAACTGAAAACATATCTGAGTCGTGTTACCCTTTGCACACTTAGTGAAAGTCAAACAGAGCAAATGTGGAAATGATTGGATGCTCTGCATAAGTGTCCTTGGAATATCTATTATACCCACTGTGGAAGACATGGGCCAATATCTAAAATACTCTATAGCTCCTAAAAACAGTCATCATCAACTTTATCTCTCTCTTTTTTTTTTAAAGATTTATTTATTTACTTTATCCATTTTAACCCCCCCCCTTCCCCATTTGCTGTTTTGTGTCCATTCACTGGGCAATTCTCTGTGTCTGTTTCCTGCCATCTCATCTCATCCTCCTCCTCCAGTCTTCACCAGGATTCAATCCTGGAGACCTCCGATGTAGGAGAGAGGTGTTCTGCCGCCTGCGCCACCTCGGTTCCTGGTTTTTGGAGCTTTCGGAGCATCTCATCTTGTCTCTCCCCTGCGTCTCTCTCTGGTTACATCATCATCTTGCTGCATGGCTCCCAGGGCCTGGCGGCTCACTGGCACACAGAGCCTGGCAGCCCATGTGCCTTCTATATATATATTTTTATTTTACCGGGAGGTCCCAGGGATCGAACCCAGGTCCCTCCATATGGCAGATGGACGCCCAACCATTTGAGCCACATCTGCCCCCCAACTTTATCTCTTGACAACACCTTTAAAACAGCAGCATGCTGATAAAAGTTTAACTGGCTTCAAAAAAAAAATGTGCCTATAGAAAGGATGTATCGCACACAATTTACAAATGATAAAAAACATATATTATGTTCTTCATTGTAAATTCCATATAGCTAACTGATTCTCACAGAAGGCTTTTGTTGATTTTTGTCGAACTCTTGTATCAGTAGCCAACCTATGGTTGCAATTTGACCAAGATTTTACAAACGGAGTTGCATCCCAATCTGCTAACTCTTTCCCCAATAAATTTATTGTCATTAGATCTGATATGTGGTCTACTGTTAAACTATTTCTCACCCTTGTACAAATTATGTTCATTAAATTGAAACCTCTTTCAGCTTCAGCACTATTAATTGCAATAGTACTAACTATCTTTTTAGCTTTTTGTATAGTTGCAGGAAATGAAAAAGTTTTTGATTTTATATTATTACTTACAAATTCCCGAAAATCATTCAAATCAATTTTGTATCTTAAAATTTCACATAAATGAAGTAATTTTTCTTCACCAGCTATCCATGGGAAAGTTATTTCTTCATAAGGCCAAGTAGATGGTTCTAATAAATCAAAATAATTAAAAATGCTTTCATTGTGGTTTCCATCAGATAAAAGACGTAAGTTCATGTGTTGAATTATATTTTCTAGTAACATATTCCTGGGAAGAGCATTAAATTTATTATTCTTATTAAAAGGAATGTCTTTAAACTTATCTGACTTAATCAAATCCTCAATTTGAGATTCATGCTTTCCAGTACCAATCTTCAAATTTTCCAAAGCTTTTATGGTGCGTTTGATCAATTTTTGCGCTTTCTGAATGTTAGTTGATCTTGACTGCAATGCAGTTGAAAGTAATGAAAATTCTTCAAGAATGTCTATCATTAAAGCAAGGTCTTGTAAGAAATTAATGTTAGCCAATCTCTTTGCCAAACCAGAAAAAGAATGAGAAAAATGCATATATAAAACAGGATAAGCATGCCACACGGCGGTAGCGGTTTGTAAATTACAGGCTGCCCATCTTGGTCCCATTACCCGACCAATTTTAAGAATTTCAATTTCAAGTTCTTTAGCTACAGTTTCTAAAAGCTTGGTCTGATTTTTATTAGATTGGTGATAGATAGAATAAATTTTATCCAGAAATATTTTAAAATGATTAATTTGCTTTATTTCAGATATTGAATCATCAAGTGACAATTGCAATCGATGATTTAAACAGTTCCAAATGATGATTTCAGGAAAATTTTCTAACAACTTTGTAGCTACCCCAGACTTGCTTCCCAGCATTGAATTAGCACCATCAGAACAAAATGCAATTAAATTCGCTTTCAAATATTCATTACTAAAGCCACAATCATTTAAAGTAGCCAATAAAGTGTTGAAAATACACTCTGCTGTGGTTGACACTAATTCTTTTAAAGCAACAAATAACATTATAGGTGCAGGAGCTGAATGAACTACACACTGTAGATAAATCACTAGGGTGCTTTTCTTTGAAACTGTAGTGGCTTCATCAATTATGACACATATTTTGGCATTCTCTTCCATAATATTTTTAAATATCTTCATCTTCATTTCTTTTGCTATATGTTCTGCTATTCTTGTTGCACTGTATCGTGTATTTAAACAATTGACCTCTCCATTTTTCTCTTGTAATTCTATTGCCCCTTCAATGTCAGATAAAGGTCTATTACGTTTTACTAAACTGTAAACAGTATTGAAGACTTTTATGGTAGAATCGATATTTTTATTATTTTGTTTATGCACTATATTAGAAACTGAGTCATTAATTGATTCCTTTAACAAATCCTGAATTTTTCCATGGGCTTTAGAAATATCGTGTTCCCTAATTTTTTTTCGCAGAGAAGCTTGCCGAGTAGTTTTATTACTGCCATTGGGAGTTACTAAATATGCAATCCATTCCTTGGAAACATGTACATGCTTTTCTGCTTTGGATCCCAAATGCCGAACTGTTGAACAATCCTTACATCCTAATTTACCTTCTTTTATTTCAAGCCATTTGTACTGTTCTGTAAACATAAATGCTTGTTTCTCATTCCAACAATCTGGAAGGACAGGATTATCTATTTCTTCGTTTGATGAACATGACGGCTTTTTTTCAATGATTGGTCGTTCAACATATTGAAAATTTAGTTCCTTTGACTTAGATGATCCACAGTAATTTTTGTTCCTGCCATTACTTTCTGTGTCTGTTTTCACCTTCTTCATATTTAGAAAACTTAATAAATCACCCTGTCGCTTTGGCATTTTAGGAAACAGAATCTGAAAAATAATTTTACATTATGTAAATAAAATTCTTAACATTTAAGGGTTAATATAAAGTTTTATAAAGAATTCTTCATATAATTTTTAAAATAACAAATTTTAAACTAAAACACCTATAGCTTCAATGTGACTTACCACTTCTTGAAAAATCCACTATCAGTTTTTAAAATTCTATAGCCAAGAATAGTGTCACAAAATCTGATGAGTAATTATTTTATTATCCAACTCAGCAAGGAAGTTGCTCATATCATTAGCAAACAAGTATAGTTCCAACATGAACACTGGTTGGTATTTTCATTTACATTACTGAATAAGACAAAAGTGAAACAATGAATATCTATATTGGAACTTCATTCATTCTAATGACTGAACTTCTTTGCTGAATTGATTAATACTTTCCAAGTATTGGAAGACAATTTCTTAATTTTTTTGTATTGCATACAGTCTAACAGAGACTCATTTTTTTCACATTTTAAAATTTAATCTATATTAACATTTTATCCATCATTTTATTAAGTCTAGACAATCAACAAATTATTACTGATTTGCAGTTTGTGGATTACCACAGTGTAAATACTCCCACCATGTGCAGCAGCAACCTATTATATAACATTTCCGTTATATAGATACAATAGATATAAACAACCTCAAGTGCATAAGTATTGCAAAGTAATGAGTTTTAATATTTATCACCTTAAATCTTATAAATTTACCTGTAAGTTTATATACTTTAATGTGCCAGTTCAAGCCACCACTAGCACACTACTGCACTTAAATGACAGATCTGAAAAAAACATAAATATAATGTTCTTACATCATTATGATAGGTGCTAGGCTCTTCCTCATCACCACAGACCAGATCAATGTATTCAAGAACAGGTCTTGATGGTCCTTCCTAAGAACGAATTAAGCAAATTTAGAAGTCATGAACAGTTATTCAAACCAAACTTGCATTTACAATCAGTGTTTTTTTGTTGGGATTGGCAAGGATTCCTCTTTAGAAGAAAGTCTTGCAGATGGCACAGAATAATCAGAAACGAAAGAAGCACAGGAAGAGATTGAGAGTAAATGAATATATAATAATGACAACCAAAAAAGAAGAGCCTAAATCTACATGGACGAATAGGACCATGTGTATTCCTTTGGGAATAGGAAAACAGTACAGTGAGAGTGTTAAAAAGACACAGGAAAAAAAAAGAACAGGTGTAGCTCAGTGACTTGAAGACCTGCTTTCCATGTATGAGGTCCCTGGTTCAAAACCATAGTACTTCCTAAAAACAAAACAACAAAACAAACAAACAAACAAAAAGACACAGATATTATGGTACAATATTTTTTACCTGGGATAGCTATCAACAATCTTTTAGATATCCAAGCTCAAAACCATGGAGTTCTTGGATAGTTCTGTTTCACCCCCTAAATCCTTATAAAATTAAACATTAAACCCCAAATCTTCTCACTCCTTTCTTTCCATCCATACTACCTTCATCACAGACCAGGCCTTGAATGTCAAGCTAAAAAGCTTAGATTTTATTCTATAGGTAAAGGAATCAATAATGCTGAGATGGGAACAACATTATCAGAGCTGTGTTTTAATCACATAGGGGAGTCTGATGTGTGGGAAATCTAGAAATATGATAATCCAGGAAATTGTAACATAATATTAAAATAGGGTAATGGCAAGTATATATACACTTCTCTGTATATATACTCTATTAATTTAAATTAAAATTAAATATAAGGGCTCTTTTTGCATCCCCAAATCTATACCACTCCTTTATTTCAGTATATTGTGTTAAGTTCAGGGCTATGTAACATGGCAGAAAGCAGAGAGGATGTTAAGCAATAATGAAAACTTAAAGTTAGAAAATAAAATTTATATGAAAGACTAAGGAAATCAAACCAGAATCAATCAAGAAGTGACATACTAGTGAATTCTTTTTGAATGTGGAGAACTCTCAAGAAGAGAACTGTACATAGCAGTGTTTCATCTTTACTGGACAGTACTATTGAAAACATAGAGAAATAAGCATTCAATAAGCATTTGTTGAACGGTGAATAAGCAGGTGAGGGATACCGCACCTAACGGCTTACCAAAGTCTTTTACTCTGGGAAAAGCCCAATATCGTTGCTACTTACACTAACAAACTGAATGTCATCTTCATTTTCATCCGTTGTTGACTCAGATGCCTCAGGCCCAGCTGGAGGGACAGATTCTATTATCTACAAAAATAAACCAAAACATGCTTATCGATAAAGCCAAATGTAGGACGAGATTTTTTTCCCAAAAGGAACGATTAAAACAAACAGCTCTAGATTAGGAAACCTAACTGAGCACAACTCCATGCTAACCCGACTAAGGAACAGAACTCCATGGAGTCTGGTTCGGCCAGACGTGGAGCTGCAGGGGCCAAACGCCGAAAACGAGTTACCATCCTTTCAGAATCCCTGTATCTACCCAACAAGGGGGATACATGCTCCCTGCTAAAGAGCAAACCCGTCTCAAAATGTCGCTCTCACTGGCAGAACAGCGGCAACAAGGAATCCCGCAGCTCGTGCAGGGGACCGGGGGCGCCCGGGCAGCCATTGTTGCTGCTGGTTCCCCGCTCACACATTCACCAGGCCCGAAGGCTGGGCTCGGCCCGGGAGCAGGGCAGCATCGTCCGCGGCTGCGGCCGAGCACCGGGGAAAACACAAAACCCATCGCGGGTCAGCTCTGTGAGCGCCAGGGCCCAACGCTCGAATGCTCACCTCCGACCCTGGGTCTCCCATTTCTCCGACGGCTTAACTGACAGCACCACTGCTCCTACAGCCCCTGCCGCAGCCGCAGCCGCCGCCGCCGCCTCCACGACTTCCCTTCCCGCCCAGCACCGCCTCGCGCCGCAGCGACCCGCCCCTGCGTGGGCGCTGACGCCGCGGTTGCGGTAGACAGAGACACGCAAACCCGCTTCAAAGGGAGCAGCAGCTGGTACTGTCCCGTTATTCCTGGGGGCCTCCTTCCCACACCCGCGACCTCCCTCCCCGAGTGGCGCACGCAGGATGTTGGGAATTGTAGTCCCGTTTGTCCGCACCGGTATTTTCTTGCCAAAATAATGCCCCACTTGTTTTTGTTGGTGGTGGTGTTCACTTTTTGTTTTTCGGTGTTTTTTTCCCCAGAATTTCTCACAACGAGTGTAAACAGATAAAATTTATGAAAGCAAATTTATTTTAAACCTTTTTCTCCCATAGCTTCAACAGTCTAAGATTCCCTGTTGTCTGATGAACCTGTAGTCCCACAAGCTTTATGGTGCCTTACCCAGAATTAGTGAACCATAAAACAAAGGAATCGTGAGGCACCTCACCAAAGGAAAGAATAGTTATCTTACGATTTTGAGGAAGGGTAGAGTTAAGTGATACGTAAATGAGCAATGTTTTGATAGGCTCAAAGCAAAGCAGGGTTGTTTGTAAAGGGGTCAACATCAGGTTTAGATTACAAAGTGTACCCCAGGACCTGTTAACTTGAAAATTTAAGATGCATATGGAATGTTGTGCCCAGAAACCAGTTATTTGTAGTCTACACCAGGTTTGTAAATTGAGGCTGGTTCTCTATGTCCAAGCAAGCGAGGAATACTTCATTCTCAGTGATACGTTTTCAAACAAGGTTTCTGATCATCTTTAATTTTTAGACAACAAAGTTTCTCAGTGAATGAGAAAGCAGAAGTCACCTTAAATCACCTTGACTCTTTTTTTTAAGATACTTAGATTACATAAATGTTACACAAGAGATATAGGGATTCCCATGTGCCCCACCCCCCACACCTCCCACACCCTCCCACATAAACATCCTTTGTTAGTGTGGCACATTCATTGCAATTGATAAACGCATCCTGGGGCTTTGCCATTAAGCATGCAACATAGTTCACATGGTAGTCTACACTCTCTCCCACACAGTTCTGCATGTTACGTGATGATATAAAATGGCCTATATCTGTCATTGCACTGTCACTCAGGATGATTCCCAAGTCCCGAAAAAGCTCCCGTATTACAACTATTTTTCCCTCTCCCTGTCCCCAGAGCCTCCAGTGGCCACTGCCTCCACATCAATGTTGTAATTTCTTCCATTGCTAGAATAATAATATGTCTATAGTAGAATACCAGTAAGTCCACTCTAGTCCATAGCTCTTCACCCAATCCTGAAGATACTGGGATGGTGATGTCCACTCCACCTCCAATTGAAAGGGGGCTTATATCTCTTGGGAAAAATGGATGGGACTATCCTGCCTGCAGCTGCAGACTCTCTCCATTCCCTGGGACAGCCGTTGTCCATCATTATCTCCCCATAAGTTGTCCTGGGTGAGTCCAATGAGCTGTAGAATAGGTGTTGCAACTCCACCGAGGTTCCAGGCCCAGCCGGCACATGGCCAGCTCAAAGACTCGACTCCTTGGAGCCAGCACCAAGTATAGGTTTAAATAGAAGGGACAGATGAGCCATGTGCAGGGAAGACATAACTGAGTCCAACCCTGTCACTCTCAGGAGCACAAACTTCAAGGTAGCACCCACCGGCAAGGTATCAAACTCCAGAGCTATCTGCCCTGACTATAGGAGCTGGGTGTCTCCAGAGCCCTCAGGAACCCCACTATTTGGGGTGGTATCCACATTGGAAGTCTATGAGATCCTGCTGAGATGTGCGTAAGCGTTACCTCTGGGATGACCTCTCGACTCACTGCGAAGTCTCTTAGCCATATAAACTCATTTGTCTTAACCTTTTCTCCCTTTTATTCGAGCGCTTTTACCAGTTGCATTGCTGGTTGGCGCTCTCATCCCTGGGAGCCATGTCCCACGCCGGGGGGAAGCATATGCTGAGTTTGGCTTAGAGAGAGGCCACATTTGAGCAACAAGGAGGCTCTCAGGAGGCAACCCTTAGGCACCCCATAACAATAGGCTAAGTTTCAATTTCAAGAGCAAAGACTCATAAACCTAGTCATCAGTATCAAGGGCCCATCAGTGGATGATCCTCCTTCACCAGTCACTGCCCCTGCACTTGTGGGGCTGTTGCTGCTCCCTTAGAGAATGTGGCAGAGCTCTCCAGAATGGGAATTCAGTATTCTCTCTGTTATTGTGTGAGTCTCCACCCACTGTGACAATGCCCTGTGAACATCTGAACATTTTTATTTACATTATATGTATGCTCAGGTGAGCTTCCTCCCATGCATCCCCCATCCCTGACATCCCACACCAATGATCCTCCCCCACCCCAGTTGTAATGCTTCTGTGATCCAAAGCCTCTTCAAAGATGAAGCCATTACAATAGCCAAATACAATTAATAGGAAAATGAAATAATAACGATAAGTTTAAATATAAGAGATAAAATACATAAAAATTAAAAAAAAAATCCTTAAAAATAAAATTAAATTAAAAGATTGGGATATTTTAAAAAATGAAAAATATTTTTTAGAATTTTTCTTTTTTTTGACATTTTGCCTTTCATCACCGCAGTATCTGGTGTGCTGTCTGTACCATGGCACCTTCCCCCACTCATTCCCCAGTGTCTCATTTTTCATTTTGTTTTCAAAGAAGTTTTAGGTCACAGCAAAGTCACACACAGAATACAGGAGACTCTCACATACCCAACATCCTCCCCCTTTCCTCCCCTCCATATTAATACCTTTCTATATGTGGATGATACCTCTGTTAACTGATATACAAATAGTGAAACATAGCTACTAAACGTGGTCAATGGTTTACACTGTGGTTTACATTTTAGACCATACACTTTTATAAATTTTGATGATATTTACATGTCCTGTGTCCATCACTGTAAAATCATGCAGAACATTTCCACTGACCATTAAATACCCCCTGTTCAATCTATTCTATTCCTCCCTCTCCCTTCCCCCAGGGCCCACAGCTACCCCCTGGCTTGACTCATTGGATGACAAGACTCATAGTTACATGCAACAAGACTGAGTTCTTGACACACTGGTTTGGCCTCCCCTATTAGGAACCACCCTTGCTCTTGAGAGACTCCTGCCTGTCTATTTCTGAACAAATCAGTCCTTCCAAGGATGGGAGTCCAACTCCTTCCCACTCATTATGTGGGTGTCCACCCACTGATACAACACATTATGACAGAATGATCACTCACACACTCTCTAGAAGCCTGCTCCAGGTGCACCCTGTCCCAAATGCTCCCCCATCCAACATCCTAAACCAGTAATCCTTCCTTGTCATATTGCCATAAGAGCATTCCCAATGCTCTTTGTACTTTCAACCACATACCCACAAATCCCCAGTGTTCACCTGGTCCCTCTCCCAACCCTCCCCAAAGTACCCTGGACCTTCTAACCTACCCTCCCCAATCTACCCTCCTGTCAACCCTGTATCACCCAACCCAATAATATCACACCCTCCTGTACTATCCCTTCAATATGCAACTACACACTTTCACCTTACCATAGATTATATCCATATGGGTCATGGCTCACAACCTTCTCCTCTCTTTCTATTTCTTGTAAACCTATCTTCCAGACAATAGCTCTCTGAGACTGCTCAATTTCCTTAATTCATATTTTGAGGTCATGTACTGTTCATCCTTCAATGCTTGGCTTGCTTCACTCAACATAAGGTCCTCGAGATTCATCCATGTTATCCCATGTGTTAGCACTTTATTCCTTCTTACAACTGAGTAATATTCCATTGTATGTATGTACCATATTTTGTTTATCAGTTCATCTGTTGATGGGCACCTGGGTTGATTCCAACTTTTGGCAATAGTGAATAATGCCACAATGAACATTGGTGTGCATATATCTGTTCGTGTCTTTGCTTTCAATTCTTCTGGGTATAGACCCAGCAGTGGAATTGCTGGATCATATGGAAGTTCTATAGTTAGTTTTTTGAGGAACTGCCAAACTGTCCTCCACAATGGCTGGACCATTCTACATTCCCACACATCCTCTCCAACACTTACAGTCTGCTGTTTTTTTAATAGCAGCCATTCGAATGGGTGTAAGATGGTATCTCATTGTAGTTTTGATTTGCATTTCCCTAATAGCTAGTGATGTTAAGCATCTTTTCATGTGCTTTTTAGCCATTTGTATTTCTTCCTTGGAGAAATGTCTTTTAAGGTCACTTGCCCATTTTTAAAATGCATTGTTTGTCTTTTTATTTTCGAGGCGCAGGATTTCTTTATATATGCAGGATATTAGGCTCCTATCAGATATATGGTAACCAAATATTTTTTCCCATTGGGGAAGCTGTCTTTTTACTTTCTTGATAATGTCCTTTGAGGTGCAAAAGCTTTTAACTCTGAGGAGATTCCATTTATCTATTTTTTCTTTTGCTGCTCATGCTTTGGGTGTGAAGTTCATGAAACCATTTATTACGAGGTTCTGTAGATGCTTCCCTACATTACTTTCCAAGGTCTTTTTGGTCTTGGTTCTTATATTTAGATCTTTGATCCATCCTGAGTTGATTTTTGTATAAGGTGTGAGATGATGTTTCTCTCTCATTCTTTTGGATATGGATATCCAGTTCTCTAAGAACCATTTGTTGAAGAGTCCATTCTCTCCCAACTCTGTGGGCTTGGTGGCCTTGTCAAATATCAGATGACTGTATATGCGAGGACCTATATCAGAACTCTCAATTCAGTTCTGTTGGTTGGTATGTCTATCCTTGTGCCAATACATTTTGATCACTGTAGCTTTGTCATATGTTTTATTTTTTTTTTTTTTAAGATTTTATTTTTATTTATTCATTTATCCCCCCCTTGCTGCTTGTGCTCGCTGGGTCAGCTAACCACGCCATGCGGGCGGGCTTGCCTTCACCAGGAGGCCCCGGGAACCGAACCCGGGGCCTCCCATATGGTAAACGGGAGCCCTACTGATTGAGCCACAGCCGCTTCCCTTGTCATATGTTTTAAAGTCAGGTAGTGTGATACTGCCAATTTCATTTTTCTTTTTCAATATGTCCTAGGTGATTTGGGGTCTCTTACCCTTCCAAATAAATTTGGAAATTTAGTCTTGAAAGATTACCCCTTTTACTAATATATAGTGTCCGTCTTTATCTCTTAAAATAGTTTTGCATTTAAAGTCTGTTTTGTCCGATATTGGTATAACTACTCACACCCTTTTTTGGTTATTGTTTGCTTGTAAAAATGTTTTCCAGCCATTCACTTTCAGCCTCCTTGAATCCCAGAGTCTAAGGTGGGTTTCTTGTAGACAGCATATAGATGGGTCTTATTTCCTTATCCATTCTGCCAATCTGTGTCTCTTGACTGGTGAGTTTAATCCATTAACAATCAGTGTTATACCCTCAAGGAATTACTTACATCAGCCATATTTTCTTTGGGTTTATGTATGCCATATGTTGTTTTTCTTTCTCTTTTTGTCTTTTTAGTTGTTCTTACACTCTCCTCCAACTCTATCCTGTTTTTTCCTTTCAACCTGCAGATCTCCTTTTCGTATTTCTTGAAGGGCAGGTTTCTTATTGGTATACTCTCTTAATTTCTGTTTATCTGTGAATATTTTGAACTCTCCATTATTTTTGAATGCCAGCTTTGCTGGATAGAGAATTCTTGGCTGGAAGTTTTTTCTTTTAGTACCTTCACTATGTCATACCACTGCCTTCTTGCCTCCATGGTTTCAGAAATCACCACTTAATCTTTATGAGCTTCCCTTGTATGTGATGGTTCTCTTTTCTCTTGCTGCCTTGAGTATTTTCTCTTTGTCTTGAGCATTGGACATTTTGACAAGTATGTGTATTGGAGTAGGCCTGTTGGGATTTATACTGTTTGGGGTTTGCTGTGCTTCCTGGACATGTACGTCCATCTCCTTCAATAGAGTTGGGAAGTTTTCAGCCATTATTTCCTTCAACACTCCTTCTGTTCCCTTTTCCTTCTCTTCTCCCTCTGGGATACTTATAATGTATATGTTTGTATGTTTTGTGTTGTCGTTTAAATCCCTAAGTCCCTGCTGGATTTTTTCTATCTTTTAATCTATCTCTTCTACTATCTGTTTGATTTCAGATGTACTGTCTTCCACATCACTAATTCTTTCCTCTGCCTCTTGAAATCTGCTGTTATATGCTTCCAGTGTCTTTGATTTCTTGGATTGTGCCATTCATCACCATCATATCCATTATCTTTTTATGTATGTTTACAATTTCTTCAGTATGTTCTCCAGTGTCTTCTTAATATCCCCTATCTCTTCCTTCACTTCATTAAGTTGGTCCGTGATATTTGTTTGAACAGCTTTGATTAGTTTTTCGATGTTCTGCATCTCTTGCCGGTTTTTGGTTTGTTCATTGGACTGGTCCATGTCTTCCTGTTTCTTAGTATGGTTTGTAATTCTTTGTTGCCCTCTGGTCATCTTTTTATCTTGATGGGTTTATTCAGTTGATTAGCTTCTCTCTCTACTCTAGAGTTTTATTTAGCTGCTGGTTTTGTGAGTGTGTTAAGTTTTCTCTTTGACACTTTGTTCTTCTTTTTCTATTTCCTTGCTGTTTTCTATGTTCTGTTTTTATCTTGAGCAATCTATCTCCCTGTGCAGCTCCCTCCAGATTGATGTCCAAAGTCTCCTGCTCCACAGGCTCCCAGAACAGCTCTCTCAGGCAGGATCTTGTTCCCACTCAACCATCTTTTGTGAAAGAGATGGTGAGCGCTCACTTAAACCGACGCCATCTTGCTTAGCACATCTCACCTTGATTTTTTACAACTGCAGTGTGCTTTTAGGAGAAATATTCTTTCCTGTTAATTTTGCAGCTGGCTTTATCTATGTCTGCAATTTGAGCCTGATAAATTGCCCCACACATATTTACTTTTTCAGATTGATGCCTGTTTGTGTCAGTCAAAATCGGAACATACCATGGGATTACTCATGTTTGTAGCTAATATTACATTAATCTGTTAATATTTATTATGTTTCCATGAAGTGCACTAAAACTATGAGGTGCTTTTCTACCAAATAACTTTGGAACTTGTACAGGAAATCGTCGTATGTGAATTAACAATACTAAATCCCTTAAATGCCCAAGAGAAACCTGAATTTAAAAGATTCTCCTAAAATGCTGATGAGTTCAGTAGAATATTTACTTTTGTACATTGCCCATAGGAGTTAGCTAAACTCTTGGAAAAAGGCAGTATATGGCTAATGTCCCAAAATGCTAATAGTCTTCCATTCAATAATTATTGTTGTATTGACCATCTCTTAAATTTTAGACATTCTAATAGTTGTATAGTGGTATCTCATGGTTTTAATTTGCTTTGACTTAATGACTGATTATGTTAAGTATCTTTTCATGTGTTCATTTACCATCTCTATATCTTCGCTGTTGAAGTCTTTTAAGGTCTTCTGTCCTTTATTTAAATGGGAATTTTGAGACTTGTGTGTTTATTCTATATACAAGTCCTTCAACAAATATGTTTTACAAACATTTTCTCCTCTTAGGGGGTTGTCTTTTCACTTTGTTGATAATGTCCTTTTATGCACAAAAGTTTTAATTTTGATGAAATCCAATTTATCTATTTTTTTCTTTTTTTTTCGTTTATGCTTTTGGTGTCATGTTTAAGAATCCATTGCCAAATATAAGGTAGTGAAGACTTCCCCCTATGTTCTTCTAAGTGTTTTATGGCTTTAGCTTTTATATGTTAGGTCGCTGATACATTTTGAATTAACTTTTGTATATGGTGTGAGGTAGGAGTTCAATTTCATTCTTTTACATGTGGATATACAGTTTTCCTAGCACTATTCATTAAAGAGACTATTTATTCCCCATTGAAAGGCCCTGGCACCCTTGTCAAAAATAAATTGGCCATAGATATGTGGATTTATTTCTGAACTTTCAATTCTATTCTGTTGATATATATGTCTGTCCTTGTGTCAGTACCACACTATTTTAATGATTATAGCTTTGTATTAAGTTTTGAAATTGGGACGTAAGTGCTCCAACTTTGTTCTTTTTCAAGGTTTTTTTTTTTTTTTTTTTTTTTTTTTTTTGCTACTTAGGGCCCCTTACTATTCCAAATAAATTATTTTTAAGGTTTTTAAAAAATTATTTAGTTATTTTTAATTGTGATAAAATATATATAACATAAAAATCCCTTTAATCCTTTTAAGTGGACAATTCTTTGACATTAAGTACAATGACAATACTGAGTAACTTTCACCACTATTTGTTTCTAGACTATTTTCATTATTCCAATCCAAAACTCATACTAATTTAGTAATAACTCCTCATTCTCCCTCCCCCTACCCCTAGTAACCACTATTCTGTTTTCTATCTCTATGAATTTGTCAAAGTATTTCATATCAGAAATCATACAATATTTCTCCATTTATGTCTGTCTAATTTCACTCAAAATGATGTCTTCAAAGTGCATCCATGTTGTAGCATGTACTTGCACTTCACTTCATTTTACAGATGAATAATGTTCCATTGTATGGATATCCCACATTTTGTTTATCCATTCATCTGTTGTTGAACACTTGGGTTGCTTCCACCTTTTGGCTGTTGTGAATAATGCTGCTATAAACACTGGTGTACAAATATCTGAGTTCCTGCTTTCACTTCTTTTGTGCATGTACCTAGGAGTGGAATTGCCAGGTCATATGATAATTCTATGTTTAAATTTCTGAGGAACCACCAAACTGTTTTTCACAGTGGCTGCATCATTTTACATATCCACCAACAATGAACAAGTGTTTCTATTTCTCTGCATCCTCATCAGCATGTTATTTTCAGTCTTTTAAATTAACAGCCATCCTTGTGGGTATGAAGGGATATCTCATTGCACTTTTAATTTACATTACTTTAATGGCTAATGATGTGAACATCTTTTCATATAGTTATTGGCCTTTAGAATATTTTCTCTGGAGAAATATCTATTCAAATCCTTGGCCCATTTTTAAAATTGGGTTGTCTCTTTGCTGTTGAGTTGTAGGAGTCTTTTTATATATTCTAGATATTAAGCCCTTAACAGAAAGTTGGTTTCCAAATGTTTTTTTACCATCCTGTTGTCTCTTCACTTTCTTGCTAATGTCCTTTGATGTGCAGAAGTTTTAAATATTGATGATGTACATTTTATCTTTTTTTTTTTTTTCTTTTATTGCTTGTACTTGTGGTGTAAAAACTAAAAATCATTGCCTGCCACAAGATCTTGAAGATATTTCTCTGTTTACTTATTTTTATATTTAGGTCACTGATCCATTTTGTAATGATTTTTTGTATATGGTAAGAGGTAGGGGTCCACTTTCATACTTTTGCATGTGGATTTCCAGTTATCCTAGAACCATTTGTTGAAGAGAATATTAGTTTCCCATTGAATGAACTTAACACCTGTAGCAGTTTGATATAGTTATGAATTCCAAAAATAGATATTGGATTATGCTTGTAAACTGGTCTATTCATCTGGGCATGATTAAGTTATGATTAGGGATTTGATTGGGCCAAGTTAGTAGGGTGTTGAGCCCCGGCCCCTTGGTGGGTGGGGTCTCAAAGATAAAGGACATGGCAAAAGAGGGAGTTGGAGTTTTGATGCTGGAGTTCTGATGCTGAATTTTAATGCTGCTGCCAGGGGAAGTAAGCCCAGGGGAACTTGGTTGTGAGGAAGGAGAGAAGGCCCTAGGAAAAGAGATGAGCCATTCGCCTGATGGTTCACAGCGGGCCTTGGGGAGCAAGGCAAAGCCTAGAGAGCCTCACAGTCTACAGCTGACCTTGTGGAGGAAACAGAGGGGCTCAGCCAGGAGAGAAATGGAGCCCCGGGTGGAGAGGAACCTAAGAAGCCTGAACCCTGGCAAATGTCAGCAGCTGTCTTGCTCCAAAATGTAGCAACAGACTTTGGTTAGGGAAGAAACTTATGCTTTATGTCCCAGTAACTGAAAGCTTCTAGCCCAAATAAATACCCTTTATAAAAACCAACCCATTTCTGGTATTTTGCATCAGCACCCCTTTTGGCTGACTAATACAACACCCTTGTCAAAATCAACTGTCCATAGATGTGTGGATTTATCTCTATACTCTGAAGTCTAATCCATTGGTCAATATGTCTATCTTTATGCCAGTGCCACACTGTCTTAATCACTCTATCTTGGTATTAAGTTTTGAAATCAGGAAATGTGGTTTCTCCAACTTTGTTCTTCTTTTTCAAGATGATTTTGGTTATTCAAGGCACCTTACAATTCCATATGAATTTGAGGATCATCTTTTCAATTTCTGTAAAAAAAAGCTGCTGGAATTTTGAAAGGGATTGTGCTGAATTTGTAGATTGCTTAATGCAATATTGACATCTTAACAATAAGACTTAAGTCTTCCAATCCATGAACACAGACTATTTTCCATTTCTTGAGGTCATCTTTAATTTCTTTAGGCAATGTTTTGTAGTTTTCAGTGTGTGTCTTTCACTTCCTTGGTTAAATTTATTACTAGGTATTTTCTTTCTTTAGATGCTCTTGTAAATGGAATTATTTTCTTGATTTCCTTTTTTAGATTGTTTATTACTGGTGCCTAGAAATCCAATTGACTTCTGAATGTTTATCTTATATCCTGCAATTTTGCTGAGTTTCTTTATTGGTTCTAGTAGCTTTCTTGGGCATTCTTTGTGATTTTCTCTGTATAGGATCATGTCATCTAAAAGAGGAGTAATTTTACTTTTTCCTTTCCAATTTGGATGCTCTTTAGATCTTTCTCTTGCCTGATTTTTCTGACAAGAACTTCTAGTACAATGTTGAATAACTGTGGTGATAGTGGGATTCCTTGTCTTACTCTTGGTCTTAGGAGAAAAGCTTTCAGTTTTCACCATTGAGAGTGATATTTGTTGTGGGTTTTTTTCATAAATGCGTTTTATCATGTTGAGAAAGTTCCCTTCTATTCTTAGTTTTCTGAGCTTTCTATCATGAAAATATATTGAATTTAATCACATCTTTTTTGCATCAATTGAGATTATCATATTTTTCTTCATTCTGTTAATGTGTTGCATTACATTGATTGATTTCCTTATATTGAACCATCCTTGCACTCCTTGAATATAATCCTATTTAGTCATGGTGTATAATCAACTGTTGGATTTGGTTTGCCAACATTTTGTTGAGTACTTTTATATCTATATTTATAAGGATTATTTATTTGTAATTATCTTGTGATGTCTTTATCTGGCTATCATATCAGGCCTTGTAGAATAAGTTGGGAAGTAATCCTCTTCTTCTGTTTTTTGGAAGCGTTTGAGAAGGATTGCTACTAAATCTTTAAATGTTTGATAGAATTTAGCTGTGAAACCACATCCTGGACTTTTTTTTGTTTGGAGTTTTAAAATTACTAATTCGATCTCTTTGATTGTTATAGGTCTGTTGAGATTTTCTATTTCTTCTTATATCACATTAGGTTATTTGTAGGTTTCAAGGAATTTGTCCATTTAATCCTGGTTTTCTAATTTGTTGGCATATAATTGCTCATAGTAACCTCTTATAATACTTTTTATTTCTGTAAGGTGAGTAGCAATGTCTCACTTTTTTTTTTTTATTAGAGATTTATTTATTTACTTTATCCATTTTAAACCCCCCCTTCCCCATTTGCTGTTTTGTGTCCATTCGCTGGGCAATTCTCTGTGTCTGTTTCCTACCATCTCTTTTCATCCTTCTCCTCCAGTCTTCACCAGGATTCGATCCCGGAGACCTCCGATGTAGGAGAGAGGTGTTCTGCCACCTGTGCCACCTCAGTTCCCGGTTTTTGGAGCTTTCGGAGCATCTCGTCTTGATTCTCTTCTGCGCCTCTCTCCTGTTACTTCATCATCTTGCTGCATGGATCCTGGGGCCTGGCGGCTCACCAGCACAGAGTCTGGCAGCCCATGTGCCTTCCATATATTTATTTTTTATTTTTTATTTTTTTTAAATTTTACCGGGAGGTCCCAGGGATCGAACCCAGGTCCCTCCATATGGCAGATAGATGCCCAACCATTTGAGCCACATCCACCCCCCCAATGTCTCACTTTTAGTCCTGATTTTAGTTATTTGTGTCCTCAATCTCTCTCTCTCTTCATTTGGCTAAAGGTTTTTCAATTTTATTGATCTTTTTAAAAAAACCAACTTTTGGTTTTGTTGATTCTATTTTTCTAATCTCTATTTCCCTTATCTCTGCCTTAATCTTAACATTTTCCTTCCCTCTATTAAATTTGGGTTTAGTTTACTCACCTTGTTGTAGTTTCTTTAGATGTGGAGGGAAGTTAGGTTATTGATTTGTGATCTTCTTTTTAATGTAGGCATTTAGAGCTATAATTTTCCTCTGTGCAGTGCCTTTGCTGCATCCCATAAATTTTGGTATGTTGTATTTTTGTTTTCATTCATCTCAAGGTATTTACTAATTTCCCTTGTAATTTCTCCTTTGATTCATTGGTTGCTTAATAGTGTTTTGCTTAATTTCCACATATTTGTAAAATTTTGTATTTTCCCTCTGTTTTTGATTTCTAGCTTTATTCCATTGTGGTCTAAGAAAATAATTGTATGATTTCAGTATCTTAAAATTTATTAAGGTATGATTTGTGGTCTAACATATGGTCTATCCAAGAAATGTTCCATGTGCACTCAAGAAGAAGGTGTATTCTGCTGTTGTTGGGTGAAGTGTTCTATATATGTCAATTAGGTCTAATTGATTAATAGTGTTGTTCAGTTCTTCTATTTCCTTCTTGATCTTCTATTTAGATGTTCTATCAATTACTGAGAGTGGTGTATTGAATTTTCCAAGTATTATTGAAGAGCTACTATTTCATCCTTTAATTTAGTCAATTTTTGCTTTCTATATTTTGGGGCTCTGCTGTGAGGTGCATATATATATGTTTATAATAGTTATATCTACTTGCTTGATTGAAACTTTTCTCAATATATCATATCCTTCTTTGTCTCTTGTCATCTTTTTTTAACTTAAAATCTATTTCACTTTACAATAACAGATCCATTCCAGCTCTCTTTTGATTACTGTTTATATGGAATATATTTTTCCACCCTTTGAATTTTATCTTGTTTCTTTGTACCTAAAGTGAGTCTCTTGTAGACAGAATACATTTGGATCGTGCTTTTTCATCCAATCTGTCAACCCCTGCCTTTTAATTGGGGAGTTTAACCCCTTGACACTTGAGGTAATAACTGAGAAGGATTTTCTTGTGTTATTTAGCCATTATTTTTTCTGTAAGTCTTGTATGTTTTTTCATTCTCTACTACTCCATTATTGCCTTTTTGATATTTAGTTGCTTTTTTGTAGTGTACCATTTGATTTTCTTCTTTCCTTTTTCTCTATATTTTTTGGTTACTTCTTAGTGGCTATCTTTGTAATTATAATTAACATATATATGTTATATATATTATATATATAGGTGATATGGGGTTGAACCCAGGACATCAAATATGCAGAGCAGGCATTCAATCACTAAGCTACACCTGCTCCACTATAAATAACACCTTAAACTGACAACAGCCTACCTTGACTATTACCAACCTAGGTTCAAGTAGTATACAAACATTCTATTCCTAGATATTTCTGTCTTTCCCCCTTTGTATTATTGTCTGAGATTACATCTTTGTACATTCTATGCCCATTAACATAGATTTTAAATGCTATTTTATACAATTGCCTATTAAGCCATATGGGGATGGGGAAAGCAGTTACAAACCAAACATGATAATAGAAGATAACACAGGTCTTTATATTTGCTTATGTAGTTACCTTTACAATATTCTTTGTTTTTTTTATGGTTTCAAGTGACTGTCTAGTGTCTTTTTATTTCAGCCTGAAGATATCCCTTTTGCAGTTCATATAGGGAGGATCTTCTGTTATTGAGCTCTACCAGCTTTTGTTTATGTGAAATTATGTCTTCATATCTCCATTTTTGAAGGATAATTTTGCTGGATATAGAATTCTTGGTTGATATTTTTTTTTTCTTTCAGGACTTTAATTATGCCATCCTTCTGTCTTCTTTCCTGCATGATTTCTGATGAGAAATTGACTGTTAATCTTATTGGGTTCCCTCGTGTGTGTCAAGTTGCTTGTTTCTTACTGCTTTCAAATCTTCTCTTTGTCTTTGAGTTTGACAACTTTGTTCTAATATGCCTTAGTGTAGAATTCTTAGAGTCTACTTGCTTGGAGTTCATTGAGTATCCTGTAGGTAAATATTCATATCTTTCATCAGATTTGGGAAGTTTTATGCCATTATTTCTTCAAGTATTTTTCTGTCCCTTTCTTGTCCTTCTGGGACTTCAATGATGTGTATGATGATGTGCTTGAAGGTATCCCACAAGTCCCTCAGGGTCGGTTCATTTTTCTTCATTACTTTTTCTTTCTGCTCCTCACACTGGATAATATCGATTGTCATGTCTTCAAGTTCACTGATCCTTTCTTCTGCCTGTTCAAACCTGCTGTTGTATCCCTCTAATGAGTTTTTCATTTCAATCACTGTACTTTGTAGCTCCAAAATTTGCATTTGATTCTTTTTTAATAAATAATTTCTCTCTCTTTATTTGTTCAGACATTTTCCTAATTTCCTTTAGTTCTTTGTATATGGCTTCTTTTAACTCATTATACATATCTAAGACAGTTCATTTAAAGTCATTTACTAATAGTCCAATGCATGAGCTTCTTTAGGGATGGATTATAGCAATTTCTTTTTTCCTGTGAATGGGCCATACTGTCCTGCTTCTTTGCATGTTTTGTAATTTTTTGTTGAGAACTGGGCATTCATTTCTCTAGAAATGTAGTTATCCTAGTACCCTGGGATTGCTAGATGGTTTTGGGGTTGTTGCTGTTGTTTTTGAGGGTTTGATTTGTGACTTTTCCAAATTACTTTGCTCACATGTGTGTGTGTGGGGGGGGTGGTTGGAAAGAAAAAAGAGAGAGAAAAAAAGGTACTACCTCTTTAAGACTCCTCTGCTGCTTTTGCCTTAGGAGAGTTGGCAGCCCTCTAGTGACATGAATTAGCTGACTTAAAGCAATCAGGCCATACACATCCAGATTTTGAAGGCCTAGATCTTTACAGTCACCCTGGTACCAGCAGGCTATACCAGGGGCACAGCTCCCCACTGTTGCCTACCACATGGTTGGAGGTTGGGGGATAGTAGCCACTGCATGGAGAGTGAAATTCACTGATATTTACCACAGTTTAGCAGCTCCTTCCTCCAGCTCTTCCCTAGATGCTGCACCATGGTCCACAAGTCTCCCAGAGTGTCAATTCAGACAGTTCCTGGCAATTTAACCGTTCTTTTGGTGGGACTGATTCCTGGAGCTTCTGACTCTGCTATCTTCCCACAATCTTTCATCAATAGTTTTTTTTTTTTTTAAAGGGAAACATACATTTTAATCAATTATCCTTGTCCAGTAAAATTATTAAATCTATTTACCACCTCTGGACATTGTCTATAAATCCTACATAGTATGGCTCTTAACAAGACTAATAAGCCATTGTCACATAGTCAAATTAAAATGGTGATGCCTAAATGTGTAGGTAAAGAATCCATTAGCATAGAAAAAAAAATTTTCCCTGAATTTTGTACATTAATAAAAAATCAAGCAAACACATTTTATGTTTTGAATGGGGTTTATTTATATTTAAATAAAAGTAGCAAATGCTATTTAAACTATTTCCTTAAGAATATTTGTTTTGTACAACCACATTTTTAGCATCAAGCAACATTTATAGAATGTTCTCTGGGGCCACAGTATTGAACTTTGTAATTATTGTATGCCTCCTCTTTTCCAAGTTTAGATACAACCTTGTACACTGAAGAACTATGGCTTGGCATTGCAGTGTGTCACATGGGGCAACCTGATAACAAATGAAAAGTCTCTTGATGATAAATATTTTGTCATTCACTGATTTACAAAATGGTATGTTTCTTTTTGTGTAATTATCAAACCCAGATGGCTTTGTTTTCAATTCCTTTTTACTTCTGATACAACGAAAATAAACCAGTTAAAACTAAGCAAGGTAGCAATATAACTGAACCAATATATATATGATGCTATATCTTATACAGAACATTTTAGATGATATTGATGTTTATATCTCACATCTATATTTAATATATTTTGGGCAATAAAAAATTAGAAGGATATTGGGTAAACTAAAGAAAAAGATTATTCTGAAAGTAGACGCATTGTTTGCATCACAAAACTTGGATTTATTTGTTTTTCAGAAGCATGGTAGAATAGTTTATTAAGGTCTTGCTAATGTTTTTTTTTTTTTTTTTTTTTTCAAATTCCTTTTCTCTACACATTTAGATAACTAAATAATCCTGTTATTCTATTGCTAAAGCATTGTTATTGGCTAGACTTGATTATCAGATTGTAGGCTGACTTTGCTGCTCTCATGTTTGTGAACATTGATTATTTCACTGTCTGTTTTTCCAAACATGTGCTTATGCTTAAGATTAAAAAACTATAATGGGGAGTCATGGTAATAATTAATGTACAGTGATTGTTTAGGACAATGACTAGCCTTAAGGGTTGAAGATTTTGTAGCTATGATAAGAGCTCTGATTATCCTGTTAACTTAGCTGTACAGGGAAGTATCTGGGGATAGGGAAATGCATATTTCCAAAGAAAACCATACTGCATGCTTATCTGAGTGCTGGAAATTCTGTGGTTTGATGCACCAGTGGTATTTAGTGTGGAATCTACATGCATTTTCTTCAGCAAGCTTGTTGCTCCATCAGAAAAGCCCAACAATATCAGATGTCTCACAGACTGTCATTTCTCATGTCTCTCTGTGCTCACTGCCAATGATGTTGCAGATTCTCCAACAAAATCCAATGTTAGATTTAGAACTGAAGGTACTTTGTTTCAGATACCTATAGTACCTACAAAAAGCAGTTTTCAAAAAATAGGGTGATTCATATTACATATTTTATGGTATTTTAACCATTGTGTAAGTTATTTATTTTTATATTTACTACAAAATTTTTTACATAAAAATACAAACTGTTAATTAGAACTATTAATGAGTGACTTAGGAATTATTTTACAATCTATTAGCGGAATTCTAGCATAGAAAACAGTTAAAGCATGCAACATTTATTTTTATCTTGAGTGACTTTTAAAAACATTTAATTAGGGAAAATTTCAAACACACAAACCAAAATGAACACCCCCACAAGCTGATCAACCATCTGAAAAAATTATCAACAATTCTGTCTATCATTCTTCAGTGAACATTTCTTGATTGTTTAAATGTGTGGCAATTTTCCAAACCTGCTTTATATCACTCCAAGTTCAGAAAACCTAAACGCGTTGTCAGAGGCAAAATTAATGTGAAGCTAATAAAGCTTACTTGTGGGTTTGCTTCCAAGAAAGGTCGCCTAGTGATATCTTTGCATGTTTATATATTTTTGTAAATTTTTCAAAAAATAAAGTATTTAACCATAATCTGTTAAGACCGCTGTCTCTTTCCACTTCACCTGTTCCTCAGTCATACTTTCCCCTCTTGTTGTAACCATGGAGTGCCAGTGGACATTTCTGAGATCTTATAAAGGGTGATTGGAATATACTTCTGTGCTTTGCCATATCTTCTATGTAGAGTTACATAATTGCTGGCCATTCCAGTTTGGAATGTCTTCTAGGAATACTCATAGAATATTTAAGAGCAACTACTCCATAGAAAACTTGAAATGTCCTGAAATCTTACAGCTCAGATATGAAAGAAACTCAATAGGGGTTTCCCCAAATTTGACAACAGTTCTAAAAATTATAAGACGTTACATATAAAGAGTTGAGAATGTGAAAAAAACCTCTGTAAACTATCAAAAGCAAAAAGCAAATTTCCATCAACTATGCTAGAAGATCATCTAAATTATCTTTCTATTCCTTCTATAGAAAAGGATATTACAAAATTATTGTCAAATGAAGAAGCAAGCAACATATATGCAACCAAAACAAAAACTAGGAAAAAAAGTATTATGGAGCTGTTAATAAAAATAGTCATTTTCTCTACATTTTGTGAAATTTGAGGAACCTATTAGCTTTTAAATATTATGCAGTTTTTCTTTATTTATTTTCCTCTTCCAAACAAATATACAGAGTTGTATCTGATTCTGTATTCATAATTTTGCATTCCTTTTCTGAAAAAGGGTTCTCCAAATTCTACAGATTTCAGGTTCCAGAAATCCTGGATCCATACTTGAGGTAGGTATTATTATCCCTGTTTAAATGGAAGCTCAGAGAAGTACAGTGACTTGCCAAAGGTCACACAGTTATTAAGAGTTGGAGCAGACTTTAAAATTAGACATTTTCATCCTAAAACATTAAATAAGAAATACAACGTACTATATGCTAGTGTTGGCTTTTTATTAGTTACTAATCCTATGACCTTGATAATTCACTTAACCTCTTTAAACTTCGTTTCATTGTCTCCAAAATAAGGAAATCTTAAACCAGAGTTTCTCAGCCTTGGAACCGTTGACATTTTGGGCTTGGTAATTCTTTATTGTAGGGCTGTCCTATGTATTGTAGGATATTCAGCAGCATCCCTGGCCTCTATCCACTAGATGCCAATAGCACCCTCCAATTGTGACAACCAAAAATATCACGACATATTGCCAAACATCCCATAGAGTGGGGCAAAATCACCCCCACCCTGTTTGAACACCACTGTATTAGATCATCTTTTTAATTTTTAATTTTTTAAAGATCATCTTTGTTAACATATATGCATATGTAATACTAATATTAGAGATTATATACACTAAGTAGCTTTTGGAAATTTCAGAAGGCTGATCACTTAGTAGTGTCTTATATCCTAATAAAGTTGATACCCTAATATTCTATGATTCATATAAATGGTATTTGCTTAGGTTCATGTAAGAAAGAAGCAAAAAATGGAGAAAGGCCAGAAAGATTGGCAACATCAAGCTTTTGGCAGGAGAGAGCTGCAGGCAAAATGAGGGCAGTCACAGGAGTGAGAGATAATAGATGAAAAAAGAGAAGAGATGGAAAAAAGAGGAGGATGGAAGTTAGCTGAGAATTGGTTGTCCTTTCAAATCCAGGCTGCAGGCAGCTAACCTGAACCAGGGCAGAGAGCACAGTCTACCACAGGGCACCAGGGTGAGGGGTGCTAGGCTTCTTGGACACATCAGACACATAGGAATTTGCAGAAATCTGTATGCTTTTGCTAATAGTAATACTATGAAAGTAATTTTTCCAAAGAATACTTTTAGAGACAATAAAGGGAGGGGATATGGTTCACCTGAATGAGTATAATTACCTTTAGGTTCCTGTGGGTTAAAGGACCCATGAAAAGAGAAGAATAAAGGACCATTCCATTAGCTGGTTCTATATCTGACTAATTCATCAAGCATGTCTACATTAGGTTTCATGTGACCCTGTCTCTCCCAGCTTACTTTCTTGGTCTTTTTGAAACAATTTAAATTTAGGTATACTTCAATGAAAGATACCTACCAATTTTTAAATATTTCAATTCTAATGTTAATCTGCATTTTTTATTCAAAACATATGCATTATTTTAGTTCAAACAATTTGGTGCTACAGAACAAGGATCAGGCCAAGAAACACTAAATTGAGTTTGTAGCAAATGGTTTGTCCATTGTTACAATTTTAATTCACGCCACAGGCAGATAATTTAATAACACTACTATAGGCAGGTACAAGCCAAACTGAAATAAAATCCTTTTAACTTTAATTTCTTCAAAACTCTGCCAGCTGATATAGTCAGAGATGAATTTTATGCCTACTCTTAGCAGTCTTAGATATTAAAAAAGGCAGATGTTATGATATTAAAATGCTTTGCAGAACTCTGATATACAATAACTCCACAGGGTAGCTCTATGACTTAGAAGTCTCATTACATAGCATTTAGAAAGGGAAGTTGGCCGTTATACACCAGGATAACTGGTTAGTCTCATGTCAAAATGAGTTCTAAGGGTGCATTTAAGCATTTATCACATAATTGGAAAGTTGTAAGATTCACACATCTGCTGAAATTTAGAATCACTTGGGGAGAAAAAGCATAAAAATATCCTTATCTCCTACAAATCTGCAAGTCAGTCTACCGATATATTATGTGATCCAAGGAAAAGAATCCTGCTGCAGTTATTATAAGTAGTGCTTTTTTTTTTTTTTTTTTTTTTTTAAGGGAAGAAAGGTTATTGTTTAACCTCATCAGAGCTAGTCTTAGCTGAATAACAAATTAGATAAGGGACCCTTGAGGAAGATGAGAGTGGGATGGGGCAGATGGTTGGCTACAAGGGGAGTTCCATGTCCTATTTAAAACATGATCCAAAGAAATGAAGACAAGTTAAATGCTCTCAATGGCGGCTAGAGTTAGCAAAGAATAGACAAGTAAAAATCAAAGATAGAAGTAAACAGAGTGGGGAAAACAAAAAAGGATACCTGTAGAGGACCTTGTCCTCATGTATTACTCATATAGCTTTACAAATAAATTAAAATATTAATAATACAATCATACATATTTTTCACATGCTTTTCCATCAAAATAATGGAGAGAGAGGAATGATAAGGACCTTAGGTTGCTAACACAAACACAAAATCCCATTTCACAGTTTTCCCTGGGGCAAGACCAGACTATAAAATGTATTTTCTTCAGAACTCTCACTAAAAACAAATAATTATTTTGCTTGATACAATGCAAACATCTTGGTAAAAATTCTTACTAAACAAATACAAGCTGAAACAACTGATTTAGAGAGTTAAAGATAATGAGAAGCAGCATGGAGAAGAGTGGAGGAGACCGCTCAATACCTTCAGTCAATACTTGGTACAAACTACTCCTTAGAGTTGTAAGGTCAGTCTCATTGATTTGCCTCAGAGAGTTCCCAAGGGTGTGAATCTCGCTTGTTCTAGAGAAACATTTCCTAAATTGTCTTGTGTTCCTTCTTTGGCTCCTTTCTATCCCCACCCCCAAGTTAACAGGTATTCTGTGAAGAAAAAAAAAGTTCCCCAGTAAAAAACAGAGTTTGAAAACACTATGGATAATGCCCCCTTCTTAGAGATTTCTGGTACACATGGGCAAAAGAAAGCGTATCACAATCTGAGCAGTGTAGGGAAGGGAAAACCTGTGTAACAACTCAGCATTTCCCACATTTAAATTCCCTGCCCTGTCCACTGAGCCCAGGAATACCTATTAGCATTTCACAGGTCACTAGTACTCACCAGTAGAGTGTTTGGAAAACGCTCTTCTACATGTAAAAGTATTGCAACATATTTTAGCCATATTGAGAGGATTGTGAAGATTTAAAATACTTACCAAGGATTACTTAATATCCTGAGAGTTAAGGTTTTTGCTTAAATTTGGCTTCTTGGTACAGTTATTTAGCTTTTGCCCTATCATTCTCCTAATTGAAACATCATCTGTATTGGGAAATAACTGTTTTGTGACTCCTGTAAAAAACACAATAACACACAGAAACACTTGATGAGGCTTTTTCATCTTAAGGTATGAACTGGGGGGAAACATCAAATATTCCACATTATAATTTTGTCTTGATATTTCAAAGGCAATCCAAATACCAATGACAGATTTAAATGGATGAATACATAAGTCAATTTTTCAAAGCAAACCAAGAAATATCAGAAGGTCTATATTGTAAACAGAGAGCATATATATGTGTCTTTCTATGGTGCCACTCAACTTTAACCCTACTGCTTGCTATGAACTTTAATCCCTTAAATCCCCTTACCCCAAATGTTAGCAACTTATTTTTATCCATTTCCAACATCTGTTGAAACAACTAGATTCTGACAGAGCCTTTTCCAACTGAGAAATGATATACTATTGAAATTTATAGAGCTGAGAGTCACAGAAACTCTAAATTTGGTGGTTATTTGCAAAAAATTAATTTGATAATCTTGATGGTTATATTTAAGGGGATTAATTAATTTAAAAACCACATCAGGATAGTCAAATTAACCACTATTTTTCTAGAATAAAAGATGAGGGATGTAACCAAGATAAAGAGAAAACAAGATATAAACTATTACTGACATTTTATTTTTAAAGGTTTTGAAAAATCATTTTCCTAATGTTATGAATTTTATAACAGTCATTCAATCTTTTCAATGATATAAAGTTTAGTTTTATTTTAATAATCATTTTAATGTAAAGTTTTGCTATAAATTTCCCCATATTTAATAAGAATATTATTTAGACTATCTTGAGATATTTCTTTCATTGAAAGATAAATCTGAAAAAAATAAAGAACCATGAAAGAATAACTTGACCTTGAATGGTAAAATAATTTCCAATTCGTATGACAATATAAATTAATCATATTATTACCTATGATTTCTTGAACTTCATTCTGATTCATAGCAGGTTTCACAGCTTTGTCCCTTGAAGTAGAGGATTTTGCCCCTGTCAGGCTATGTGTAGCCATGTATTCATTTGTGTAAAGTACTTGCATTAAATCATTAATAAACTTCTGAGGCTTACTCTTATTACAACGAGCAATCTGCCATTTTTCAATCTTGAACTAAAAAAAAAACCAAAAAAACCATAAGTGAAATTGGGGAAAAAAACACAAAAAGTGATATCTGGAGAAATATATTACTAATTGAGTTAAGACATACAAGAAAACAATATCACATTCTTTACAGTGATGTATTATACTTTTAATATATTTTTTACATGTAAGGGTATAGAGTTAAATGATATTTTTGAGACATTTCCCAATATTTATTGGGTGTTTGTTCTGGAGTATAATACAAATTCTTGTCATGTAATCTGGATTTGGTGCTTTAAGGATTAGTTGCAACCTCAGCAGTTAATACTAAGTGTGGTAGGCAATATAATGGCTCCCCAAAGATGTCCACATCCCAATCATGCAACTTGTGAATATGTTATTTTACATGGCAAAAATAACTCTGCGGATGTGATTAAGGTTTAGATGGGCAGAGTAGCCTAGGTTATCCAGGTGGGCCCAATCTAATATGAGTCCTTAAAAGTGGAGGAGGGAGGTAAAAGAGGGGGTCAAAAAAAGAAGACAGAAGAAGGAAAGATTCCAAGTGAGGGATTTGATCTGCTGTTGCTGGCTTTGAAGATGGAGGAAGAGGGCCATGAGCCAAGCAACGGTGTGGACTCTAGAATTTGGAATGCTTTCAATATACTGCCAGCAAGAAAATGGGGAACTCAATCCTATCCTTGCAAGGAACTGAATTCTACAACAATCCCAATGATCAGGCAACAGATTCTTCTCTAGAGCCTCCAGAAAGGAATGTACAAGCTAGCACCTTGATCTTAGTCCAGTGAAACCCCTACCAGATTTGTTTTACAGAACTGTGAGATAATACATTTGTGATCTTTTAAATCTGTGATAATCTGTTATGGCAGCAATAGGAAATGGGTACACAAAGATTTAAATATTCTGAATGTTATATTATTAGTTAGTATTTAATTATAGCTTTTGAAGGCATATTTTCTAAGGCGGATACCTGGTTCTAACAAAGCTCTTGTCTTTTTAGCTCCTGTTTCTTAAGAGAAATGGCAAAATAGAAAAAGAATTATGTTCAGCCAGCAAACAGAGGGTGAAATTTATCTTCTTTCATCCTTAATGCATGGTTATTGTCACTTGTTTAAAAGTTGTTACATCATTTACTATTGAATTTTATAGTTTAATAATTTCATCAATGTCCACAGTTTGACTTTAGTTTTCTAAACTGGGTATTTGTTTGACAAATATTAGTTGTTTTTTTTTTTTTTTTTTTAAAGATTTTTTATTTATTTATTTATTTATCCCCCCCTTGCTGCCCGTGCTCGCTGGGTCAGCCAACCGCGCCCCACCGTGTGGGCGGGCTTGCCTCCACCAGGAGGCCCCGGGAACCGAACCCCGGGCCTCCCATATGGCAAACGGGAGCCCTACTGATTGAGCCACAGCCGCTTCCCATAAATATTAGTTTTTATTGTAAAAAAAATAATTTTATGCAACAGGAACACTATGGTAGTTACCTAAAGTTATATAAAAGTATCTGATATCCTTACTTTAATTTTTATACTAATTGTATCCTGGAGAAAAATAGGGCAAGTATTCCAACTAACCTGTTTCTCATCAGTATGGTGCTCATCCTCAGCTTTCAAGGAAATTGGTGAACTGGAATTAGAATTAGAATTACTACATGTTGACTCAAATGAATCTGGTGAGGAATTGTTTGTTGCTCTCCAGAGGGTGGACGCAGATGTAGACATGGTTCCTCCACCCTTAAGCAGAGCCTCCGCCATGCTCACCAGCTCTTCAAACTGGGTAACTGCCTGCGGTAACACTAAAATGGCAAGAAAAAGTATCACTTTACAAATTACTGTTAATTATATGTGTATATACATAATTTTATGGTATGCATAGAAATATGATGGGAAGAGTGCTTGGAACATATTTACTTTTTATTATTAAATAATTAAATAAATGTTTAATAATAATAATAATACATTTTAACCAGTTATTGTATCTCAATGTATATGCATTACTTTGAAACTCAAAAGAATGTTTTTAAAAAAGTTAATTCTTTTTTCCAAGTGCAAATATTATTTTAAAATGTTTAATTTCTTGTTTGGAGACATTACTGATTCTATTATCAATCACTTTCCAGAAGATCACACTAGGCCAGTTTAAGTGCTAAGAAGAAATAAGCCACTTCTCAGATATTAAAATGAATTGTCTATAACCTTTGTGTATGATTTGCCAGGTAGTCAAATTCCATTAAGATTCACTGCAACAATTCAAACCTATGTTTTCATATTTTAAAGATGAATTTTGTTAATCAGCTGAATTATCTCTTTTTCCCTTTTTTTTTAGAATGGAAACTTACACATTCAAAGCTTTCATGTCTCCATGTAAAATGGTCTTCTCTGTTGCTATATCTAGTGTTTCCTAAGGACAAATAACATTTTACTGGAGTTGGACAAGACCTTGGACCCTATCTAATTCAACTCCTTGCTCAATGGTTGAGAGCAATGCCTGCTGGAGAGATGAAAAGACTCTGGAACTTCTTTTGTGCTTTCCTTAAGTATATTACTGTGCTATAATCTTTAGAATAATATTTGATTTGAGAGACATAACTTGACAACATGCCCAAATCAGTGCATCTGATATTACATTAACAGGAAAATATGAAAACCTACTAAAGGAGAAAATCTTATTTTCTATTCTTTCAATAAATACTAAGCACCTCTCATATGCCACTTATTCAATCAGCAACTATTTATTGAGAATTTAATAATATTAAATATTTATGTAGCTTCTACTCTGTGTTCAGCACTATTCTGAGAGCCATACTGGTGTTCATTCATTTAAGTCTCATTGCAAATCTCTGGAATAGGTATAATCACTACTCCCAATTTACAGATGAGGACAATTAGACATGAAGGGTTAAGTAACTTGGGCAGAGTCATCCAGTTAGGGAAAAGAAAAGCCAAAGTTCAAAATCAGACAGTCTGGTTCCCAAGTCCATGATTTACATTACTTACTAGGTTATGCCTTCTCTAACATTTGCCAAACATTATGCCAGGTGCTGGGGATAAAACTGTGTGTAAAGCCAGATGTGGTCCATGCCTTTTGGAGCTGAAAGTTTGGGAGGTGGGAGACATTATTCACATAACCATGCAAATAAATGAAAAATTACAGTTATTAAGAGCTGAGGCATAAGGTACTTGACCCAGCTTGGAGGCAGTGGGCTGGGTAACGGCCATTAGGGTTTATCTCAGAGCTAAAGTGGACGAAGGGAGTTTTAAAGGCACAGGAAACAAGTTCTGTATTTGAGGAAGTACAAGAAGCCAAAGCCAGATTGCAAAAATATAAAGAAAATTTGGTATGAAGTACGGCTTTGTACATTTTCTTTGGCATACATCCTTTTTATCATTTCTTATCTGTGCATCTCTAACTATATCCACGTATTTTCTTTTACATAATTAGGGCAATTCTGTATAAAGAGCATTGTATTGGCTCTTTTTACAATTAAGACTATAGGGTGAATAGTTTGCCCGTTTAATTAAATGTTCTTAGAATTATTTTTTTTTGAGGTCTAATTTACATACAGTTAAAGGCAAGACGTTAGAAGAAGTCTGGGCAGAAATTAGGTAGGTAGAGGGCAAATGGATATACTCAATTAATGTAGACCCTGTCAAGATATAAAGCATTTCCATTCTCCCAGAAAGTTCCTTCACAGTTCTTCTAAGTCAATCCCTGGCCTCATCTCAGAGCAACCACTATTCTGACTTCTTAAGCCATAGGTAAGTTTTATCTGTTCTTTAAAAATAAAAATAAAAAAATTTTCTTCTATGAAAAAATTTATTAGATCATGGGATATTAGTGCTTTTCCTATTTCATAAGAGCTTATGGGTTTTTGCAAAGTGCTTAGAAGAGTGCCTAGTGCATTGTAAGCACAATGTGTAAGCCATTATTAATTCCCTTATATATTAAGCATTTTAACTTTTAATCTGTCATAAGTGACAAATACTTTTTCTCAGAGCATTTATCTTAAAATTTTAATGATATTTTAAAATGACACTTAAAATTTTTATTTTAGTTAAAAATAACAATGGAGTGGATATAGCTCAAGCAGTTGAGTGCCTGCTTCCCACATGGGAGGTCCCAGGTTTGGTTCCTGGTGCCTCCTAAAAAAAAACAAAAACAAACAACAAGCAAACAAACAAAGAAAAACCAACTCAGGGAAGCTGATCTGGCTCAGTGGTTGAGCACTGGCTTCCCACATACGTGGTCCCAGATTCAATCCCCAGCCCCCAGTACCTTAAAAAAAAAAAAGCCTTGGGAGCGGGTGTAGCTCAGTGGTTGAGCACCTGCTTCCCATGTACAAAGTCACAGGTTTGATACCTGGTATGCCTCCTTAAAAAAAAAAAAAAAAAGTAACAGTATTTTCTTTAGTATATTATATATTTTTTTATATACTTGGAAAGTCCATCACCATTTGAATCAGTTAAATATTCATATATATAACACTTTAAACAGTTTAAACATTTTTTACAAGTAAGCTTTTTTCCTGGATATATTTTTTAAACATTTAATGGAAAAATTTAAACAAAAATAAAAAAATAGTACACTCTCATATACACATCTTCCAGTTTCAACTCGTGTCCATTCCTGTTCCATCTATACCCCACCACCTTTCCCCCCCCATCAAGATTATCTGAAGCAAAGCACAGATATCATCTCATTTTTAACTGTAAATATTTCAGTATGTATCTAAACGGTGTACAAATATCTGTTTGAGTCCCTGCTCAGAGTGTTCTCAATTGACCTTACCTGATTATTCCCTCAGATTAACTTTAAAAGAATTTTTGTCAAATTGCCAATAAACAAAAACAAAAGTTGGAAATGCATTTAAACTATTCATTATTTTGGGATGAATTGGCATTTGTCTTCTAATCTATGAATGTGACATGTTTCTCCTTTTATTTAGGTTTGTATAATTTTCAGTTGAGTTTAATGTTTTTCTTCATAGATCACACACATTTCTTGTTAAGGTAATTATAGATATCTTATACCTGTTTGTAATTATTGTGACTATTCTTTAATCTTTCTTTTAGGGAATATAACAGGCAATTTCTGAGATATAAGGAAATCATGGATTTTAAAGAAAGGTAGCTATTTAATACTAGATATTCGGTACATATTTTGTACCAGGCATTTATTATTATTATTTTTTTTTTATGGGTAAAAATCAAAATTCTCAAAATACATACAAACATTTGCAAAATGATATATAAATATATATGCATTTATGTGTATTTGCTTACAAAAATGTTATTTATATATATATATATATACATATATTTTAAGAGGTGCTTAGATTACCTAAAATATTACACGGAACCCACTGGGATTCCCATGTTGCCCACCTCCCACACCTCCCACCACATCCCACACAAACATCTCCAACAGTGTGGCCCACCAACCTCAATGAACTTACACATCCTGGAGCCTTGCCACCAACCATAGACCACAGTTCACACTGTAGACCACACTCTCTCCCACTCAGTTCTGAGTGGTGTGTGCTGATTTAAAATGGCCTACATCCATTGCCACAACAGTACTCAGGACAACCTCCAACTCCCAAAGAAGCCCCTGTATTTTAACTGCTCATCCCCTCCCTACCCAAAAACTGTCAAGTGGCCACTGGCTCCACCTCATTGTTATAATTTCTTGCATTGCAAGAATCACCATATGTGAGCAAGAGAATACCATCAAGTCCACTCTAGTCCATAGTTCTTCCCCCAATCCAGAGGCGACTGGGATGGTGATGTCCACTCCAACTCCAAGTGAGATATAAAGTTTATAATGAAAAAGGCAGTCTTCTGCCTTATCAGTCAACACCTCTGCTTACCACCTCTAGAGGCAATCACTTCCAAATTGTTTACCTATTTTCTGGTATTTACCGTAATAGTCTTAAATAATAATATGCATGTACAACTCTTTCTTGATTCTTTTCGGATTCAGACAATTATGTATCGACTTTCAACTATGTAATATGAAGATTTAGCGCTCTTTCTACTCCTCCCCTGACATATACAGAAAGCTGCACACATACGTAATCACATGTAAACACATATACACACACACTCTCCTCCTTTTCTACCATCCCAGTATTGCTAGTTCAATAAATATTGTCTTTTACATAACTGTGACGATATAAATATTATTAATAATTCCCATCCTTTCAAACACGTTTTTCTGGAGTTAGTAATTGTCTCATTTTTTAGTTAGCTTATTATTTTTTAATGTTTTTGACATGAACACAACTTTAAACTTTCTACCAGAAGTGTAAAATATCCTCTCAGTATGTTTGGATACATCACATTATCTATTAATTTCATCTTTTTCTTGGAGATATCTCTCCTGAACTCTCTATACTCCTCTATTAATCTGGACTGGCTGCTCTCTAGGTCACTGCCTACTTGTTATCCTGGAGCTTTCCTATACTGACATTCTGGGGTTCCCCCGGTCTTTCTCCTGAATTGGATCACCTATTTTTTTGGATACCATTCTTTTTCTTTCTAGGACTTATGCTCTCAATTTACAGAACATTTTACATTAGTTTTCTGAAAAAGAAAGCATGAGATATACATTTTTGAGACTTTGTATGCGTGAAAGTATTATTGTTCTACCTAACATTTGGTTGATAATTTCATTGAATATAAAATTCTATATTAAATCATTTCTCTTCACAATTCTGAAGATATTGCTTAATTATCTTGGAGCATCCAGTGTTGCTAGACAAAGTTCCATGTCATTATAATTTTCAATTGTTAACCTGTTAGCTTGTTCTCTCTGAACTCTTTTGGATCTTCTCTTTACTTCTGGTGCTGAAATCTCACAATGTTATAGCTTGGGCAGGTCTTTTTTCATTATTTATGCTGGGATTTTGGTGGTATCTTTCATTCTAGAAATTTGTGACCTTGGAAGTCTGGAAATTTGCCATATTATTTCTTTTTTATTCTTTCAATTTATTACTTTTTTGTGGTGGTGGTGGTAACATATTGTTGTAGGTTGAATCTTGCCCCCTGATCCTGAGCATGTGAACTTATTTGTAAATAGATCTTTGAAAATGTTAGTTAAGAAGAGGTCAAACTAGATTTGGGTGAGTTCTAATCTAGTATGATTAAAATCCTTATAAGTTGAGGAAATTTGAACTCAGAAGACAGATGGGGAGAGAAATGACCATGTGACAGAGGCAGAGAATGAGTTATGGATGGCCAGCAAGCCAGCACAGGAACACTGCAGACTTCAGAGAAAGCATGGCCCAGCTGCCACCTTGATTTTGGACTTCTAGCCTCCAAAAACGTGAGACAATAAGTTTCTGTTGTTTAATCCAAATAGTTGGAGGTATTTTGTTATAGCAGCCATGGCCACCTAAGACACATCTATACAAAATAAAGTTTACATTTTATTTGTTTTTAAGTGTACAATTCAGTGGCATTAATTATTCTTACAATGCTATGCTGCCTTCACCACAATCCATTAACCTATCTCTTCTATCTCCCCAAACAGAAACTCTGTACCAATTAAGCAGTAACTTCACCTTTCCCTTCCCTACAGGCCCTGGTAACCTCTAATACACTTTCTATCTCTATCCATCTGCTCATTCTAGATGTTTCCTATAAGGTGGAATCATGTAATAGTTTTCCTTTTGTGTCCAGCTTCTTTTATTGAGCATAAAATTTCCAAGTTTCATCCTCATTGTAGGATGTAACAGCATTTCATTCCTTTTTACAGCTGAATTATATTTCATTGTATGTACATACTACATTTTGTTTTTTCACTGATTTATTGATGGACATGGGTTCCTTTTTTCGGGGATTGGCTCTTGTGAATAATGCTGTTATGAACATTGGTGTATAAATATATCTTTGAGATGCTTTTTTCAGTTCTTCTGGGTATATACCTAAAAGTGGAATTGATGATTCACATGGTTATTTTATGTTTATTTTTTTTAGGATCATTGTGTTTTTTAATGTTTTTTCTTTATTAGAGAAGTTGTGGGTTTACAGAAAAATCATGCATAAAATACAAGATTCTCCCATATATCACCCCACCACCAACACCTGGAATTGGTGTGGAATATTTGTTACAATTGATGATAGCACATTTTTAAAATTGTACTATTAATTAAAGTCCATGGTTTAAGTTAGGGTTCACTGTTTTTGCAGTGAAGTTCCATGGATTTAAAAATTTGTATTCTGTTATCTTATATACAATCTAACATTTCCCCCTTTTAATCATATTCAGGTATATATTTCTTGCTGTTAATTGCTTTCACAATGATGTGCTACCATCACCACCATCCATTACCAAAACATTTCCATCATTCCAAATAGGAACCCTGTACATTTTAAGCCTTAACTTCCCATTTCCTATCCCCACACAATCCCCTGATAACCTCTATTCTAGATTCTAACTCTATGAGTTTGCTTATTCTAATTGTTTTAAATGAATAAGAGCAAACAATATTTGGCCTTTTCTATCTGGCTCATTTCATTCAACATGATGCCTTCAAGATTGTCTATGTTGTTGTATGTATCAGGACTTCATTACTTTTTATGGCTGAGTAATATTCCATTGTATGTATATACCACAATTAGCTTATCCATTTATTAGTTGATGGACATTTGGGCTGCTTCCATTTATTGGCAATTGTGAATAATGCCACTATGAACATTACTGTGCAAATATCTGTTAGAATCCTGCTTTTATTCTTTTGGCGATATACCTAGTAGTGGGATTGTGGGCTCATATGATAGTTCTACTCTTAGCTTTCTGAGGAACTGTCTGTCTTCCACAGAGGTTTCAATATTTTACATTGTCACCAGCAATTAATGAGTGTTCTTATTTCTCCACATCCTCTCTAAAACTTGTTATTTTCCATTTTTTAAATAGCAGCCATTCTAATGGGTGTGGAATGGTATCTCATTGGCTAATAATGTTGAGCATCTTTTCATGTGCTTTCTGATCATTTCTGTATCTTCTTTGGAGAGATGTCAGTTCAGGTCTTTTGCCCATTTTAAAATTTGGATGTGTGTTTATTTGTTGTTAAGTTGAAGGATTTCTTTAAATACACTGGATGTCTACCCATTATTGGGTAAGTAGTTTCTAAATATTTTCTTCCATTGTTTAGGTTGTCTTTTTACCTTCATGATAAAGTCCTTTGGGGCTCAAAGTTTTTTTTTATTTTTTATTTTGATGAAGTCTCATTTATCTATTTTTTATTTTTTTGCTTGTATTTTGGGTGTAAAGTCTAAGAAACCACTGCCTAATACAAGGTCCTAAAGATGCTCCCCTATGTTTTCTTCTAGGAGATTAATAGTTCTAGATCTTATATTTAGGTCTTTGCTCCAGTTTGAGTTGATTTTTTGTATGGTGTTAGGTAGGGGTCCTCCTTTTTTTTTTTTTTTGCACATGAAAATACAATTTTCCAAGCACCATTTGTTCAACAGACTATTCCTTCCCTAGGAGTGGTCTTTGCCACCTTGTCAAAAATCAGTTGGCCATAAATGTGAGGGCTGATTTCTGAGCTCTCAATTCTTTTACATTGGTCTATATGTCTGTCTGTGTGCAAGTACCATGGTGTTTTGATTACTGTGACATTGTAATCTGTTTTTATTTTCATTTAAAATTTTATGGATATGTATTATTCATACATGAACATACATAAACAATAGTTATATAGTAAAAGTTGTGAATTTATACAACAAACATGCATATCATCATGCAGGGCTCCCATACATCACTCCACCACAACACCTTGCATGACTGTGAAACATTTGTTAAAAGCTATGAAAGAGGATCATCAAAATATTCCTATTAACTATAGCCCATATCTAACATTTGGTGTATTTTCTTCCAACCCATCCAATTATTAACACCCTGTATTTGTATTATATATTTATTATAGTTCATGAAAGAACATTCTCATATTTGTTCTTTTAACCACAGTCCATCTTCACCACAGCTTTCATTGTGTTATACAATGCCATGCCTTGTACAATCCATTTAAAGTGTACACTCAGTGGCTTTCATTTTCATCACGGAGTTGTACTGTCATCATCTCGGTTAATTTTAGAATGTTTTCATTACTCCAAAAGGAAAAATCCCATTCCCCCTCAAAGCCCCTATTGTTGTCCTTTAGAATTGATATAATTTCTTCTTTGCCATTGCTGCAAAACTATTATGATGTTACTGTTAACTACTGTCCATGCGTTACCTTAGTTGTATCATGTATCACCATATTCTTAACACTTTCTAAAAGAACATTCTTATATTTATACCATTAACCACAATCTTCATCTACCACCAAAATCACTATGTTATAGAGTCCCTAGTTATCCTCTAGCTTCCGTTCAATTGACATTTATCCCTAGATTACCCCTTTTAGCCAAGATCACATTTATAAATAAGCAGTGTTAGTTATAGTCCCTATAATGGGTTACCATCAACTCTATTCACTTCCACACTTTTTACAATAAATCTTATTAAAAATTCTACACATGGTAAAATGGCTGTGGCTTGAGCAATTGAGCTCCCACCTACCACATGGGAGGCCCCTAGTTTGGTTCCTGGTACTCCTAAAGAAGACAGCAAGCTAGCGTGATTGGCAGGCACAGCAAGCTGACATAACAAAAGACACAAGGAGAGAAACATGATGAGAGACATAACAAGAGCAGGCAGTGGAGGTTCCTGGTGCCTCCTAAAAGAAGACAAGCAAGACAGCGAGCTGACATGACAGGCAGGCATGGCAAGCTGATGCAACAAGATGACACAACAAGAGACAAACAGAGGGAAATATAATGAGACACACAACAAAGCAGGGAGCAGAGTAGGCTCAAGCAATTAGGCACCTCCCTCCCACATTGGAGGTCCTGGGTTTGGTTCCTGGTGCCTCCCAAAGAAACAAGAAAGACGAACAGACACAGCAAGTGCAAAACAATGAGGGAGTAGGGAGAAATTAAAATAAAAATAAAATAAAATAAAATAAATAAAATAAAATAAAATAAAATAAAATAAAATAAAATAAAATAAAATAAAATAAAATAAAATAAAATAAAATAAAATAATTCTACATATGTTAAGCATCAGCTCCCCCTTCTCAATCCACATCGTATCTTCTAGCAACCTATACTCTAGAGCTTACCTCCATGAGTTTACTAATTGTATTTAGTTCATATTAGTGAGACTATACAATATTTGCCCTTTTGTGTCTGGCTTATTTCACACAATAAAATGTTCTCAAGGTTCATCCATGTTGTCATATACATCCCAAGTTTATTTATTCTTACAGCTGAATAGTATTCCACTGTAAGTATATACCACATTTTGTTTATCAAGTCATAGTTGATGGACACTTGGGTTGTTTCCATCTTTTAGCAATTGTGAATAATGCCGCCATGAACATAAGAATGCAAATGTCAGTTCACATCCTTGCTTTCAGTTCTTCTGAATATATTCCTAGTAGCGGGATTGCCAGGTCATATGGTAGATCTATAGGTAAGCTTCCTGAGGAATGGCCAAACTCTCTTCCACAGAGGCAGCACCATTCTAAATTCCCACCAGCAGCAAAGGAGTGTTCCTATTTCTCTACATCCTTTCCAGCAGTTGCAGTTTTCTTTTCTTTTTTTAAATAATGACCATTCTGTAAGGGTGTGAAATGATATCTCATTGTAGTTTTGATCCACATTTCCCTAATAGCTAGTGATGTTGAGCATCTTTTCATGTGCTGTTTGCCCATTTGGATTTCCTCTTAGGAAAAATGTTTATTCAAGTCCTTTGTCCATTTTTAAATTGGTTTGCTTTCAGAATCCTCCCTTTATCTCTGGTATTTGTCATTCTGAATAGTAGGCGTCTTGAACTAGGTCTATTTGGATTTATTCTGTTTGGGGTGAGTTATCCTTCTTGGAAATTGATATTTATGTCTTTCATAAGGGTTGGGAAATTTTGGGTAATTATTTCCTCAAATATTCTTTCTGCCCCTTTTTGGTTCTCTTTTCCTTCTGGAACACCTATAATATGTATGTTTGTACATTTCATGTTGTCATTCAATTCTCTGACACCCTGTTCAAGTTTTCCCATTCTTTTTTCTGTCTGTTCTCCTTTTTTCAAGTTCAGATGTTCTGTCCTCGATTTCACTTATAAGTTCCCCTGTCACTTCAAATTTACTGTTATATACCTCTAATGTATTTTTAATCTCATCTATTGTGTCTTTCATTCCTATTATCTCTTTATCTTTCTTTGCAGGCTTTCAAATTGTTCTTTATGCTCACCCAGTGTCTTAATATCCTCTACCTCTTTAGCCATGTTTTCCTTCAACTCCTTGAATTGATTTAGGAGATTTGTGTGATTATCACTGATTAGTTGTTTTAAATCCTGTGTCTTGTCAGGATTTTTGGTTTGTTCCTTTGGCAGGGCCATCTCTTCCTGTTTCTTAGTATGACTATAATTTTTTGCTGATTTCTGGGCATCTGATTATTCGTGAATTTATTCTGACAGTTAATTTCTGTCTCTTCCCTAGTGGTTTTGTTTCTGTTGATGGGCACCGGGGCTGATTCCAACTTTTGGCAATGGTGAACAATGCCACTATGAACATTGGTGTGCATATATCTGTTTGTGTCTTTGCTTTCAGTTCTTCTGGGTATATAACCAGCAGTGGAATTGTTGGATCATATGGAAGATCTATTGTTAGTTTTCTGAGGAACTGTCAAGCTGTCCTCCACAGTGGCTGGACCATTCCACGATCCCACCAGCAGTGGATGAGGGTTCCTATTCCTCCACATCCTCTCCAAAACTTAGAGTCTGCTGTTTTTTTAATAGCTGCCATTCTGAAGGGTGTAAGATGGTATCTCATTGTAGTTTTGATTGGCATTTCCCTGATAGCAAGCGATGTCGAGCATTTTTTCATGTGCTTTTTAGCCATTTGTATCTCTTCCTTGGGGAAGTGTCTTTTCAGTTCACTTGCCCAGTTTTTAAATGGGTTGTTTGTTTTTTTATTTTCAAGGTGTAGGATTTCTTTATACATGCAGGATATTAGGCTCCTATCAGATATATGGTTGCCAAATATTTTCTCCCATTGGGTAGGCTGCCTTTTTATTTTCTGAATAACGTCCTTTGAGGTGCAGAAGTTTTTAATTTTGAGGAGATCCCATTTATCTATTTTTTCTCTTGCTTCTCATGCTTTGGCTGTGAAGTTTATGAAACCATTTCCTATTACAAGGTCCTGTAGATGCTTCCCTACATTATCTTTCAAGGTCTTTATGGTTTTGGCTCTTATATTTAGATCTTTGATCCATCTTAAGTTGATTTTTGTATAAGGTGTGAGATGGTATTCTTCTCTCATTCTTTTGGATATGGATATCCAGTTCTCCAAGCACCACTTGTTAAAGAGGCCATTCTCTCCCAACTGAGTGGGCTTGGTAGCCTTGTCGAATATCAGATGACTGTATATGTGAGGATCTATATCAGAACTCTCAATTCGATTCCATTGGTCAGTAGGTCTATCCTTGTGCCAATACCATGCAGTTTTGATCACTGTAGCTTTGTAAAATGTTTTAAAGTCTGGTAATGTGATACCTCCAACTTCATTTTTCTTTTTCATTATGTCTTTGGCAATTCGGGGCCTCTTATCTTTCCAAATATATTTTGTGGTTAGTTTTTCCAGTTCCTTAAAAAATATAGTGTTGACTTTTATTGGGATTGCATTAAATCTGTAGATTAGTTTGGGTAGGATAGATATCTTGATGATGTTTAGTCTTCCTATCCATGAACAGGGAATATTTTTCCATTTATTTAAGTCTTCTTTGATTTCCTTTAACAGTGTTGTGTAGTTTTCTGTATATAAGTCCTTTACATCTTTAGTTAAATTTATTCCTAGGCATTTGATTCTGTTATTTACTATTGTAAATGGCATTTTTTTCTTTATTTCCTCCTCTGATTGCTCATTATTGGTATACAGAAATGCTACTGATTTTTGATCATTGATCTTATAGCCTGCAACATTACTGAACTCCTTTATAAGTTCTAGAAGCTTTGTTGTAGATTTCTCTGGGCTTTCTATGTATAGGATCATGTCGTCTGCAAATAATGAAAATTTTACTCTTTCTTTTCCAATCTGGATGCCTTTTATATCCTTTTCTTGCCTCAGTGCTCGAGCAAGTACTTTTAAAAAATGTTAAATAGGAGTGGTAATAGTGGGCATCCTTGTCTTGTTCCCAATCTCAGAGAGAAGGCTTTTAGGATTTCACCATTGAAGATGATGTTAGCTTTGGGTTTTTCATATATACCCTTTATCATATTCAGAAAGTTTCCTTCTATTCCTATCTTTTGCAGTGTTTTTATCAGGAATGAGTGCTGTATTTTGTTGAATGCTTTTTCTGCATCTATAGAGATGATCATGTGATTTTTTTGCTTTCAATCTGTTTATGTAGTGTATTACATTGATTGATTTTCTCATATTGAACCATCCTTGCATACCCGGGATGAAACCCACTTGGTCATGGTTTATAATCCTTTTGATATGTTGTTGAATGTGATTGGCAAGTATATTGTTGAGGATTTTAGCATCTAGGTTCATGAGAGTAATTGGTCTGTAGTTTTCCTTTCTAGTGGTTTCTTTGTTTGGTTTTGGTATTAGGGTAATGTTGGCATCATAGAATGAGTTAGGCAATATTCCTTCTACTTCTATTTTTTGGAAGAGCTTAAGTAGAATTGGTGTTAGCTCTTTCTGGAATGTTTGGTAGAATCCAGCTGTTAAGCCATCTGGTCCTGGGCTCTTCTTAGTTGGGAGATTTTTGATGACTGAATCTACCTCTTTACCTGTAATTGGACTGTTGAGTTCATCAATTTCTTCTTTCATCATTGTAGGTTGTTTGTGCGTTTCTAAAACTTGTCAATTTCCTCTAAATTATCATTCTTGTTGGCATATAATTTTTCAAAGTATCCTCTTATGATACTCTTTATTTCTGTGGGGTCAGTAGTGATATCCCCTTGCTCATTCCTTATTTTGTGTATTTGCATCTGTTCTCTTTTTTCTTTGTTAGTCTGGCTAAGGGTTTGTCAATTTTATTGATATTCTCGAAGAACCAGCTTTTGGTTTTGTTTATTTTTTCTAGTGCTTTCTTATACTCTATTTCATTTAGTTCTGCTCTAATCTTTGCTATTTCCTTCTTTCTACTTCCTTTAGGTTTAGTTTGTTGTTGTTTTTCCAATTCCTCCAAGTGTGCAGGTAGGTCTTCAATTTTAGCTTTTTCTTCTTTTTTAATATATGTATTTATGGCTATGAACTTCCCTCTCAGGGCTGCTTTTGCTGCATCCCATAGGTTTTGATATGTTGTGTTGTCGTTTTCATCAGTTTCAAGGTAGTTACTGATTTCTTTTGAGATTTCCTCCTTGACACACTGTTTGTCTAAGAGTATGTTGTTTAACTTCCATATCCTTGTGCCTAACCTGTTTCTCTGGCCCTTAGTGATTTCCAATTTCATTCCATTGTGATCAGAGAAATTACTTTGTATAATCTCAATCTTGCTGAATTCATTGAGAGTTTTTCTGTGGCCTAACATGTGGTCTATCTTGGAGTATGATCCATGTGCACTCGAGAAGAATGTAAATCCTGCTGTATTTGGGTGTAGTGTTCTGTATATGTCTATTAAGTCCAGGTCCTCTAATGTATTGTTTTTTTTTGTTTTTTTTTTGTTTTTTAAAGATTTTATTTATTTATTCATTTATCCCCCCCTTGCTGCTTGTGCTCGCTGGGTCAGCTAACCATGCCGTGCAGGCGGGCTTGCCTTCACCAGGAGGCCCCGGGAACCGAACCCTGGGCCTCCCATATGGTAAACGGGAGCCCTACTGATTGAGCTACAGCCGCTTCCCTCTAATGTATTGTTGAGAGTTTTTGTTGATCCTCTGTCTAGATGTTCTGTCTAATGATGATAATGGTGTATTAAAGTCCCCCGCTATAATTGTAGAGGCATTTGTTTCTCCACTTAATTTTTCCAGAGTTTGCCTCACATATTTTGAGGCACCCCGATTAGGTGCGTAAATGTTTATGATTGTTCTCTCTTCTTGAGAGATTATCCTTTTTACTAATATATAGTGTCCATTTTTGTCTCTTACAATAGTTTTGCATTTAAAGTCTATTTTGTCTGATATTAGAATAGCTACTCCTGCCCTTTTTTGGCTATTGTTAGCTTGTGAAATTGTTTTCTAGCCATTTACTTTCAGCCTCCTTGAATCCCTGGGTCGAAGGTAGGTTTCTTGTAGACAGCATATAGATGGATCATATTTCTTTATCCATTCTGCCAATCTGTGTCTCTTGAGTGGTGAATTTAATCCATTAACATTCGGTGTTATTACTCACAACAAATTTCTTACTTCAGCCATATTTTCTTTGGATTAATGTACGTCATATGTTGTTTTGTTTCTGTTTTTGTCTTTTTAGTTGTTCTTACACTCTCCTCCAACTCTCTCTCCCTTGATTTTTCCTTCCAACTTGTAGAACTTCCTTTAGTATTTCTTGGAGTGCCGGTTTCTTATTGACATACTCTCTTAATTTCTGTTTATCTGTGAATATTTTGAACTCTCCATCATTTTTGAAAGCCAGTTTTGCTGGATAGAGAATTCGTGGCTGGAAATATTTTTCTTTTAGTACTTTGACTATGTCATACCACTGTCTTCTTTCCTCCATGGTTTCAGATGAGAAATCAGCACTTAATCTTATTGTGCTTCCCTTGTATGTGATGGTTCTCTTTTCTCTTGCTGCCTTGAGTATTTTCTCTTTGTCTTGAGCATTGGGCATTTTGACAAGTATATGTCTTGGAGTTGGCCTGTTGGGATTTATACTGTTTGGGATTCCCTTTGCTTCCTGGATCTGCACATCCATCTCTCTCAATAGGATTGGGAAGTTTTCAGCCATTATTTCCTTCAACACTCCTTCTGTTCTCTTTCCCTTCTCTTCTCCCTCTGGGATGCCCATAATGTGTATGTTTGTGCATTTTGTGTTGTCAGTTAAATCCCTGATTCCCTGCTGGATTTTTTCTATTTTTTTTGTCTATCTGTTCTATTATCTGTTTGATTTCAGCTGTATTGTTTTCCACATCACTAATTCTTTCTTCAGCCTGCTCAAATCTGCTGTTATGTGAATCCAGAGTCTTTTTGATTTCTTGGATTGTGCCATTGATCACCATCATACCAGTTATCTTTTTGTGTATGTTTACAATTTCTTCAGTATGTTTTCCTAGTGTCTTCTTTATATCCTTAATCTCTTCCTTCACTTCATTAAGTTGGTTCATGACATTTGTTTGGGAATCTTTGATTAGTTGTTCAATGTTCTGCATATATTCCTGGTTTTTAGTTTGTTCTTTGGAGTGGTCCATGTCTTCCTGTTTCTCAGTGTGGTTTGTAATTTTTTGTTGTCCTCTATTCATCATTTTATCTTGCTGGGTTTATTCAGTTGATTAACTTCTCTGTCTCCTCTAGAGTCTTATTTAGCTGGTGGTTCTGTGTGTGTGTTGAGTTTTCTCTTCGACACTTTTTCTTCTTATTTTGTTTCCTTGCTTCTTTCTATGTTACGAATCTCCACTGATCGCTCCATGCCGTTGATCTGCCCGCTTCTAAATGACCCAAGCTTCTCGCTCCGTGTGCCCACAGCACAGACCTTTGGGCAGGACCCCATCCACAATCAACCATCCCCAGAGAGCCAGTCCTAAACCGACACCATCTTCAATACCATGCTGTTTTGAACACTGTAGCTTTATTATGCACTTCAAGATCAGGAAGCATGAGTGTTAGGACTTCACTCTTCTTTTTTAGGATTGTTTTTGGCTATCTTGAACCTCTTTCCCTTCCAAACAAATTTGGTAATTGACTTTTCTATCTTTGTAAAGTAGGCTGTTAGAATTTTGATTGGTATTGCATTGAATCTATAACTCAATTTGAGTAGAACTGACATCTTCACAATGTTTTTTTAAATTAATTTATTTCATTTCATTTACTTTTCTTTTTATTTATCAGCCCCCTTCCCCCAGATGGCTCTCTCGTCTGTCTGTTTGTTGTTTGCTTGCCTTCTCCAGGAGGCACCAGAAATTGAACCCAGAACTTCCCACATGAGACGTGAGTACCCAACAGACTTAGCCAGATGCTTTGTCAGCTGTCTTGTGACCTCTGCTTGTTGCAGTGGGGGTGGAGTCTAGCTTGTTGTGGCAGGGAAGGAGTTTAGTTCATTGCTGCAGGAGGTGGAATCTGCTCGTCTTCTTTAGGAGGCACCAAGACCCAAACTCGGAACCTCCCATGTGGTAGGTGGGTGCTCAAGTGGTTGAGCCACATCCACATCCCTTCATGATGTTTAGTCTTCCAATCCATTAACAGGGAATGTCCTTCCATTTGTTTAGGTCTTCTTTGATTTTTTTTTTTTTTTTTTTTTTTTTTTTTTAGCAGTGTTTTGTAGTTTTATGAACACAGATCCTTTACATTCCTGGTTAAATTAATTTGTAGGTATTTGAGTCTTTTTGTTGCTACTGTAAATGGAATTTTTTTCTTGATTTCCTTCTCAGCTTGCTCATTACTAGTGTACAAAAATGCTAATAATTTTTGCATGTTGATCTTGTATCCTACCACTTTGCTGAACTCATTTATTAGCTCTAATAGCTTTGTTGTTGATGTTGTGAGGTTTTTTTTATTACTGATTCAATCTCTTTACTAGTAACTGGTTTATTCAAATCTTCTATTTCTTCTTGAGTCAATATAGGTAGTTTGTGTGTTCCTAAGAATTTGTACATTTCATCTTGGTTAACCTAATTTCTGGCATACAATGGTTCATAGTATTCACTTATAGTCCTTTTTCTTTCAGCAGCATTGATAGTAATAGCCCCCTTTTTCATTTCAGATTTTTGTTATTTGTATCTTCTCTCTTTTTTTCTTCATCCATCTAGTTATATGTTTGTCAGTTTTGTTGATCTTTTTAAAGAACCAACATTTGGTTGATTGATTCTCTCTGTTGTTTGTTGTTGTTGTTTTTAATTTAATTTATCTCTGCTCTATTCTTTGTTATTTCCCTCCTTCTGCTTGGTTTGGGTTTAGTTTGCTCTTTTTTTTCTAGTTCTTCCAGTTTTGAGGTTAGGTATCTGGTTTGAAGTCTTTCTTCTTTTTTAATGTTAGCATTTAGAGCAAAAAATTTCCCTCTCAGCACTGCATCCCAAAAGTTTTACTATGTTGTATGTTCATTTTCATTTGCCTCAAGATATTTTCTAATTTTGCTTCTGATTTTCTCTTTAACTTATTGGTTCTTTAAGAGTATGTTGCTTAATTTCCACATATGTGTGAATTTTCCCTTTTGCCCTGTTATTGATTTCTAGCGTCATTCCATTGTGGTCAGAGTATATATAGTGTATGATTTCAATATTTTTAATTTATTGAGACTTGTTTTGTGATCCAACATGTGGTCTATCCTGGAGAATGATCCATGTGCACTTGAGAAGAATATTTATTCTTTCATTGGGTGCATTGTTCTATATATGTCTGTTAAGTCTAGTTGGTTTAATGTATCAGTCAAGTCCTGTACTTTCTTATTGATCTCCTGACTAGATGTTCTATATATTATTGAGAATGTTGTGTGAAAGTCTCCTACTATGAATGGTGAATGGAGAGCTGTCAGTTTTTCTCTGTCAGTATTTGCTTCATATATTTTGGAGCCCTCCTGTTAGGTAAATACATATTTATAATTGTTACATCTCTTTTGAATTGTCATCTTTACCAGTAAGCAATGACCATCTTTGTCCCTCATACTGTTTTTGACTATTTTATCTGATTATTACTATAGCCACCTCAGCTCTCTTTTGGTTACTACTTGCATGGTATATATTTTTTTCCATCCTTTCACTGTCAACCTACTTGTATCTTTGACTGTAAGGTTAGTCTCTTGCAGACAGCATATAGTTGGGTCATGTTTTTTATCCATTCTGATGATCTGTGTCCTTTGACTGGAGAGTTTAATCCATTTACATTTAAAGTCACTACTGATAATACAGATCTTTTCCGCCTTTGTGGTATTTAGCTTTTATAAGTCTTTTATCTTTTTTGTCCCTCACTTCAGTTAAAGCCTACTTTTATATTTACTTGCTTTCTTGTGTTGTACCATATTGAATGCCTTCCATTTCTATTTGGATATATTTTTCATGTTTTCCTTATGGTTACCAAAGGGTTAAAATTTAACATCCTAAATATATAGCAGTTATATTTTGTTTGATACCAAATTAACTTCAATAGCATGCACATATAATTTTTCCTATACCTTTCTCTTCCCCCACTTTTTTTTTTTTTTTTTTGGCACCTTTTAGCACTTATATCTTTCTACATTGTATGCCCAAAAAGCCTAGACTTATCATTACATTTTATGTATTTGATTAATAAATTAATAACTGTGGGAAGTACAAAGTAGAGTTACATACCAAACAATACAATAAAATAGTACTGGCATTTATAATTACCCAAATGGTGACCTTTACTGCAGGTCTTTATTTTTTTATGCTGCTTTGAATCACTGTTTAGTGTCCTTTCATTTCTGTCTGAAGAATTCTCTTTAGCATTTATTGTAGGGCAGATCTTGTGGTGATGTTCTCCATCAGCTTTTGTTCATCAGAGAATATCTTAATATCCTCCTCATTTTTGAAAGAGAGTCTCCCCAAATGTAAAATCTTGGGTGGTAGTTCTTTCCCTTCAGCACTTTAAGTATTTCTATTCACTACCTTCTTGTCTCCATGGTTTCTGATGAGAAATAGGCACTGAATCTTATTGGGATTACCTTGTATGTAACACATTGCTTTTCTCTTTCACCTTTCATAACTCTCTCCTTGTCCTTTGCATTTGATAGTGTAAACAGCATATGAAAAGGTATATTATTCAGCATTCTCTAGGGAAACAGAACCAACAAGAGATACTTCTAAGTATTATGAGGTTTTATAAAAGTGTCTCACATGACTGTAGGTATGCACAAGTCCAAATTCCATAGGGCAGGCTGCAAGCTGGGAACTCTGATGAAAGTTTTCAATGAATTCCCTAGGAGAAGCTGGCTGACTGAAGTAGAGATGAAAACTCTCTCTTCTGACTGCTGAAATCATCACTTCTCCTTTTAAAGCCTTCAATTGATTGGATAAGACATCTCTCATTGTTGAAGGCAATATTCTCAGTTAATTGTAGATGTAATCAATGTACTTATGTTTTAAGTCCATGAAATGTCTTCATAGTAACAAGTTGGACAGTGCTTGCTTAAGCAAACAACTGGGCACCACTACCTGGCCAAGTTTACACACAAACCTAATGATCACACAGGGTATATTTTTCTTCATGTTTATCCTATTTGGTGTTCTCTGAGCTTCTTGGATGTGCATATTCATGTCTTTTGTTAAGTTTGGGAAGTCCTCTGTCATTTCTTTGACTATTCATTCTGCTCTTTTCTCTCTTTCTTCTCCTTCTGGGACTCCCTTAAGGCATACATTGGTATGCTTGATGGTGTCCCATAGCTGTCTTAGGCTATTTTCACCTTTAATATTTCTTTTTTCTTCTTGCTCCTCAAGCTGACTCATTTCAAATGTTTTGTCTTCAAGTTCACTGATTCTTTTTTCTTTCATTTCCAAACGACTCTTGAAACCCTCCCAGTCATTTTTCATTTCAGTTGTGGTTTCCAACTCCAGTAGTTCTGTTTCTTATTTCCTTTTAAAATTTCTATCTCTATACAGAGATTCCCATATTGTTTGTTCATTGTTTTCCTGATAGCCTGTAGCTTTTTCTCTGTAACGTCCTTCATCTCCTTATGCATTTTTAAGATCATTTTAAAAAAAGGTTTTATTTGGTTTGTCCACATTTTCTTCTTTTTTCTGTTCATATTTTCTGTATTTTTATCCTCTTCCTTTGGATGGGCCTTCATTTCCTGTTTCTTTGTTTGTCTTGTACTCTTTTGTTACACACTGTATATTTTAATATTTTAAAATGTTAACTCTGGAATTTACTCCCTGGGATATCTGTTTCTTGGTTTTGTAAGTAGCTGGTGATAAGACAGAGATTTTCTTAAGCTTCAGCCCTCCTATCAGGGAGGTGAAGCAGGCTAGTAAGATAGGGAATCAACAGATGGATCTGGAACCATGTGGACATCAATACCCCAAGATGTTGGAAGACACTTGCGAGATTTCTCCCAGGAGCCAGAATAAGCCCCTAATATTCTTCAGAGGCCTATAATTGGGCCTTCCTGGGGGATTGATGGATGGGGTAATCAATCAAAACAGCAAACAGCTGGAACTCCTCCCATGACATTAGCAAAGGGGTGGAATAATTAATAGTCTAAAAAGCAGGCGCAAAACCTTTCTCAGCCTTGCTGCTCTCGACTCTGCTGCTGTTCTTGGCTCTAGTGGCTTCTGCGCCCTGCTCTCGCTGTGTCCCCCCTGCGCGGATCAACACGCAAGTAAAACTTGGGCATTTATAATCTATAATGGGAAATTGTAGAATTGTAGTCTATAAATCAGCCTTCTTTATCATTCTTCAGCCCCTTACCCTCTACCAGGGACCCGTGATCTGTTATTTTCTCCCATTTCTCTTCTCTCCCTACCTAAATACATTGCTGGCCTAACTAACATGACATGCTCTGAAATTCATTTCTGCAGCATAAGTCAAGAACCTAGATTAAATCCGGTAACAGAGGTCTGCCCAAGGAGAATGCACTGTTCAGGGTTTTCCCTGTCTTGTCCTGAGCTTTTGCTTCTTAATTGCTTTGGAGTTACTCTGTTTACATGAGTTTGGTTGTTCCCTCTGTTTCCCTGGAACAAATCTCCCTCTCCTGGGTATCTGAGGCCAGCAGGCCTTTTTCCCAAACTGTCAGTCTTTATAATTTTTTTATATTCCTTCCATTGTCTCATGCTGATTTTTCCTGGAGGGCAAATTCTGGGAGGAGAGTCACTCTGGGGAGGACTTTCCCAATTCAGTCTTTTCCGGCTAAAACAAGGCCATGAGACCACAAAGGAGGCACAGACCTACCAGCTCCAAAGTACTCTATGGAGGGGGTCAGGAAGGACACCAAAAACCTCTGCAGTGGCCCCCAAAGCTGAGCTTTCCTGGCCTACCTAACAAATGCATCCCTGCAGCTATCTGTCTCCCTCAGCCCTGAGGAAGCGCTGCATCTTTAAATCTCCACCACCATCACCCTTATCTGCAGAGGGTGGAAACAATGGCTACTGCTGCCTTTGTCTGGGATGGGTTGAAACAATAGCTGCCCTAAGAGCCAGGAACCTTCCATCTGAATTCACTAATCAAAAGCCATGGTCTGTGATTAGCCCTGCACACACCTGTTCTTGGGAAAGAGGATTTTTATGTCCCTTTGTGTCACCAGCCACTAGCCAGGGACTGGACCCCACGGCAGCCTGCCGTGAGAGTGGGGCATGGGAGCTGGTAGCTATAATGCAGAGAGACAATTTATAGTTCTTTATCATAATTTATCAACCTCTTCTGCTCTTCCCTGGATGCTGTATGGTGTTCTTCTGGCCTCTGGAGTTTCAAAATAGTTGTTTTGGTAAGTACTGCCTGTTTAACATTTGTTTTGGTGGATGGACTGAGTCCTGGATCTCCTCTCTCTGCCATCTTCCCTAGAAGTGGAATTGGCTTATTTTTTAGCTTCTCTGACTCTATCCCCTTACCAGCCCATGACAGACATTGAGCTTTCACCCACTCCAGATTAAGTCAGTCACCACTAATCCATTGCTTTTCAGCTTCTAAAATTTTAGAATGTTCTTGGTTTTAGTGTTTTTATGCTTTTTAAATATATTTTTTGGTGAGGTTTTCAAGAAAGGAGGAAGATGCACACATTTAAATGAAGCTTTCTGCCATTTTTAAAAGAAGTTAGGCAAAACATATTGACTTTAGACTTTTTCCTGAAATCTCATTAGTTACAAATGTTGAGTTTGCTTTTCCTAGATGGACGTTCATTCTCTATCAATAATGACCATTTAATCACCTTCTATACAATAGATACATCATTCATTTCTTTTCACAACTTATTGTTTTAGTCAGTTGTGGATTATAAGGTATGTTTCAAGTCCTTGACACCGGAACATGTAGCATACTCACATTTGCCATTCTGAATGTCTAGAATGGCACATATATATATTCTGCCATTTTTCTTATTTAGTAGACTTTATAAACAGAGAAACAGCCCTGATTTTTAGTTCAAAGCCTTATTAGGCCTATTACTGAACAAAGGCAAATAGCTAGCATGTATGCACTGTTCTCTCAGATCCCTTTCTTGTTTAAATTATATATAAAATTTCATCTTTCTGGTATCCCCCTAGTTCCTTCACAAAGAGGCCTATCCTGACCATGTTATTTTAAATTATAAACCACCTTCTCTCCTTCAAATGTTTTTCCTTCTTTACCTCCTCTATTTTCTCCAAAGCACTTAATCATCTTCTAACATACAATTTACTTAATTATTATTTTTTGTTTTTGAATGTCTCCCCCAATAGAATGTAAACTCTGTGAAGTCATAGATTTTTGTTTTGTTCACTGATTCTCCTAGGTACTTAGAATTGTGCCTGACATATACTAGAGACTAGTAAATGTTTACTGAATGAATAAATAAATAAATGAACACTGCTATGGCTGCAGGTAATGTCTGATAATCCCTGTTGCTTGAAGTCAAGCCAATAGCCAACTTTATTACTTGGTTTCCAGAATAACATTCTAGTATTTGTATATGGGGTGTGGTGGGTGGCCAGCAGACAATATTAACTGAATAATAGGTTATATAGAGTTATAAGTGCCAAGGAGAAAACAAAGCAGGGAAAGGGGATATAAAATGTTGGAGTGGGGGTGAGGGGTCTAGATATTAAAATTTTAGATGAATGAAGGAGGTCAGGGAGAAGATGAATTTGGAGTGAAGACCTGAAAGAACTGAGGGTACAAGCAATGTGGATAGCTGGGCACAGGCAGAGGGAATGGCAAGTACAAAGACACTGAAGTAAGATCATGCCTGATGTCTTCAAGGAAAAGCAAGTGATTCACTGGGTCTAGATCATAGAGAAGGTGGGGGAGAGTAGAAGAAAAATAAGGCCAGAGAGATGGGAGAAGATGGCCAGATCATAATGACTTAACCATCATAAAAGGGACATTGGTTTTTACCCTGAGTGAGGTGGGAAGCTATTAGAGAGTTTTGAAGAGAGGAGTGACAATTCTTGCTGCTGTGTTGATCATAAAGTGCAGAGAAGCAAGAGCAGAAGTAGGGAAATCAGTCAGGAGGCCACTGAAATAATCTAGGTAAAAGATAATGGTGACTGGGACCAGAGTAGCAGTAGTGGGTGTGGTAAAAAGGGATTGAATTCCAGAAATATTTTGGAGGTAAAGCCAATAGGATTTGCTGATGGGCCCAGTGTGGGCTCTTAAGAGATAAAGAAATTCAAGATAACATCATGGTTTTGGGCCAGAGAAATTGGAATACTGAAGTTACCATTAATTGCAATGACGAAGAAAGTGAGAAACCGGTTGAGGGAAGTCAGAATGTTGTTTGGAACATTAGTCTAAGATCCCTACTAGTCAGGTCAAGTACACAGTTGGATGATGAGTCTGGAGTTTAAGGCGAACATCTGAGTGGTGTTTATAAATCAGAAAAGCATAGCTTATTGATGCATTTTAATGCCATTTGATTGGACATGATCACCTAGAAAGTGAATACAAATAGAAAGGAAAGAAGTTGAGAACTGAGTGTAGGGCATCATCAAATATTTAGAGGGTGGGATAATGAGAGGAATCAGCCAAATAGACTGAGATGGAAAGATGAGCAATGAAGGAAGAAAAAATGATGAATGTGGTGTCTTGGAGACCAAGTGAGTAATCTTTTTCAAGGAAGGAGAGATTGTCTACAAATGCTGCTCACTGGGCACTTAAGATGAAAATTGAGTGGAGCGCATATAGCTCAGTGGTTTGAACCCCGGCTTTTTGTGTAGGAGGTCCCAGGTTCAATCCCTGGTACCTCCTTAAACAAACAAACAAATGAACAAACAAAAGATGACAATTGAGAAATGATTACTGCTTTTAGCAGTGTGGAGGTTATTGATGATCTTGAGAAGAAGTACAATGGAATGATGAACACACAAGTGGAATGGGATCCAGAGAGAACAAAAGGGGGAAAATTGAAGAGAGTTTGTATATAGTTAAGTCTTCTAAGGACCTTTCCTATAAAGGGAAAGAGAGAAATAGTATAGAAGGTGGAGGGAAAAAATGGGCTGAAAAAGGTATTTTATTTCAATTGGAGAAATAATATTATGTCTAGTAATAATTGGGTGGATCCAGTTGAAAAGGAAAATGGGGAGAATTGCTGGAGCAATGTCCTTGATTAGGCAAAAGGGGATGGGATCGGGTGCAGACGGGGAGAGATTGTCGTTGGGTAGAAATAAAAACAGGTCATCCATGAGTAAAAGGAAAGAAAGTGGAGCCTGTAAGCACAGGGAGATGAGAATCTTTTCTTATCCTTTAATTTCTCAGTGAAGTAGGGAGCAAAGTCATTAACTGAGACTGAGGGTAAGAGAGGTGGCAGAAAGAGGAGAAAGAATGTAATGGCAATTATTGAGTGTAGGAGAGATAAGAAACCCTATTTAGTCACAGTAAGTGATTCTTTTAATAAACTATTGAACCTTATTTGCCACTCTTTCATCTAGAATTTTCTCATCCATATTTGTAACAGAAATTGGTCTATGGTTTTCTTTATGAGGGTTTATGCATCAAGTTCTGGTGCCAGTGAGCAAAAACAGTGACAGCAACATTAATAACCAGCATTACTGGGCACTTATCATGTGCCAGGCACTGGGTAAAGCATTCTCTTCATTATCTTATTTAATCCTCATGGCAACAAGGAAATGATATATTATCCCCATTTTGTAGACATGGAAATTGAAGCTAGAAGTGAGGACACTGTAAAGTGACATAGCCAAAGTTGTATAGTTAAAAAGCAGTGTTGGAATTCAAACCAAAGTCTGACTCCAAGAGCTGAACCAGTAACTTACGCTAACTTTATAAGCTACCTTTTCATCTTACTCTTAAGTTTTCATATAAAAATGGAGAGATTATTTTTTCTTTGAAAATCTCAGAAACTTCACCAGGAAAAACCATCAATTATAAGAATGCAATATTTAAAGGGAAGAAATAAAAAAGGTGATGGTTTATTAATGATAATAGGTATCTTATTTCTATTCACATGTTGCTGTTTCTACTTAAAACTATCAAACCTCCAATTTAATAAATATTCTTAGGGTAGCATCTGAGTCATTACCCAGCCAACCTCACCAAACACTATCTCCTGACTCCTGTCAATTCTGCCTCCCAGAAATATTGTGGAAATGTCCATCTGTGTAGGCTGGGCTGCCATCATCTTAGTCTGTGTGGTTCTTTCCCATTTTCTTTCATGTGCTATGTATGCTTATTTTGCATATAGCAGCCAGAGAGATCTTTTTAAAATGTTCTGTGTGTTTACTGTTTTATAACAGCCTGCTGCTCAATATACTACATAATTGCCAAACAGTCAACTGTATAAAATAGTACATGGTGCTTAATTATAAATGAAAAACATAATTTTTGAAAAAAACAACAACATTTCAACACAACACAGGTTCCTATCTGTTAGAGTTCATAAGACCATGAATCAATGTTCCTGTGGCATAGGTTGAGAAAAGGCAGCCTCCAGCCATAAACCATCTAACTCACCTCCCCAAGAATAAACAAAATGGAGCAGATAAGGGCCCTCACTCCCTCCCCAACCCCTCCCACATTCCAAGACCTCCTAACTTCCCCCTGGCCATTTGGCCTCAGGCTGTACTTGGTTTCCCCGCCTATTGATGTAATGTATACATTCATATCCAGGGAAGCGGCTGTGGCTCAATCAGTAGGGCTCCCGTTTGCCATGTGGGAGGCCCCGGGTTCGGTTCTATATCCCAGTGAGCACTGTTTTTCTCTAACACTATAAAAAGCCATTAAACCCAGTGCTTTTAATTTGCTGAGGCTGATCTTTCTCCTCTACGTGTCCTCAAAGAAATGTGATTATTTTCCTGAACCACTACCCCCAAAACATAAATTCAGATTTAACACCTGGAATCACCAATTCCAATGTTTAATAATGAATCATAATACATTTTCAAGGACTTCCTCTATTTGAAGGGAATGAGATAAGCACATCTTGAGATTCTTAATGTTTTTGCTTTGTTTTAATAATCTTTTTTTCTCTCAAGGTTTACTACAGTGAATGGCCTATACTAAATGTTCAATAAATATTTGTCAAACATTATTAAATGAATTCAACATGTGGTATTTTATAGGAATAATCTAAAATGTTCTGGAAAAAAAAAAAACCCACCAAAAATCCATAAAAAAACAAACCAAAATGCTAGAAGCCTCAATAGAGTGTTTCCATATTATATTATGTAATCATGAAGTTTTCTTAAAATGTGAATTTTGAGTAATTATAGTACTGATTTTTTTTTTCATTCTTGAAAGCCGATTTTTAATACCTTTCATTATCACATATTTTCTCTTTCATCTAAAATGTCAAATTTTCTCCAAGTTTACCTTGAAGCATGACCAAAGACTGTCGGAGTCGGCTGTTTTCTTTCCGGGTGTTTGTTAGTTTTTGTTTCAGGCTTTTTATTTTGGTGCATAATTCTTCCTTTGATAATTCTGCTAAAGGTTCTTCATCGTCACTGGAGCTCTCACCAGGCAGAAAGGCATTTCCTGAATATGGGTCTCTCTGAAAAACAAGGCAGAAACAACAAAAGAAGCTTTATAGCATCATTAGTGGTTTATCCCATGTTATATATGCTGAAGGGACTTAACCAGCCTTACAAATTCCTGTTTTCTCAGGCACTTTCTGCTGTAGGAGAAGAACCAGACTCTAAATAGTGATCTAGCACCAATTTTGTTTCCCACCATCCAGATGAACTCAGAATAAGGGACAAACATCACAGGTTTATGCTCATGTACCTCTTACAAAGCAGAAACCAGGATTCTGATTTTCTGCTTAACTTCAGTGAAAAATACAAAGTAGAAAAATAGCATTACAGAGTGTAATCAACAAGAATGCCATGCAAATCCGGGCTATTTTCTGGCATTCAATTTGACTTTGAAAAGGATGGTTCACTATCTGAACCTTATTTGTTTCATCAATAAATACACATAGAAAAATTATTAAATAAAATAGGAGAGCTTAGCAAGATGGCAAGATATAAACCAATATATAGAAGTTTATATTATTCTAACCATTCCCTATAATATACTGTAAAAAAAGAGAACAAACTAAATGTCTAATGCAAACAAAAGAAAGGAGATAATAGAGATTAAAATTGAAATATAGAAAAGAAAAACAGAGAAAATCAATGAAACCAAAAGCAGGTTCTTTGGAAAAATCAACAAAATTGACAGATCTTCAACTAGACTGACCATGAAAAAAAAGAGAGAAGATGGGAAACGGATGTGGCTCAAGTGATTGGGTTCCCATATACCATATAGGAGTTCCAGGGTTCGATTCCTGAGGCCTCCTAGTGAAAGGTGAGCTGGCCTGAGCAGAGTGCTGGCCCACACGGAGTCTTGGCCTGTGCAGGAGTGCTGGCCTGTGTGGAGTGCTGGCCTGCGTGGAGAGCTGGCGCAGCAAGATGATGTAACAAAAAGAGACACAGAGGAGAGACAATAAGAGATGCAGCAAACCAGGAAGCTGAGGTGGCACAAGAGATTGAATGCTTCTCTCCCACCACGGAAGGTCCCAGGATTGATTCTCAGTGCTGCCCAAAGAGAAGACAAGCAGACACAGAAGAATACACAGAAAGCAAAGCAACAAGGGGGGGCGGGGATAAATAAATCCTTTTAAAAAAAAGAGAGAGAAGATTCAAAATACCAGAATCACAATTGAAAGAGGGGACGTTACTACCAAACTTCTAGAAATAAACAGGTTTCTAGGTGAAATATTCTAGAAAGATGCAAACTATCAAAATGGACTCAAGGAGAAATAGACAATCTGATTAGGCTTATCACAAGTGAAGAGACTGGTTTAGTAAAGAAAAACAAAACAAAACAAAACAAAACAAAACAAAAACTTCCCACAGAGAAAAGCCCAGGCTCAGATGGCTTCAATGCTGAATTCTATCAATCATTTAAAGAAGAATTAATACCAATTTTTAACATGCTCTTCAAAATCTAGAAGAGCAGGGAACACTTTCCAACTAATTTTATGAGTCCAGTACTACCCTAATACCAAAACAAGCCAAAAACATCACAAGAAAACAAAACTAGAGATCTATGTCTCTTATGAAAATGGATGCAAAAATCCTTAACAAAATACTATCATACCAAATCCAGCAATATATATAAAAAGAATTTTACAGCATAACCAAGTGGGATTTATCCAAGGAATGCAAGGTTGGTTCAACACGAAAATCAATTAATTTACTATATCATATTAATTAATAGAATAAAAAACAAAAATCACATGATCATTTCAAAAGATGCAGAAAAAGCATTTGACAAAATCCAATACCCTCTTATGGTAAACAAAACAAAACAAAACAAAACAAAACAAAACAAAACAATAAACCACTCATCAAATTAGACACATAGAAAATAAGAAAAGGTATTTATGAAAAACTTACCGCTAATATGATACTTAATGGTGAATGACTGGACGCTTTGCCCCTAAGATAAGGAACAAGACAAGGATGTCCACTTGTGCCATTTCTATTTAATATTATACTAGAGGTTCTAGTCAGGGCAATTAGGTTGTCTCCCTTTGTTGGGTCGTCCTGCTGCGTCAGCTCACCGTACCGCGTGGGCTGGCTTGCCTTCACCAGGAGGCCCCGGGAATCAAACCCCGGGCCTCCCATATGGTAAACGGGAGCCCTATTGATTGAGCCACATCTGCTTCCCTGTATTTACTTTTAAACACTCTTTTGAGAACAGCTGTCATTAACAGATAATAAAAGATGTGGAAGGCCTTTATGTAGAAAGTCATAAAACTTCAGTGAAAGACAACAAAAAAGATCTAAATTACAGGAGAAAGATCCCATATTCAGAGACAAGAATCCTTAATTTAAAAATTATTGTCTCTTCAAATTGATCTATAGATTTAATACAATTCCAATAAAAATCCAAATAGGCTTTTTTGGAACTCGATAAATTTATTCTAAAATATATATAGAAGAACAAAAGGCCAAGAATATCCAAGGCAATCCTGAAGGATTATAAGGAGCAGGGTCTTTTCTTACAGATACAATGGCCTATTAAAAATCTAGAGCAATTAAAATGGTGTGGTACTGGTACAGGCCTAGGCAATATGAGCAACAAAATAAAATAAAAGGCCAGAAATAAATTTATGCACATGAGAAACTTTGATGTATGACAGAGGTTGCATGACAACTTGCTGGGAAAAGAGCAAGTTCAACAGATGAGGTTGGTGGGAAGCGGCTGTGGCTCAATCAGTAGGGCTCCCGTTTACCATATGGGAGGCCCCAGGTTCGGTTCCCAGGGCCTCCTGGTGAAGGCAAGCCCGCCCGCACGGCGTGGTTAGCTGACCCAGCGAGCACAAGCAGCAAGGGGGAGATAAATGAATAAATAAATAAAATCTTTAAAAAAAAAAACAGATGAGGTTGGAAAAATAGTTGACCATTAGGGGTAAAAAAAAAAAGAAAGTGGATTTCTCTCTATATAAATGCACACATACTCACATACACATATGAAACACATATATAAATTAAATTTATTTAATATACAAATATATTAAATTAAGATTAAAATTTTTAATCCATCTGAGGTTCTATATATATATATATATATATATAAACTTTATAAAATCTTAAAAGTCTGAAAAGAAAAAATAAGTGAATATCTTTTGAATTGGGGCAGGAAAGGAGTTCTTAAATAAGACATAAAGTCACTGGACATTAAAAAAAGATTAATAAATTCAACTACATTAAAGTTAAGACCTTTTCTTCATTTTAAATAGAGACATTTGAAATTTAAAAAAGACTTTAAAAAGAAAAGACAAGTTACTAACTGGTGGAAGATGTTTGCATTATGGGTGACATACATATATATGCATTATGGGTGATATATATATATATCTCATATATATTTCTGCAAATCAATAAGAAAAACCCAGCAACTTAGTGGAAAATCAGGGAAATGACATGAACAAGCATTTTACCGAATAGGAAAGACATATAGCTAATAAGCATACAAAGAGATGTTCAACTCATTAACAATCAGGAAAAAGGAGATGAAGAGCACAACAAGGTATCATTTTTTTGGCAAAAAGTAAGAAGTTTGATGAAACCAAGTGTAGAGTGGCTATAGAATAACAGAAATTTCTATATATTTCTGGTGAGAGTGTAAATTGGTGCAATTATTTTGTAAAAGATTTTAACCTTATCTTGTAAAATTAAACATTCACCTACCCTCTGATCTTGCAGTTCCACTCCTATATCTATATCTAAGAAAACTTTTAGCACATGTGTACAAGGAAACATATCCAAGACTTTCTATAGCAGCATCACTCATAATGACAAAAAACTAGAAATATCCAAATGTCTATTGACTGGATAATGGTAAATGAATTGTGTTAGAGTCATGCAATGAAATATTACATGGCAATGACAGTGAACGCATTATAACTATAATGAATGAGTCTTAGTAAAATGTTGAGTGATAACAGCAAGTTCCAGAAGAAAAGATAGAGTACATTTTTCCTAATGTTTAAGAACAAATCAAATGAAATGATACAAAATACATAATATATATTCTCATGTGCAGTGAGACTACATAATACAAACATTAATATAGATATATATATTTGGTGAAATTAAAAACAAAGCAAGGAATTTCCATATAAAATTGAGTGCAGTGATTACCTCTGGAGTGAGGCAAGCAGAGGGTGAGGTAGAGGCAGAATACATAGGTAATGTAATACATTATTGCATTATAGTAGACATTACAAATAGTAGACATTTGATAATCATTACTATTATGTTGGGATAATATTTTGAAAAACACAGTATTTTTCTATCTGTGTAATACATCCCCACATCTTATTTTAAGGTAGCCAAATTTAAGGTTTATCCATCAGTGAAGGACAGAGCAGAATCAATTAGAACAAAGTTTTCATGTTTACCTTTGAGACTTAAAAATATTTTTAAAGTCAACAGCAAGGCAACAGTTTGAAAACATACGCTTTTGAGTTGTAAAACCCTGGCTATGTTGAGACAGAAAAGAGTTTTCTCAAACTGCCCAAGGTGGCCTATATATGTAAAGATCTAAACCTGGACTAGTCTAGAAGAGTGGAATTTATGAAGATCCAAACCTAGAAGCGTGGTGTGCTAGACTGAATAACTCCCCTAAAGGGATCCATGGCCTAAACCCTGGAGCCTGTAAATGTTACGTTATATAGAAAAAAGGACTTTGGAGATGTGATTAAGTTAAGGACCCTGATTTGGGGAGATTATCCTGGATTATCTGGGGCGGGGGGCAATGTAATCATTCCTAAGAGGGATGCAGAAGGAGTCAGAGTCAGAGAAGGCCATGTGATGACTCAAGCAAAGATAGGATCGATGCAGTTTGAAGTTGAAGCAAGGGGCCACAAGCAAAGGAATATAGGTACTTCTAGAAGCCGGAAAAGGTAAGGAAACGGGTTCTCCCCAGGAACCTGCAGAAGGAACCAGCCCTGTTGAAACCTTGGCTTTAGCCCAGTAAGACCTGTATAGGACTTCTGACTTCCAGAAACTATAAGAGGCTAAATTTGTGTTGTTTTAAGCCACAAAGTTTGTGGTAGTTTGTTACAAGAGTCATCGGAAACAAATATACCTGGAGTTAGTGTTTTTTAAAAATAAAGTTTAGAGTAGAAGAGAAAATTCTGACATGAAAAAATAAACAGTAAATCTTAAGGAATAGGTATTCCAATTTCTCCAATTTTTTGAGATTGAAAACATTTCCTGATATCTTGCTGATCTTTCATTCCCAGAATATCAAAAAAGCTTGAACGTTAGCCTTTTTGGCCATACCTAAATAGATGCAGGTAAACTGTGTTGAGTATGTTTCTAACTCAACTCATTCAACATTAAAAAGAGAACATGAGGTTATTAGGAGATAAGAGGAGGGCTGAGAAGGACTACTGATGCCTAATGTATGTAGAAGTTTTAATTAACTTGACTGTAAAAGTGTGGGAATGGGTAGAGTTGTTGGTAACACATTATAGTGAGTAACAGCTGGTTTATAAATGGGAATGTGGCTGAAAAGGGTAGTCTAGGGATGTAAATGTCAACTGAAAGAAAGCTAGAGAATAATCTAGAGACTGAATAAGCAGTGAACCCAGAGGTGGATGAGAATTGTGGTTGATGGTACAGATGCAAGAGCTTCCTTCTATGAGGTAGAGCAGATGTATGTCACTATTGTAGGGTTGTGAGAATGTGGAGAAGCATGGGAAAAATACAAGTGGTGGGACCAATGGACTGTGGTTAACAGCAATACTCTAATATTCTTGCATCAATGTCAAAGATGTACTGTGTTGATAATGGAGAGGGGTGGGTATGGAAAAAATATGCCAAATGTGTGCTATGGGCCATGGTTGGTGGTAATAGTCTGATGATATTATCTCATAATCTGTAACAAATATTCCACTACGGTGTGTTGTGTTGGTGAAGGGGTATTGTATGGGAATTCTACACATGTGCATGATTGTTTTGTAAGTTCACAATTTCTATAGTAAAAATATATTTAAAAAATAATAGGGAAGCGGCTGTGGCTCAATCAGTAGGGCTCCCGTTTACCATATGGGAGGCCCTGGGTTTGGTTCCCGGGGCCTCCTGGTGAAGGCAAGCCCGCCCGCACGGCGTGGTTAGTTGACCCAGCGAGCACAAGCAGCAAGGGGAGGATAAATGAATAAATAAATAAAATCTTAAAAAAAAAAAATAATAATAATAATAGGGTGGGTTGGGGGAAAATACACCAAATATAAGATATGTACTATAGTTAGTAGTAATATTTTGATGATATTCTTTCATAATGTGTAAAAAATATTTTACAACAATGCAAGCTGGTGGTGGGGTGATGTATGGGACTCCTGTATGATGTTATGCATGTTTGCTTTGTAAGTTCACAACTTTCACTATATATTTATTGTTTATGTATGCTCATGTATGAATGATATACTTCAATAAAATTAAAAAATAAAAAAGGGAACATGAAATTACATTCCCTCGATTGAATAAAGAATTAAACAGGGAAGCGGCTGTGGCTCAATCAGTAGGGCTCCCGTTTACCATATGGGAGGCCCCGGGTTCGGTTCCCGGGGCCTCCTGGTGAAGGCAAGCCTGCCCGCACGGCGTGGTTAGCTGACCCAGCGAGCACAAGCAGCAAGGGGGGATAAATGAATAAATAAATAAAATCTTTAAAAAAAAAAAAAAAAAAAAAAGAATTAAACAGAAGAATAAATTAATAGAAGGGGGGAAGTACTAATAAATTGCTAAGGGAATTATGGGATTATGGTTGAGCTAGATAATAAAATTATATCAAGGCAACAGAAAACCAACCTGTCCTTTATCCATGTCACTATTTGCATTCTCTGATTCCATTGTCTCTGTCCTTTTCCTCTTTCCTTTTCCAAGAGCTTGGATATTGGTAATTTCATCTGTTTGGAAGAGCTTCTGCATTTTCTCAATTAGTTATGTAGGGTCTTCTGAAATTGTGGGAGGAGGGAATCCCCATGTAGATGATCTATTCTGTACGTAGCCCAAAAGTTAATGTTTTTCCTTAAAAACAAAAACAAAGGATACATAATATATTTAAAACTGTATGTTTCATAATGGCATTAGCCACTCATGTTAACTCCTTTTATTAAATGCTCCTCTATCTTTCTCTCCCCCACTGACCGATTTTCTACATCTTTTCATTTGGTTCAAAGGTCTTTCAATTTCACCAGCATCATGGGGTTGTTCATTGTATTCATGATCTGATTTGCAGTGAGTTGTCACTTACAAAATCAAAGTGTAAAATTTTGCCATCTTTATAATTTTTTTCTTGTCAATCAGTTGTCAGTCTAAAATACAAAGTAGAAAAATTATAAATTTATGCAAACAGTATCTCAGAGGACTGAAGTTATACATCTTTAAGAAAAAAGACATTCATAATAGCAAATCTTCCCAGGACCAGAATATTCCAGGGAGATCAATCAGACAATAAGAATTGTTTTAGAGTTGTTGTTTTTTTTAAACTGGAAACCCTGAAGTCTTGAGATGAAAGAATTTTCTTTGGTGTAACCTGAGGTATTATACCATAAAGAATGGGGGAAAATCTTGAAGGCACTTCATAAAAATTGTAAAGGATAATCATTTTTCAAAACCAAATAAAGTAGATGTTTGTTCTTATGTAAAATAGAATTGAAATAATCAATTTTAACTTTTGCTACACACAGATGATGCAGTACATTAGGTCTTAGCATCCTTATTACTTGCATATATTGGTCTATTTTCTTGAAAAATATTTATTTATAATATTTAATTATGAATAATAAAACTTTAACTATAGAATACCAGATCTGAGCTTAAAAGGGACTTCTAAAATTGTGGACTTTTAGTGAGAAGGTAAAATATGTAATTTACCAAGTTACAAAGAGTAATTATTTTAGGAAATATGACTCTTTTGCCTATTTTAAGAGGACTTCATTCTCTCTACTCCAAGCATAAAATAACGTTTGAGGTGGTCTTGCCAAAATTGCCTGTGTCTCTTGATTGCTTGTATCTTTGAAAATATTAGTAAAGCTTGATATGGGGTAAGACCTCTGATTTATGTACGTTAATTTGACAGTCTAGTCCTTTGTGTTAGCTCAGGCACTATTCATATATTTGAAAGTCTAACATAAGTTTTCAAAGAACAGTCATAAGAAGCAATTTTGGCAAGACCATCCCCAACATTATTTTATGTCAGGGTTAAGTAAGAAGAGGTGTAGGGCATCCAGCTGACTGCCTACGGCCTTCTTGTATCATTCATACACTCTGAGATTCAGAATAATAGGCAAAGTTTCTAAATGAGCTTTGAGGGTCACCTCACACAATGAGGCGCATTTAAGTTATGATACGTCTCCATTATGTACCTCAGAGTTCTATAGCTTGTGTGACATTCTCTAAGGAGTTATAAATCCATAGATTCTATGTTTGCTCACTACCAGTAGTCTCAAGCCAGGGGATATATTGCTAAGAGTATTGGCTAGATAAAATCTCTCCTCTTAGGAGAGATCATTAGTATGTTTACCTAGAGGAGGGGGTAACAAACTTTTTCTGTAAAGGGCCAGATAGTAAATATTTCAGGCTTTGCAGACCAAGAGGCAAAATCAAGGATATTATGTACTTATGTAATAAGTGAGAAAATGACCAAGAGGCAAAATCAAGGATATTATGTACTTATGTAATAAGTGAGAAAATGAATTTCCATAAAGTTTCTCTTTAAAAAATTTAAAATACTGTGGGAGGTGGGCAACATGGGAATCCCAGTGGGTTCCGTGTAATATTTTGAGTAATCTAAGCACCTCTTAAAATATATGTATATATATATAAATCACATTTTTGTAAGCAAATACACATATATGCATATAAAAAAATTCAAAATATTAAAACAATAATAATTGAGTACAACTTTTTGTAAGATAGGTATATCTATAAAGAGAAGAATGACCTTCTTTTTAAAAATAATAACATTTCCCTTAATTGAGGTTCAAAGTTAGTGTTTGCTTTCGTCAAAATTGTTTGCAAACACTCATCACAATGCAGATCTGCAAGGAGATTTTATGTATTTCTCTTTGAAAATATTTGTCACACAGATAGGTTCTGCCAAATACTGATGATACATGAACTTATAATTTTTAAATTGAGACAAAATTTACAAAACATAAAAATTACCATTTTAAAGTGTATAGTTTTCAGTACAGTCACAATGTTGTGAAACCATCACCACATTTAATTCCACAATATTTCTATCACCCCAAAAAGAAATGCCGTACCTCCAAAATATGAGCTGACAATTTTTACTGGGCATATTCATCACATAGAAGGCATTCCTAGAATTCTATTACATTCTTCTCTTGATATATGTCCTTTAGCATGTTATTAAATTGAACCTGGAAAATTTATCTACTGCAAATTTGTGTAGGAATGGAGATCTCATTTTCTTGTTTTAACTTTTGACAGCAGGGGAAGTATATAAAGCAGCTTGACATTACTTGTGAGGCACACATTAGTTGTTATTGAAACGACTTAATCTCAGTTTTGCACATAAGGGCTGCTTTGTCTTGTAACTTTACATTGATTCATAAAGAAACATTATAAATGCTGTAATCCATTCAGTGGATTCATAAGAGTGGTTGAGAGCAGTTCTTGTTCAGAAAAATTTCATTCCCAGCACTTAGCTCAAACCTTTGCAGTAAAACTTTACCACTGCAAGCTATCGAAATGCTGTGAGGCAGCACAAGTCAGAGTATTTACCTTCTATTTCTGACAAAATTAATGAAACTGATGATGGCTAAGTTCACAAGAACAAATGCAGTTCAATATCACATGATATTTTCTGAAATCGATAAGCTGATCCTAAAAGTTACATGGAAATACAAAGGAACCAGAAAAGCCATAAAATCTTGTAAAAAAAAAAAAGAAACTTGGAGGACTCAAACTTCTTGATTTTAAAACTTACTAGAAAGCTAAAGTAATCAAGACAGTGTGGTACTGGCTCAAGGACAGACATATATCAGTAGAATAGATTTGGGAGTTCAGAAATAAATCCTTACATCTGTGGTCAATTGATATTTGACAAGGGTGCCAAGACAATTAAATGGGGAAAGAAAAGTCTTTTCAACAAATGGTGCTGGGACAGCTGAATATCCACATGCAAAAGAATTAAGTTGGATCCTGCCCTACACCATGCACAAATATTAACTCAAAATGGACTATAGATGTAAAAGAAAGGGTTAAAACTATAAATTATTAGAAAAAAACTTAAAAGTAAATCTTCATGACCTTGGGTTAGGCAATGATTTCCTAGATATGGCACCAGAAACATTGGTTTTGCAAGTGATACTATCAAAAAAATAAAGACACAACCCATAGAATGGAAGAAAATATTGTAAATCATTTATCTGATAAGGGACTTGTATCCTGAATAAATGATTCTAAAAATGCAACAATAAAAGATAAATATTTGAATTATAAAAAATGAAAAATAGACATTACTCCAAAGAAGATATACAAATGGCGAATAAGCACACGATAAAAAGCTCAATGTCATTAATCATTAAAGAACTGCAAATCAAAAACATAATGATATACCACTTCACACTCACTAGGATGGCCATAATACAAAAAATGGAACAAGTGTTGGTGAGGGTGTGGAGAAATTGAAATCTTTGTACATTGTTAGTGGGAATGTAAAATGGTACAGCTGCTGTTGAAAACAATTTCTCAAAAAGTTAAACATAGAATGAATTACCATATAACTCAGTAATTCAACTCTTAGGAATTTATCCAAGCAATTGAAAACAGGCATTCAAGCCAAAACTTGTACACAAATGTTTATAGCAACTCTATTTGCAAAGGACCAAAGGTGGAAACAACCGAACTGTCCATTAGCAGATGAATGGATAAACAAAATGTGATATATACATATAATGGAATATTTATTATTTAGCCACGAAAGGGAATGAAGCACTGATGATACATGCTACACACGGATAAACCTTAGAAACATGCTAAGTGAAAGAGATCAGACACAAAAGGCCACATATTGTATGATTCCACTTTTATGCAATATTCAGAATAGGCAAAACCACAGAGACAGGAAGCAGATTAGTAGCTGCCAGGAATTGGTGAGAGGGAAGAATGAGAATTGGCTGCTTAATAGGTACAGGGTTTCTATATAGGGTAACGCAAATGTTCCTGAACCATATAGTGATGATATTTACACAATATTGTGACTGTACTTAATGCCACTGAATCACATACTTTGAAAAGGTTAAAATGGCAAGTTTTATTTAATTTGTTTTTTACCACAATAAAAAAAAAACCACCACAAAAAACTATATTGTTCAACTGGAACATCTATGGTCCTTCCTTAAAGTATTTTGAGATAATATGTTGACACCTTTATAGGCAATAGAATATACTTAATTTTTGGATTCAACTTCATATATTGGTATTAAATGAGGTACAAAAGAAGAAAACTAATGAAACTGTATTAAACTAATGAAATTATATATTCATACATATATAATAATTTAGAGTATGATCAAGTAAAACCTTTAATAAGTAGGGAAAGGAAGGTTTATTCAATAAATGATAGTAAGACAACTGGTGAATGAAAAAAATTAAGTTATATTCCCATTTCAAACTACACTTCATAAAGGATTTCAGATTGGAAAGTAAAAATTGGAATCATACACAAAAAATATTAAGAAAAACACAAGGATGCCAAGAGTCACCAGTGGAAGTTGTAGTGGAACAATTAGGCAAGAAAAAAAAAAAAAATAAAAGGCATCAAAATTGAAAAGGAAAAAGTGAAACTTTTGTTTTTTGCAGATGACATTATCCTATATGTAGGAAATCCTGAAATCTACAGCAAAGCCACCAGGGCTGATAAATTGATTTTGCAAAGTAGTGGGGTATGAGATCAAAGCACAAAAATCAGTAGTGTTTCTATACACAAGTAACAAACAATTTGAAGAGGAAATCTAGGAAAAATTCCATTTACAATAGCAACTAAAAGAATTAAATATCTGGGAATAAATTTAACCAATGATGTCAAGACTTGTACACAAAAACCACAAAATATTGCTAGGGAGTGGATGTGGCTCAAGCAGTTGAGCACTCGCCTCCCACATGGGAGATCCTGGGTTTGGTTCCTGGTGCCTCCTGAAAAAACAAAAATAAACAAAAAGCAAAACAAATGATAAAACCAACTCAGGGAAGCCGATGTGGCTCTGTGGCTGAGTGCTGGCTTCCTACATAGGAGGTCCCAAGTTCAATCCCCAGCCCCAGGACCTCAAAAAAAATTGCTAAAAGAAATGGAAGGAAAATTCTGTGTTTGTGGATTGGAAGACAAAATATTGTTACAAAGTCAAATCTACCCAAAGTGATTTATAGGTTCAATACAATCCCACTGAAAATTACAAATTTCTTGGAAGAAATGGAAAAGCCATTCATCAAATTTATGAGGAAGGGTAATAGCCCTGAATAGCCAAAAACCAGGCTTGAAAAAGAAGAATGATGTTAGAGAACTGACAGTTCCCTATTTTAAAACTTATAACAAAGCTACAGTAATCAAAAAAGCATAGTACTAGAACAAGGACAGCCATATAGACCAAAGGAATTGAATTGAGAGTTCAAAAATCAACCCTCACATTTATGGCCAATTGATTTTTGACAAGGGTGCCAAGTCTACTCAACAGGGAAACTATATGGGAGGCGGCTGTGGCTCAATCAGTGGGGCTCCCGTTTACCATATGGGAGGCCCCGGGTTCGGTTCCCGGGGCCTCCTGGTGGGGGCGGGCCCGCCCGCACGGCGTGGTTGGCTGGCCCGGCGAGCACAAGCAGCAGCAGGGGGGGGATAAATGAATAAATAAATAAAATCTTAAAAAAAATAAAATAAAATAAAAAACAGGGAAACTATAGTCTCTTCAACAAGTGGGGCTGGGAAAACTGGATATCCATATGCAAAATATGAATGTGGACCCCTACCTCACACCATATACAGAAACTAACTCAAAAATGGATAAAAGACCTAAATGTAACTACCAAAACTATAAAAATCCTAGAAGAAAACACAGGTAATTATTTTCAGGACCTTTTGTTAGGCAATGATTTCTGGAACTTTATACTCAAAGCATGAGCAACAAAAGAAAAAAATAGATGGGACTTCATCAAAATTAAAAACTTCAGGGGGCAGATGTGGCTCAAGTGGTTGGGCGTCCGTCTGCCATATGGAAGGACCTGGGTTCAATCCCCGAGACCTCCTGGTAAAATAAAAAAAAAAAAAATATATATATATAGAAGGCGCATGGGCTGTCAGGCTCTGTGTGCCGGTGAGCCGCCAGGCCCTGGGAGCCATGCAGCAAGATAATGACGTAACAGGAGAGAGACAAGACGAGATGCTCCGAAAGCTCTGAAAGCCAGGAACCGAGGTGGTGTAGGTGGCAGAACACCTCTCTCCTACATCAGAGGTCTCCAGGATTAAATCCTGGTGAAGACTGGAGGAGAAGGATGAGAAGAGATGGCAGGATACAGACACAGAGAATTGCCCAGCGAATGGACACAAAACAGCAAATGGGGAAGGGGGGGTTTAAAATGGATAAAGTAAATAAATAAATCTTTAAAAAAAAAATTAAAAACTTCAGTGCGTCAAAGGACTTCATCATGATAGTAAAAAGACAAACTATGCAATGGTAGAAAATATTTGGAAACCACATATCCAATAAGCATTTAATATCCAGAATACATAAAGAAATCCTAGAACTCAATGACAAAAAGACAAACAACCCAATTATAAATTGGGCAGTTGGCTTGATTAGATACTTCTCCAAAGCAGATACACAAATGGCTAATAAGCACATGAAAAGATGTTCAACATCATTAGGTATTAGGGAAATGCAAATCAAAACCACAATGAAAATGACATTACCAATAGGCAATGTAAGACATCCCTGAATAAACATCCCCAGATTTCAGCAAATAAAAGGAGAAATCCTACTTGCTTAGAAATCTGGAGGATGTTAGAGACTGGAGAAGGACTCCACAAACACTGAATTGAAGAAAAAGAATAATATCAGGTAGGAAACTTCCGTCCTTGACCTGCTGGTCCACTTCCCTCTCCTTCACATGGTCCAACACAGCTTGGGAGTTACTCAGAGGCAGTGACCTGGATCCATCCCACCACCCCCTGGGGAATATAGAGCCACTCACAGCAGCAATAGAACACAATGCATACCCAGGTATAGAGACCCAAGTCCACAGAGACCTGGGGCAGAACACAAGTGGCTGAGGACTGATAAATGGTGGAACTGTGACTGACAGGTGCTGCACTCACTCAATCCAGTTTCTGTTGGCTGGACCATCTAAGCAAAAAAATGGACTTTTCTAGAGTGACCCACTTTTCTGGATTGACCCCATCTGGCTCTCCAGGTGGGATGTCCTAATGGGGAAGAAACCAGGGGCAGAAAACCCTCATAGAGAGAGAGAAAAAAGAGGGGGTATTAAACTGAACTGCTACAAGACAGGAAGGTCCCAGAACTGAAAAGAGTAAGGATAATGGGGCACTGAGTGAGGGAGAAAATTTAAACAAATCATAGGAGTGGGGGAGAAAATGCTGCACAAAAACAAACAGAAAAGATCAAGATTCCTGGAGAAGGAACAGAGGAAGGGAAATTTTCTCCTGGAAGTGAAACAATTACACAAAAATTGCAATCTCAAAAATTGTACCACATATCCAGGGCAAGAATCACACGAAGATCTGAGAAAATCTGATCAGTTAAACAAGGGTTATTTTAAAGTCTTGGAATAATTTGGACCAAGTGTCCTTAACACAAAGCCAATCAAAAATAAAACCCTAGACAAGAGGGAGAAACCGATCTTTTGAGTTAACTCATCAAGATATTCAGATGCTAGACATCAGCAAAAAAGTACAAGCCATACTAAGAAACAAGAATATATGATTCAGTTAAGGGAACAAATTAAATCTTCAGAGGAGACATAGAATTTGGAACAACTAATCAAAGAAGTTCAAACAAATTTCCTAAATCAATTCAAGGAGATGAAAGAAAATATACATGAAGAGATAAAGCATATTAAGAAGACAATGTATGTACATAAAGAAGAATTTGAAAGTATAAAAAAGAAACATAACAGGGAAGCGGCTGTGGCTCAATCAGTAGGGCTCCCGTTTACCACATGGGAGGCCCCGGGTTCGGTTCCCGAGGCCTCCTGGTGAAGGCAAGCCCGCCCGCAGGGCGTGGTTAGCTGACCCAGCGAGCACAAACAGCAAGGGGGGGATAAATGAATAAATAAATAAAATCTTTAAAAAAAAAAAAAAAAAAAAGAAACATAACAGATATTATGAGGATGAACAACACAATAACAGAGATTAACAATACACTAGAGGCATACAACATTAGATTTGAAAAGGTATAAGGAAGAATCAGCAAACTAGAACAGGATAATTGAAATCACAGTCAGAAGAACAAATAGAAAAAATAATAGAAAAAATTGAGTGGTGTCTCAGGGATTTGAATGACAGCATGAAGTGTACAAATATATACATCATTCATATCCAAGAAGTAGAAGAGAAGGGAAAAGGTGCAGAAAGAATCTTTGAGGAAATAATGGCTAAAAATTTTCCAACTCTTATGAAAGACATATATATATATATATATACACACACATGTTCAAGAAGTTCAACAAACTCTAAACAGAATAAACCCTAATAGATCTACTCTGATGCACGTATTAATCAGAATGTCAAATGCCAAAGATAGAGAATTATGAAAGCAGCAAGAGGAAAATAATTCATCACATATAAGGGATCCTCAATAAGACTAGGTGCCAATTTCTCATCAGAAACCATGGAGGTGAGAAGGTAATGGTATGATATTACCAAATTTTTATTCAGCAAAACTATCCTTCAAAAATGAGGGAGAGGGAAGTGAATGTGGCTTAAGTGATTGAGCCCCCACCTACCACGTGGGAGGTCTCGAGTTCGGTTCCCAGTGCCTCCTGGAAATGACAAGCAAGACAGCGAACTGACGCGACAGGTTGGTGCAGCAAGCTGATGCAACAAGATGATGCAACAAGAGACACAAGAAGGAAAACATAATGAGAAACATAACAAAGCAGGGAGCAGAGGTGGCTCAAGTGATTAGGCACCTCCCTCCCACATGGGAGTTCCTGGGTTCAGTTCCTGGTGTCTCCTGAAAGAAAGACGAGCACAAAATAAACAGACACAGCAAGTGCAAGCAACAAAGGGGGGTGAGAAATAAATAAATAAAATAAATCTTTTAAAAAATGAGGGAGAGTTTAAAATACTCACCGATAAAACAGAAACTGAGAAAGTTCATCAACTAAAGACTTGCCCTACAAGAATTACTAAAGGGAGTTCTGCAGGTTGAAAGGAAAAGACAGGAGACAGTGGTTTTGAGTAGTGTGAAGAAATGTAGATTATCGATAAGGTTAACTAAAACGGTAAATGCAAAACCCAATAGTACTGTGTCCTCAACACAGAATCAACAACTAAACTCTTTCATTCTTATAAGGATCAAAATACAATTGGGGGGACTTTTGGAAAGATGGTGTTGGAGTAGGAAGGCAGGGCTCAATTCTCTCATAAAAACAACAGAGGAATGGCAAAAAGCTTTCCAAGGGAGCTGCTTTGGGCATCTGCAGACCAGGAGAGTGCTGAGCATCATCCAGGAGGGAAAGGGATGGAGAGACAAAGAGGCCAAATGAAAAACCTGAAAAAAATAAGACACCAGGGGAGGTTACAGAAGAAATTGTCACTCTACATAAAAGATAACAGATTTTATGAAGATGAAAGACACAATGTAAAAAAATTATTTTATTTTTTATTTTGCTTTTAAAATTTTTATTTATTTATTTATTTATTTATTTATTTATTTATTTTTGGCTTTGTTTTGGGGGAGGTTTTGGATTGCAGAAGAGTTTTAACTGTGGCAGGGGAGGCTCACTGGTATGAGATATTGGTGGTGGGGGATGTGTGGGGAAGGGTGCACCTGGGGCATGTCTCTATGAAATATGAATGTGTTGAATGTGTTCAAGTGGTCATGGGGTGTTGTCTCGGTGGGTGGAGACCCACACAATAACCGAAAGAATATTGAATTCCCACTCTGAGGAGTCATGCTACATTCTCTAATAGAGTGGCAAGAATCCCTAGAGTACATGAGCAGGGCCTAATGAAGGACAGAACACTACGCCAGGTCTTTGATATTGATGTTTCCACTTTTGAATCTTGTTCTTATGAAATTGAAACTTAGCCTAGTGTTTACCTCTTGAAAGCCTCCTTGTTGCTCAAACATGACCTCTCTCTAAGCCAAATTCAGCATATAAACTCACTACCTACCCCCTGGCATGGGACATGGCTCCCAGGGATAAGCTTCCCTGGCACCAAGGGATTATTACCAAGCACCAACTAGCAATGCATTTGGAAAAAAAACCTTGACCAAAAGGGGGGAAATATTAAATATAAATGAGTTTTTATGGTTAAGAGATTTCAAAGTGAGTTGGGGGGACATTCCAGAGGTTACATGTATGCTCATCTTAAAAGGATCTCACTGGCTGCCACAGTAAACAGTGCCTCAAGCAGAAGGGTTCCTGAAAGCTCTAGAGACATCTAGACACTATAGGCAGGGCAGACATCACCAGAAATTCTACACCCTGTCAGTGGGCCTTACCTTGGAATATATGATAACCTATCTCCCCCAGTGTATCAGAGTTGGACTCATTCATAATTTTCCTATACATGGTTCTTATGCTCCTTTTATATGAACCTATAATTAGTAGTATACCCATTAAATATGTGTCCCAGAGACTTAAATCTTCTGGCTTTTCATATGCCAGTTGAGCCCTGAATCTCAGCAGAGTTGCAGGCAACACCTACTCCCCTGTTCATTGGACTAACCCAGGACAACTAACAAAAGGATTATGCTGGATAACGCCATCCCCAAAACCAGAAAGTGTCTATAACTGTAAGCAAGACAGTTCCACCCATCTGCCCCATAGGATCTAAGGCCCCTCTCAGTCAGAAACAGAGTGGGCATCACCATCCGAAAATCCTCAAGACTAAGGAATGAACAAACATAAGGGGGCAATGCAGCTATGAATTAAAGTAGACTTATTATTATTCTAGTAATGGAAGAATTTGTAAAATTGATATAAAGGCAGTGGTCACCAGAGGTTATGAGGGGAAGAAGAGGGAAGAATAGGTATAACATGAAGCATTTGGGAGACATTGGAATTATACTGCATGACATTGCAGTGATGGATACAGGCTACTATACATTTTGTCAAAATCTATAAAATTGTGTGGGGCAAAATGTAAACCATAATGTAAACTGTAGACCATGGTTAGTAGCAATGCCTAAATAAAGTGTTCATCAATTGTAACAAATGTATGACACTAATGAAAGGTGTTGTAATGAGGAAAAGTATGAGTGGAGGAGGGGGTGAGGTATATGGGAATCTCCCATATTTTCAATGGAACATTTATATAATCCAAGGCTTCTTTAAAAAAAAAAAATACAATTGAACAAGAAAAAGGCATATTTCCAGAATAGACATGTTTATTAGTCAGCCAAAGGGATGCAAACTGCCACAACATGCAAATATAAGGTGGGAAAGTGGAAGAAAAACAACATAAAGAGGGGAAACAGAGGGATATGGGAGCAGAGAATGTGTAGTATGCTATTTAAGTTAAGTTGGTATCCTTTCAAATTAGTAGGTTATAGATGTAGGTTGTGTAATATAAACCCCAGGGTAACCACAAAGGAAGTATGTTAAAAATATATATAGAAACAAAAACAAGAAAGGGATAACTCAGATACACCACAAAAGATCATGTATACAGAAAACGAGCTTACAATAAGTGAAAAGAGAGACCAAAAAAAAAAAGATATGATATATAAAAAATAAAAGACAAAATGGCTGAAGTAAGCACTGCTTTTACAGTAATAACACTGAATGTTAATGGTTTAAATTCTCCAATCAAAAGACACAGAGTGACAGATGGTTAAAAAATCATGATCCAACTATATGTTGTTTATAAGAGACTCACCTTAGACCCCAAAATACAAATAGGTTGAAAGTGAAAGGGTGGAAAAAGATATTCCATGCAAATAGTAACCGAAAAAGAGCTGGCGTAGCTATACTAATATCAGACAAAATAGACTTTACATCAAAAACTCTTATAAGAGACAAAGAAGGACACTATATATTAATAAAAGGGTCAATCCACGAAGAAGAAATAACTATCATTACTATTTATGCACAGCTCCCCTCAACATATGAGGCAAACACTGACAAAACTGAAGGAAGAAATAGACTCTACAATAATAGTTGGAGAGTTCAATATACCTCTCTCTTCAACAGATAGAACATCTAGACAGAAGATCAATAAAGCAACAGAGAACTTGAATAATATGATAACTCACCTAACAGATACATATAGAAATTACACCCCGAAGCAACAGGATATATACATTCTTCTCAAGTGCACATGGCTCATTCTTCAGGAAAGACCATATGTTGGGTCACAAAACAAATTTTGATAATTTAAAAAGATTGAAGTTATACAAAGCATCTTCTCTGACCATAATGGAATGAAGCTGGAAATCAATAACAGGCGGAGAACTTGAAAATCCACAAATACATGGTAGTTAAATGACACACTCTTAAACAATCAGTGGATCAAAGAAGAAATTGCAGGGGAACTCAGTAAATACCTTGAGACAAATAGTAGCAAAAATACAACATATAAAAACTTATGGGATGCAGCAAAGGCAGTGCTAAGAGGGAAATTCCTTAGGAAGCTAAATATAGAATTACCATATAACCCAGCAATCCCGCTGCTTGGTATATATACCCACAAGAATTGAAGCAGGGACTTAAACAGACATTTGCACACTGATGTTCATAGCAGCATTACTCACAATTGCCAAAAGATGGAAGCAAACCAAGTGTCCAACACATGAATGGATAAACAAAATATGGTATATACATACAATGGAATATTATTCAGCCATAAACAGGAATGAAGTCCTTATGCATGTGACAACATGGATGACCTTGAGGACATTACACTGAGTAAAATAAGCCAGATACAAAAAGACAAATATTGTATGATCTCATTGATATGAACTAATTATAATAAGCAAACTCATAGAGTTAGAATCTAGAATATAGGTTACCAGGGGATAGATTGGGGTAGAGAATGGGGAGTTGATGCATAATTTGTACAGAATTTCTATTTCAGTTGATTGTAAAGGTTTGAAAGTGGATAGTGGTAATGGTAGCAAATTATTGTGAGTGTAATTAATAGCACTGCATTATATAGGTGAATGTGGCTAAATGGGAAATGTTAGGTCTTTTATGTTACTAGAATAAAAATTAAAAGATAAAACATAGGACTGTATAGCACAGTGAACCCTATTGTAGACTATGGACTACAATTAATAGTACTAGAATAGGAACGTTCTTTATTAATTATAACAAATGCACACACTAATAAAGGTGTTAATAATAGGGTCGTATATGGGGAAAATACACCAAATTAAACTTGGACAGATAGTTAATAGTATTATTTTAATAATCTTTCATCAATTGTAACAAAGGTAACTACTGTTAAAAAGTAGTATAATTATAAAAAGTGCTATCATCAATTGTGAAAAGTGTTCCACACCAATACAAGGTGTTGACAGTGGGATGGTGTATGGGAATCTTGTATTTTATGAATGATTGATCTGTAAACCCACAAAATCTCTAAAAAAAAAAAAAAAACCCAACCAGAGCCTTTTCCCGCGTTGCGCCCTGAGAGCAAGATGGCTCACCAGCAGCTCTACTGGAGCCATCCACGAAAATTCAGCCAGGGTTCCCGCTCTTGCCGTGTCTGCTCAAACCGACATGGTCTAATCCGGAAATATGGTCTCAATATGTGCCGCCAGTGTTTCCGTCAGTATGCGAAGGATATAGGCTTCATCAAGTTGGACTAATCTTCCTTGAATGGAGTGTCCAGGACATCTACCAGACTAAAACAATGCTATTTCTTTGTATATAAAATAAAACAAAAAAACCCTAAAACAAACAAACAAACAACCAGAATGGTATATCATTTAACACTCACTAGAATGCTTATTATTCAAGAAACTTAAAATAACAACTGTTGGAAAGGATGTGGAGAAATAGAAACACTCATTCATTGTTGGTGAGAATGGAAAATGGTGCAATACAGTTTGGAGGTTCTTCAGAAAGTAGAAAATGGAATTAACATATGACCTGGCACTCCAAGTTCTAGGCATGTACCCAAAAGAACTGAAGGCAGGGACTTGAACAAATATTTGCACACCGACATTGATAGTGGCATTATTCAGAATGCCAAAAGATATAAGTAACCAAATGTCCGTTAACTGATGAATGGATAAACAAAAGATGATACACACACACACACACATACAATGGAATATTATTCAGCTCTACAAAGAAAGGAAGGTCCAACACATGAAACAACATGCATGAACCTTGAAGACATCACATTGAGTGAAATAAGAGACACAAAAGGACAAATATTGTATGATATTACTGATTAAATAATTAGAATAAGCAAACTCACAGAGTAAGAAACAACAATACAAGTTATTAAAGGTTGAGCTGAGAGTAGCAAATGGGGAGTTAATGCTTAATTCATACAGAGTTTCTATTTGAGTTGATGGAAACGTTTTGGTAATGGATGGTGGTGATGGAAACACGACACTGTGAATGTAATTAAGAGCACTGACATATATATTTGAATGTGATTAAAAGGGAAATTTTAGGATATATCTATATCTATATATATATCTAGAATAATTTTTAAAAAACCATAGGAGGGTACAACACAGTGAGCCCTAATGTAAACTATGGGCTGTAATTAATAGTATAATTATAATAATATTGTTTCATCACTTTTAAGAAAGGTATCATGTTAATGAAAAGCTTTAATAACAGGGAAAACTATGTGTGTTAAGAATATATGGGACCTCTGTATTTTCTGCATGATTTTTCTGTAAATCTATAATTTTTATAATAAAAAAATTAGCTTACAAAAATATAGCTTTTGGTAGCAGATGTAGCTCAAGTGGTTGAGCACCTGCTTCCCATATATGAGGTCCTGGGCTCAATCCCGGTACCTCCTAGAAACAAAACAAACAAATGAAAAAAACAACGCTCACTGGGGAGTGGATGTAGCTTAATGGTTGAGCGCCTGCTTCCCGTATACTATGAAGTCCTGGGTTCAATCTCCAGTACTTCCTTAAAATACATATATATATTGTTTGTATTATCCTTAACTGTACTGAACTTTTCTCCTATCAATATGATATGGTTAAAAAGCAAATCCTCAAGTTCCTTCAGAAACACACAATTCATTCAAGACCAAACAAACAAAATGGACATAGCAAACCTCTTTTAGTATCTCTGCTTTTCAGTAGATTTCAGACCCAATATCTATTATACCATCCACAAACAGGTAGAATATTTATAAATTCAGCTGGAATATTATGAATATGGGTATATATTAAATACTACTCACTAGTTTCTCATAACTGATGAAAATTTACCATGTAGGTATCTCCCCCACACCTGCTATTTTTTTCTTTTTGCTAAAAGAAAGCATTTCATTAATCCCCAATATAGTTATAGGGGCTGAGACTAAACATAACCATAGCCACAAGAATACCCAAGATATGTTGTTGGATTAATAATACAAGTCAGTGGTGTTCAATCATTTTTTGACTACTCACAAAAAAAATAAATTTTATTTTATTTATTTGGATCCAGAAAACACAAAAATATATATAAATACAAAAAACTAAAACAAAAGTTTCATGAAACAGTGCTTGATTTTACTATATGTGATGTGCTTTCTAAATTTTTATTCTATCTACTAATTCTATTTAATTTTAAAGGAAGTTCCAGGAAGATGGCATCTGAATAGTTAGATAGGGTTCAGCTTTCTTGCAAACACAGCAGTGGAGGGGCAGAAACTGCCTGAAGGAATGGCTTTGGGGATCTGCAGACCAGGAGAGTGCTATGTGCATCATCCAGGAGGGAGTGGGGATAGAGAGACAAAGAGGCCAAAAAGAAAACCATGAGCCCCCACAGCTGGGAACAGTGTAAAACCTGTGGCCAACTGAGAGGGGAATGGACATATTTCTCTCTGGAAGAGGGAGGGTGCAGCAGAGGGCTGAGTATGGTTTTTCCTTGACAAGTTTAAAAAGCACGACCTGGCTTTGAAACATGACTTTAACCAGCTCAGAATCACAAGCCAGTAGAGGTTGAAAGAATCACCTTCATGAAAAGGTTAGTCAAAGAGAACCATCTGTTGGCAGACCAGGAAAGTAAGGGAAAAGAAAACTTCTGGGATTCTTTCTTGTCCCTAAACCCAGACCCCCTTGGATCTGGCCTGCACCCCATTAAAGGATCCCTGGCCCTGTTTGATAATGTAAAAAGGGCAATTTTAAAGTCTTAGAATAAGTTGAACCAAAAATCAAAGAAGAGTTGTGAAACAAAACCAAGGAAGGGAAGTGGATGTGGCTCAACCACTTGGGTGCCTGCTTACCACATAGGAGGTCCCAGGTTTGGGTCCTGGTGCCTCCTTAAGAAGACAAGCAGATGCCTACACCCGCTGCAATGAGGTAGACACTGCAGCCTGCCACAATGAGCTGGATGCATGTACCCACCACAACAAGCTAGACATTGCACCCCACTGCAATGAGCTAGACGTTGTACCTGCTGCAATGAGTAAATGCCTAAATGAGCAGATGCCACAAGCCAGCAGATACAGCAGCCTGCAGGGAGCAGATATGGCTCAGGCTGTTGGGTGCTCACCTCCTATGTGGTAGATCCTGGGTTCGGTTCCCGGTGCCTCCTGGAGAAGGCATGCAAACAATGAACAGACAGATGAGAGAACCATTGGGGTGGTGGTGGTGGTGGTGGGGAATTAAATAAAAATAAATCAATAAAGTAAAAGCAAGCAAACAAACAAAAAAACCACTAGGCAAGAGAGAGAAATTGACCATCAGAGTAAACTCACTAACATAACCATATGATTAGATATTAGCAAAAAATTAGAAGTCATAGTAAGAAACAGGAAGATATGGTCTAACCAAAGGAACAAATTAAAAGTCCTGAAAGGATTTAAAACAACTATTCAATGATCTTCACACCAATCTCCTAAATCAAGGAGTTGAAGGAAAATATGGCAAATGAGATAAAGGATATTAAGAAGACACTGGGTGAGCAAAAAGAAGAATTTGAAAGCTTTCAAAGAAAAGTAACAGTGCTTATGGGAATGAAAGACAATGGATGAGATAAAAAATACATTAGAGGCTTTTAACAGCAGATTTGAATTTGCTGAGGACAGAATAGGTGAATTAGAAGACTGATCATCTGAACTTGTAAAGAGAAGAACAGAAAGATAAAAGAATGGAAAAACTGAACAGAAAGATAAATGAATGGAAAAACCGAACTTGTAAAGAGAAGAACAGAAAGATAAAAGAATGGAAAAATTGAACTTGTAAAGAGAAGAAAAGAAAGATAGAATGGAAAAATTGAACAAGGTTTTAGGGAATTGAATGATAGTGCAAAACATACAAACATACATCTTATGTGTGTGTTGGAAGGAGAAAAAAGTGGAAAAGAGGCAGAAAGACTATTTGAGGAAATAATGGCCAAAATTTTCCCAACCCTTATGAAAGTTATAAATATCAATATCCAAGAAGACAACACAGCTCAAACAGAATAAATCCAAACAGACTACTGCAAGACAACTACTATTCAGAATGTCAAATGCCAAAGAAAAAGAGAATTCTGAAAGCATCGAGAAAAGGAATTCATCACAAATGAAGAATGCTTAATAATAGGAAAATGCAGATCAAAACTACAATGAGATAGCATTTCATGCCTTACAGAATGACTATTATTTAAAAAAGAAAAAAACACTGAAAACTATAAATGCTGGAGAGGATATGGAGAAATAGGAACACTCTTCACTGTTGGTGGGAATGTAGAATGGTGCAGTCTCTGTGGAAGACAGTTTGGTCATTCCTAAATATAGATTTACTGTATAGGGCAAATTGAAATTATTTTATGAATCCCAAAAAGGTTATGTTTGTAAATTAATCTATTCCTCTGGGCGTGATACCTTGATTGCATTAAATTCACCTGAGGGACCTTTGATCAGGGGTTCTTAATCTTTTTTGTTCCATGGACCTCTTTGCCAGTCAGGTGAAAACCATGGACCCCTTCTCAGAATGTAGCGGCAGAGAGTTTTATGACACTCAACTAGCATCGGGTCTAACAACTACCATAATTTCGAAGTATGGATGAGCATAAGCGATTTTTTGAGATATGTGACAACTGTAATGTGATATGAAATGAATACTACTGTAATTTATTGCATACATTCATAAGTGAAGGAAACGCTAGATTTCAATTAGAGGTAAAAGAAAATAAAGATAATGAGTTGATTTTTTTCAATTCAGGCTCACGGGCCCCCTGAAATCTTTCCACGGACCCCTTGGTTAAGAACTCCTGCTCTAGAGTATAGGTTGCTAGGACATAGAATGTGGATTGAGAAGGGGGGACCTGATGCTTAATGTGTATAAAATTTTTAATAAGGTTTATTGTAAATGTGGAAATGGATAGAGTTTATGGTAATACATTATAAAGAGTATAACCAACATTGCTGGTTTATAAATATGATTGTGTTTGAAAGGGGTAGTCTAGGGATATAAATTTCAATTGAAAGGAAGCTAGAGGATGATCTAGGGAATGTATAACATAATGATTTCAGTGATGGAGGAGGATTATGGTTAATAGTACAAATAAAAGAATGTTCTTCTATTATAACATGTTAAAATGGTGATATATGGGAAAATACAATTAATGTAACTTATGGAGTATAGTTAACAGTAATATTTTTGCAGAAATGGCAAAGAAGATACTACAACAAGTCTAAGGTTCAACAATAGGGGGGTATAAAGAAGTTTGGGATTTTGCCTTTTGGAGTAATAAAAACGTTCTAAAATTGGCTGAGGTGATGAAATCAAAACTCTGTGATGAAACTGAGAGCCACTGGGTGTACACTTCAGATAGATTGTACAAGGCTTGGGACTGTAAAACACAGTGAACCCTGTAATGGATGATGGACTGTGTTTAACAGTATAAATATGAACATGTTCTCTCATGGACTATAACAAATATACAATAATAATACATGGTGTTAATAATAGGATGGTTTGAGGGAAAAATACACCAAATATAAGATATGGACTATAGTTAGCATTAATATTTTAACGATGTTTCATCATGTGTAACAAATGTTCCACAACAATGCAAGATGTTGGTGGTGGGGAGATGTATAGGAATCCTGTATAGTATGCATGCTTATTTTTGTAAACTCACAACTTCTCTAGTTAAAAAAAATGTGTTGATTGGGTACATTAAATTCATTTACAACCCAGTAATGGGTTACAATACATGTTTGAAAAACAATGATCCAAATTATGAAAAAAAATAATAGCTAAGAAATAGGCATAAAATAAGGTGTTTTGTAACTAGTGAAAGAAATGAAGGTAATAAAAATATAAACTCTCAATGCATTTAGGTTTACTTTTAATAAATCAGTGACAAAATTAACTCAGTAAGTCAACAATGCAACAGCTGCCTGTAAAATTCTAAAAAGCAAGCCATCAAATTTAAGGAAATTAAATGAATGCCAAAATATAATTCAGGTGTTTCATCTGTCTTTGTATTTATATAAGTTCTCTATTATCAATCAAATTAAAATTGTGGAAGACAGGTACAACACTACAATACAACCTAAGGATACTTTCATAAAAGGTTTGGATTGCTTTTTACATGCATGAATTCTGGAATGCATAGAGATAAAAGGTCTCCTGCACTACTGAGGTCAGAATATAAGCTGAAGACTCCCATCTAGATGAGTCCTAAAGTGCCAGGAAAATAATGCCAATGCTATTCTAAATATCCAGTGCCTGGTTTAATGATCTATGTGAAATGAACTAGTAGTTCCAGCCCAGCTTCTAGCCAGGTAGGACATGGGGAAGGGAGATGTCCATATTATTAAAAAATATGTATTCACTGATGGAAGAGTAATTAAGATCGGAATGTCTCTAAATGATTTGGTGCTATTTGGGATTGAATCACATCCCCCACAAAAGGCATGTTCAGATCCCAACCCCTGGTCCTCTGAGTGTGACTCACTTGTAAATAAGATCTTTGAAAATGTTATTAGCTAAGGTGTGCCCAAAATGAATGAGGGTGGGCCCTTAGTCCACTATGGTTGAAGTCCTTATAAGCAAAGAAAATTGGAAAGTGAAGCCACTGGCAGCAGCCAGAAGCTAGATGTCAATAGAACCCATAAGACAGAGGTTCTTAACATGGGATCCATGAGCTTGAATTGAAAAAAAAAAACAACACATTATTCTTGTGGGGACATGTTAGTGCAGGTGTGATATATTTATTAAATAAAACACAGTATAGTGTAGAATTAGTAAGGGGTCCATGGTTTTTACCTGACTGGTAAAGGGGTCTGTGGAACAAAAAAGGTTAAGAACCCCTGCCATAATAGAAAGGAGAAGACATTGCCATGTGAAGGAAAAAAATCCAAGGAACCCTAAATATTGCTCACCAGCCAGACAAAATCAACCCTGGGAGGAAGCAATCCTTCTAGACTCTGAAACTGTGAGCCAATAAATTCCTCTTGTTAAGCCAACTCTTTAATCATATTTCTTTTAGCAGCTAGGAAATTAAAACATGTGCCTTTCATGCTGTTTCAGCATGACTCAACTGAGCAAAGAACTACTTGGCTTTTCTATCAGCTAGGTGTTCTTGACTTTTGGGGGAAAATTATTAGGTTTTGATAATACCTATTAGGTTGATTTTCAACTTATTCTTTTTACTTCCTCCATTTTCAAATGACGTCAAACACATTTTCAATTTCCAAGTTATTCCAGCAATATCATGATTAAAATGAAAATTAGTATACTTTAGGATGGTTTACCAATGTGACCAAATTATGATAGCATCATTTAGATTGGATTTGACACTATGCATGAGCCTAAGAAATGTTAAATATGTTTCAGAGGCTATAGATGTGAATCATTTTAAACTTTCCCTGTGGGAAAATAAAAGAAAATATTCATATTTGGCCAGAGTTTTGGATGTACTTTTTAATTTTTAATTACAAATTCAATTTATTTAGTAGATCTAGAATCACATTTTCTACTTTCTTTTTTTCATTTTTAAAGAATCTTAGATTACATAAATGTTACATAAAAAATATAGGGGGATCTCTGGGGACTTCCGGGAAGATGGTGGACTAGTAAGACACGGGAATCTCTTCTCCAGAAAAATAGCTAGAGGACAGGCTGAAACAGCCCCGAAAAAGATCTTCTAGGGTTCAGGACAGCAGGTGAAGGCTGCACACCACCCAGAGGAGAGAGGGACAAAAGAGGGAATTTGGAACAACAGAACCGTGAGTTGGAACCAGCAGCACCTGCTGCTGACACCCTCCCCAACACTAAAGACTCTTTAGAATTCTCAGGCCTCTGGGTCTGCGACTACAGACAAAAGAGGCTCCAGGGATCTACTACCCCAGGAAAGGGGAAGAGAGGGACACAGCCTAAGGCTGACTCAGGTTATGACACACAAATTTGGGTTGTGGTGCCCCACGGGCCCTTGCAGGCCAGAAGGGACCACACGGTGGTTTGCCCTGGGAGCCAGCGAAGGGCTGGAGAAATCTGACCTCACAATCTCCCTCTCTTCTAGCCTGGACTAATTGTTGAGGACTCCACAGGAGAGGGGAGAGAGAACCTGGGGCTGACTCGGCTTTTGACTCCCAGGTTTGGTCTGCTGTGCCCCGAGAGCCCTTCTAGGCTGAGTGGGACTGCGTCATTTTTTGCCTTGGAGCCTGCAAGGGGCTAAAGATATACAAACCTCCCAATCTCCTCCTCTACTAACAGGGACTGATTGTTGAGGATTCAGAGGGGAGTGGAAATATTTCTTAGCTGGGAAAAGGGAGGCGGCTGCCAGAGAAGACTGGAGAACTGCCTCAGAAAGTTTGAATTACAAGGCTCTCAGCTTCCAGACAGGAAGCTCTATCACATTGATCTGGTCTGTGTTGCAACAAATACACTCCCACCAGGCATTGAATTGAGAGCTACCAAAGAGCGTCATCTCCTGGCAGACCAAGGAAGAGCACATAAGAAAAATAAAAATAAGTAGGAGAGGCTTTTCCTGGCCTCTATACCCTCCCTGCCCAAGGCCCTAGGAAGCGACTCTACAACCAATTACTTGGTCCAGGGCCCAGTTTTGAGCAACCAGCAAGACAATCCTAACAATCCAGGTCGAGCCAAAAATCAAAGACCTGTGATAACTCACAGCCTCCTGTCACTATATCCCTATAAAAGAGAAAGAGATTGAGCATCTGAATAAACTACATCCTAACCAGATGCCTAAACACCAGCAAAAAATTACGAGCCATACTAAGAAAATAGAAGACATGGCCCAAGAAAAGGAACACATCAAAGTCCCAGAAGAGATGCATAATTTGAGAGAACTAATCAGCTAGATGAGCATAAATTTCCAAAATCAAATTAATGACTTGAAAGACAACATAGTTAAAGAAATAAATGACATCAAGAAGACACTGAGCGAACTCAAAGAAGAATTTGAAATCCTGAACAGAAAAGTAACAAAGCTCATGGGAATGAAAGACACAATAGGTGAGGTCAAAAGCACATTTGAAGCATACAACAGCAGACTCGAAATGACAGAAGAAAGAAAAAGTGATACCGAAGACAGAGCAGCTAAAATTGAAGAGAGAAAAGAATGGAAAATATTGAGTAGGGGCTCAGAGACTTGAATGACAACACAAAACGCAACAACATATGTGTCATGGGAGTTCCAGAAGGAGAAGAGAAGGGAAAAGGGGCAGAAAGAATATCTGAGGAAATAATAGCTGAAAATTTCCCAACTCTCACTAAAGAAATGAACTTACATGTCCAAGAAGCACACCTACCCCAATCAGAATAAATCCAAATAGATCTACGTCAAGACACATACTACTCACAATGTCAAATGTCAAAGATAAAGAGAAAATTCTCAGAGCAGAAAGAGAGAAGTAAACGATCATGTACAAGGGACATCCAGTAAGACTTAGTGCAAATTTCTCTTCAGAAACCACGGCGGCGAGAAGACAGTGGTATGATACAATTAAGAAACTGAAAGAGAAAAACTGCCTGCTGAGAAGTCTTTATCTAGCAAAACTGTCCTTCAAATATGAAGGTGAGTATAAACTATTCACAAACAAACGGGAACTAAGAGTTTGCAAAAAAGAATCCACCTTTGCAGGAAATATTAAATGAAGCCTTAGAACCTGAAAGAAAAAGACAGGAGAGAGAGGCTTGGAGGAGAGTACAGAAGAAAGAATAGCAGAAAGGATAACTAAAAGAGTAAAAAGAGAGACAAAAACAAGATGATATATGAAAACCAGAGAATAAAATGGAGGAAGTAAGTAGTGCATTTACAGTAACATCACTAAATGTGAATGGATTAAACTCACCAATCAAAAGATACAGGCTGACAGAATGGATAAAAAAACATGAGCCATCCATATGCTGCTTACAAGAAACTCACCTTAGACCCAGGGATACAAACCGGCTGAAAGTGAAAGGTTGGAAAAAGATACTCCACGTGAATAGTAACCAGAAAAGAGCAGGGGTAGCTATACTAATATCTAGATATTAGCTATACTAATATGTACGCACCTAACCAGGGTGCCCCAAAATATATGAGACAAACTCTGGCAAAACTGAAGGGAAATATAGACATTTCTACAATAATCATTGGAGACTTCAATACCCACTCACATCATTAGATAGAACAACTAGACAGAAGATCAATAAGGAAACACAGAACTTGGAACAATATGATAAACAAGTTAGACCTAACAGAACACTGCAGAACACTGCATCCAAACTCAGTGGGTTATACATTCTTCTCAAGTGCCCATGGATCTTTCTCCAGGAGAGACCACATGTTAGGTCACAATTCAGCTCTCAATAAATATAAAAAGATTGAAATTATACAAAGCACCTTCTCAGATCATAATGGAATGAAGCTAGAAATCAATAATATACAGGAAAAAAGTAAATTCGCAAATGTGTGGAGACTGAACAACACACTCCTAAATAATTGGTGGGCCAAAGAAGAAATTGCAAGTGAAATCAGTAAATATATTGAGACAAATGAAAACGAGAACACAACGTATCAAAACTTATGCGATACAGCGAAGGCAGTCTTGAGAGGGAAATTTATAGCCCTAAATGCCTATATTAGAAAACAAGAAAGAGCTAAACTCAAAGATTTAACTGAACAACTAGAGAAACTAGAAAAAGAACAGCAAACCAATCCCAAAGCAAGCAGAAGGAAAGAAATAATAAAGATTAGAGCATAAATAAATGAAAACGAGAACAGAAAAACAAGAGAAAATAAACAAAACCAAAAGCTGGTTCTTGAGATCAATAAAATTGAGAAACCCCTAGCTAGACTAACAAAGAAAAAAAGAGAGAAGGTGCAAATAAATACAATTAGAAATGAAAGGGGGGAAGTTACAAATGACCCCACAGAAATAAAAAGAATCATGAGGATATGAGAAACTATATGCCAACAAACTAGACAACTTAGATGAAATGGACAAATTTCTAAAAACACACAACCAACCTACATTGACGCTACAAGAAATACAAGAACTTAACAAACCAATCATATTTAAGGAGATTGAACCCATCATCAAAAATCTCCCAGCAAAGAAAAGTCCAGGACCAGATGGCTTCCCAGGTGAATTCTACCAAGCATTTCGAAAAGAATTAACACCAATTCTTTTTAAACTTCCAAAAAATTGAAGAGGAGGGAAAATTATGCAACACATTTATGAAGCAATATCACCCTAATACCAAAGCCAGATAAAGATTCTACAAGAATGGTGCCCATCCTCCACTGGAGGCACAAGCTGCCTCAGGAGCTGTTCTGCGGCTGGAATTGGAAGCTCCACTCCCCAAAAACGGGGGAGGAAAGAGACAGTTGGGCACCAACTTTAGCTATTGATTAGTAAATTTGGCTGCCTAAAGTATAATCCTAAGAACAGCTAAAGTTTGAAGCAGTACAAGTCGGAAAGAGGCCAGTAGCTGTCCACCCCTGGCACAAAGGAAGTGGGGCAAACTGAAAATCACAGTTCTGGTAGGGACTGGCTTCTTTCCATCCCTATCAGATTGCAGTTCTAGCATAAGCCCCAGTCCTACCTTTAGCAGAGAGGAAGATGGAGTGACCTGAACCAGCCTCTCTCGGAAAATACAGGCTACACTGCAGAGGCTGGTGATCATCCTACTCTGGTGGTGCAAGTGGCCTCAGGAGCTATTCTGTGGCTGGAATTGGAATCTCCATTTTCCAAAAACAGCAGAATTGGCCACCGATTTCAGCTACTGATTAGCAAATTCGGCTGGCTAAAGTATAACCCTAAGAACAGCTGATGTTTGAACCTGTCCAAATCGGAAATAGGCTGGTAGCCGCCATTTTGACTCTGCCCCAAGCATGAGGGGAAGCCAGGCTGACTGAAAATCACAGTGATGGTAGAGACTGGTTTCTTTCACCCAGATTGGCCTGCAGCCCTAGCCTATGCTTCAGCCCCACGTATAGCAGGGAGAAAGCTGGCGGGCCCTGTACCAGCCTCTCTGGGGTAACTGCAGGTACCTTCGGCTGGCACAGACTGAATAGTCAGAAATCTACTGGGGCAACTGCTGTCATTTTGGACCCACAGGGCATAGATTACTGCCCATACCTGCAGCTCCATCCCCGCCCCAGGCATGGGAGAAAGGGGCATGAAGCTTCATCAGTCTCTCTGGGCAACCAGAATCTAGACCTATACAATTTAGATTATTACACACAGCTGTGGCTGTGTCCCTATCCCTGGCAAAGGAGAAAGTTGGGAGAAGCTTCACTGGTCCCTGGGGCAATGAGGGCAGCTTAAGTGTCCACAACTTACATCCTTGGCTCCTACTACACAGCCAGCAAGAGAGAAAGGGCAAGAAAGCCCTAAACAAATGAGAGAAATTGCACCAAGAATATATACTCCAGTAAGCCACATGCCAAGACACCAAAAAAAAAAAAAAAAAAAAAAAAAATTACAGTGCACACCAAGAAACAGGAAAATATGGCCCAATTAAAGGAGCAAGATAAGCCTCCAGATGACATAAAGGAGTTGAGACAACTAATCATAGATGTCCAAACATATCTCCTTAATAAATTCAATGAGATGTCTAAAGAGATTAAGGATATTAAAAAGACACTGGATGAGCACAAAGAAGAATTTGAAAGCATACCTAGAAAAATAGCAGATCTTATGGGAATGAAAGGCACAATAAATGAAATTAAAAATACACTGGAATCATATAATAGCAGATATGAGGAGGCAGAAGAAAGGGTTGGTGAGCTTGAAGAAATGGTCTCTGAAAGTGAACATACAAAAGAACAAATGAAGAAAAGAATGGAAAAAATAGAACAAGGTCTCAGGGAACTAAACGACAGCAAGACATGTGCAAACATATGTATCATGGGTATCCCAGAAGAAGAAGGGAAGGGAAAAGGGGCAGAAGGAATATTTGAAGAAATAATGGTAGAAAATTTCCCAACCCTATTGAAGAATATAGATATCCATGTCCAAGAAGCACAATGAACTCCCATCCAAATAAATCCGAATGGACCAACCCCGAGACACATACTAATCAGAATGTCAAATGCCAAAGAAAAAGGGAAAATTCTGACAGCATCAAGAGAAAAGCAATGCATCACGTATAAGGGATACCCAATAAGATTAAATGCTGATTTCTCATCAGAAACCATGGAGGCAACAAGACAGTGGTATGATATAAAATACTGCAAGAGAAAAACTTCCAGTCAAGAATTTTCTATCCAGCAAGACTGTCTTTGAAAAATGAGGGCAAGTTTAGACTATTCACAGATAAACAGAAACTGAGAGAGTTTGTAACAAGAGATAAACTTTGCAGGAAATACTAAAGGGTGTGCTACAGCCTGAAAAGAAAAGACAAGAGAGAGAGGCCTGGAAGAGAGTCTAGAAATTAAGATTATATCAATAAAAGTAACTAAAAGTAACTAAAAGTGTCAAAAGAGTGGTGAAAATAAAATATGACAGATAAAACCCACATATTCAGGAATAAACTTAACCAACGATGTAAAGCACTTATATTCAGAAAACTACAACTCATTGTTAAAAGAAATAAAAAAGTACCTAAATAACTGGAAGAACATTCCATGCTCATGGATTAGAAGACAAATATCATTAAGATGCCAATTCTACTCAAATTGATATACAGATTCAATGCAATCCTGATAAAAATTCCACCAGCATTTTTTAAATAAATGGAAAACATGATTATCAAATTTATTTGGAAGGATAGGGGGTCCTGAATACCAGAAACATCTTAAAAAGGAAAAGTGAAGTTGGAAGACTGTCATTTCTGGACTTTAAGTCCTATTACATAGCTACAGTGGTAAAAACAGCATGGTATGGCATAAAGACAGACACATAGACCAATGGAACCGAATTGATGGCTAAGAAACTGACCCTCACATCTATGGTCAAGTGATTTTTGACTAGCCTGTCAAATCCACCCATCTCAGGCAGAACACTCCATTCAAGAAATGGTGCTGAGAGAACTGGATATCCATAGCCAAAAGAAGGAAAGAGGACCCTTTTCCCCCACCTTATACAAAAATTAACTCAAAATGGATCAAAATCCTAAATATAAAGCAAGAACCATAAAGCTTCTAGAGGAAAATGTAGGTAAATATTTTTAAGACCTGGTGGTAGGTGGTAGATTCTTAAAGGAGATAAGAGGAGGAATGAGATGGACTACTGATGTTTAATATATGTAGAAGTTTTAATTAGCTTTACTGTAAAAGTGTGGAAATGTACAGACTTGATGGTAACACATTATAGTGGGTAACAGCTGGTTTATAAATGGAAATGTGGCTGAAAATGGTAGTCTAGGGATGTAAATGCCAATTGACAGAAAGCTAGAGAATAATCTAGGGACTGAATAGCACAGTAAACCCAGAGGTGGATGAGAGTAGTAGTTGATGGCAAGAGTGTCCTTTGTGAGCTAGAGCAGATGTACATCAGTATTGCAGGGTGGTGGGAATGTGAAGAAGCATGGGAAAATACAATTGGAGTGACCTATGGACTGTGTTTAACAGTAATAATGTAATATTCATGCATCTATGCCAAAGATGTACTGTGTTGATAATGGGGGAGTATGGAAAAAGGGTGCCAAGTATATGCTATGGACCTGGTAATAATCTGATGATATTATCTCATAATCTGTAACAAATGTTCCACCATGGTGTGGTGTGTTGATAGAGGGGTGTTATATGGGAATTCTGCACATGTACATGATTGTTTCATAAGTTTACAACTTCTTTCATAAAAATATATTTAAAAAATAATAATAGGGTGGGTTCGGAGAAAAATACACCAAATGTAAGACAACGACTATAGTTAGTAGTAAGATTTTGACAATATTCCTTCATAATTTGTAACAAATTATGAGATTTAACAAATTAAATCTCAGAACAATGCAAGGTGTTGGTGGTGGGTTGATGTATGGGACCCCTGTATGATGTTATGCATGTTTGCTTTGTAAGTTCACAACTTTTACTATATACTTATTGTTTATGTATGTTCATGTATAGATTATATAAAAATAATAATAATAGGGTGGGTTGGGGGAAAATACTTTGGTTAGTAGTAATATTTTGAGGATGCTCTTTAATCATTAGTTAAAAATGTTTCACAACAATGCAAGGTATTGGTGGCGGGGTGAGGTATGAGAGCCCTGTATGTATGTTTGTTTTGTACATTCACAACTATTACTACACACTTGTTGTTTATGTATGTTTATGTATGACTGATATACTTCAATAAATTGAAAAAAAGAACTGTTCTGCATGATCTTGCAATGACAGATACAGGCCATTTAAAATTTTTCAAAACCTATAAAAGTGTACGTTCCAAAATGTAAACCATAATGTAAATCATTGACCGTGGTTAGTAGCAATGCTTCAATATTTGTTCAGCACTTGTAACAAATGTACCATATACATGTAAAATGTTATTAATAGGGGAGACTGGGAGAGGGTGAGGGTGATGGGTATAGGGGAATCCTCTATATTTTCTGTGTGACTTTTCTGTAACCTAAAGCTTCTTTGAAGATAAAGTGAAAAAAATAAGACACTGAGGGAACATACGGAAGAAACTGTCACTGTATATAAAAGACAACAGATCTTATGGTGACAAAAGACACAATGAAAAAATTTTTTTTGATTTAATTTTTTATTTTTGTATTTTGTTTATTATAATATTTTCTTCTTATTATTATTTTTTGGCTTTGTTTTTGGAGAGGTTTTGGATTGCAGAAGGGTCACAACTGTGGTAGGCGAGGATCACTGGTGTGGGGTGTCGGTGGTGGGGTAATGTGTGGGGAGGGTTGGCCTCTATGGAATATGAATATGTTCAAGTGGTCATGGGGATTGTCTCAGTGGGTGGAGAACCACACAATAACCAAAAGATTATTGAATTCCCATCCTGAGGAGTCCTGCTACAGTCTCTAATAGAGTAGTAAGAATCCCCCGAGTACATGTGCAGTACCTCGTGAAGGAAGACAGACCATTATGCCAGGCCCTTGATGTTGATGATTGTACTTATGAACCTTGTTCTTGTGAAATTGAAACTTAGCCTGATATCATATATTGCCTAAGAGTTCCCTCCTGAAAGCCCCCTTGTTGGTCAAATATGGCTTCTCCCTAAGCCAAACTCAGCATATAAATGTACTACCTTCCCCTCACTGCCATGGGACATGACTTGCGGGGATGAATCTCCCTGGCACTGAGGGATTATTATCAAGTGCAAACTAGCGATGCATTTGGAAAAAGACCTTGACCAAAAGCGGGGAAATATTAAGTACAAATGAGTTTTATGGTTAGGAGATTCAACGTGAATCAGGAAGTCATTCCAGAGATTATGCTTATGCACATCTCAGCAGGATCTCATTGACAGCCACAATAAACAGTGTTTCAAATATCGTGGCTCCTGAGGGCTCTAGAGACATCTAGACACTATAGGCAGGGCAGACAATGTCAGGAATTGGATGTACTTTTATTCAAGTTAATTCAATGAATAAGCAGTGATATCATGCATAGTCATATAAGTAACCATTACTTAGGAAAGAATTCATTTAACTTCCTATGCTGCCCTATGTGACATCCTCATATCTTTCCAATCCTGTTGCCTTCACTTAATAAGTATAAATATTATAGCTAGCATTTACTGAGTGCTTATTATATATAACGTAATATTCTAAGCATCCAACATGTACTAACTCATTTAACCCTTACCGTCACCCACTGAAGTAGGCACAACTATTATTCACACTTTAAAGATGAGGGACCTAGTGGTACCTGGCAACCATTCCTAGTCACTAACCCCTAAGCATGTGTATTAGTCAGACAAAGGGGTGCTGATGCAAAATACCAGAAATCTGTTGGCTTTTATAAAGGGTATTTATTTGGGGTAAAAACTTAAGAGTTACCAGCCATACAGCATAAATTACTTCCCTCACCAAAGTCTATTGCCAAGTGTTGGGGCAAGATGTCTGCAGATGTCTGCTAAGAGTTCAGGCTTCTTGGGTTCCTCTCTTCCTGGGGCTTGTTTCTCTCCAAGCTCAGCTGCTATGCACGTTCCACAAGGCCAACTGTAGATTATCAGGCAAATGGCTCTGTCTCTCTCCGCGGGGCTTCTGCCATGTCTAAGGAGTCGTCTCCATTCCTCTGTGTTCTTCTCCTGTGTGTTCACTTCCCGGGTTCCAGCTCAAAACTCTCAACTCTGTCCTTTGCCATGTCTTTTCTCTGTTGAGTCCACACCTACCAAGGGGCGGGGATTCAAAGCCCTACTGACGTGGCCCAATTAAAGTCCTAATCAAAATTTAATCAATTAAAAGTGATACCTCTGACAGACCAGTTTACAAACATAATCCAATAACTATTTTTGGAATTCATAAACAATGCCAAACTGCGACAGCATGGGCTCTGGAGCCAAACTTAGAAATTAATTTTGTCAGCTTTGTAACAGTTTCTGCTCAATTCCAGGTACTAGGTTTCTGCTTTCTTCACTTGTCTAAGTCCCTTACCAGGTCCTCCTTATCAGTTTCTGCCTAGTATTACTGTTACCTCTGGGATCAAAATTTTACCGTGCTCACCAAGTATTTCTTGGGACTATAGTTTTGATCAGACACAAGGGTCAGAAATCCTCTCTTTGCCCCTCCAGATTCATTCTCCAGCCATCTCCATTCAGTTCTTTCTGTCTGGAGGTTTTCCTGTTTGGGGTACCTGGCCCTTTTTTCAATTGAGTTTGGCCAATGGAGAGTCCCAGCAGATCAGAGAGAGGGAGGACAGTGAGTTAGGCTCCCTTCCTATGGGGCCACCACAGGCTGGCTTTGTCCCCATCAGCTAAGGCTTACAGCCCCTCTAATGGCCACCCTCTCTATATAACAATCTCACTTTGGGGTTCAAGAACCACACCCTTCTCTCATTTCCACTATTACTATCCTGGGGTACAGCACTATCCCTTGTGGTTTCCCTATACTGAGTCTATACCTCCTTAAACAGTCCCTTTATTAAAACCTTCTCAAATTATTCTAATTTTCATTAGGCCATCTGTTTCCTACCCTTACTGATATAACACGGTGGGGCTCCTCAGACCTCCCAACTGCTCGAGTGTCTCCTTATTGCAAGCCAGTAGATTACTTTTGCTCCCAGGTCTTCTACCCATTTTCTCCCTAATGGACATCTGATGTTGACAACGTGCCTTGATCTACACTATTTGTTTGTTGGAGTATTTCTGATCACGTCATGTTCTGACTTGATTCATGCCACCACTGATTAAGCTCTTTTTCTAGTGGTGAAGGGTAGTTCAAAGAATAGGGAAAAAAATCTCTATGTTTTGCTCTTCTGTCAATACATAGCATTCAAATATCTACCTCGGGTGTTGCTACTTCCATTGGTTCCACACATTTTAGCTTCATTATTTGTACCAGAGTCTTTCTTCTGCTCCTGACCTCCTGACTGGCAAGAGAACCAGGTGCTAAATGACCCAGCCTCTTTCTTACTTGTAATTGTTTAGGGAGAAGACTTCTGGGTTATTGTGAAGAAAGCAGAGACTGGGAACAGTGGAAGACAATCTTCAATTGCTTAACATGTCACCTTTCCTACATCAACTGTCAACGAAAAGTCTGAAGCTATGCATGGAACCATCTGAAAGTGTGCACAAAAAAGTACTGCACAACACAGAGGGATTCTAGGCAAGTTTTTCTATGGTCCTAGGACCTCCCAAATATTTTATAAGAAATGCCAGTTTTTGTGAACATTTTCTCTTTGGCTCTACTTTTGTTATTATCTTCCCCTCATCCCCAATATTTATGTGTATTTCCTTCTGATTTATTAAAAACACAGATGCAGAGTTAAACCTGAAGAAGAGAAAGAATCAATTAAAAGTTCTATTTTAGGAGAGAGGATATAGCTCAATGGTTTGAGGGCCTTCTTGCCAAGTACTAGGTCCTGGGTTCAATCTCTGGTATTGCCTAAAAAAAAAAGTTCTATTTTAGGATAACTATAAGTCATGTAAAAGGTATTCCACTTTGCTTTTTTAAATTAATGTAGAACATTCCATTTATCTTAAAAAGTTGAGAGCAAGATGAGATCATTGTGCTTTTTTCCTTTAGTTAAATGAATTTTATATTAATAAGTTTAGACCAATTTTAAAATTCACAAAACGTATTGATTCTGACCCAGAATCAATGCCTATGCATAAAAATCAGGAGTGATCCAACTGTAAAATATTAATTTATCTTATGAATTCTAGCATGAAAGGACAAGCTGATTTCCTTTTGAACTAATTCATTAGACCCTATATTAATATAATTTATTAATGAAGTAACTAGTTATCATTTACCAATATTACTATTAATTTGTACTTTTATACTCTCAAAAGTTTAGCTCTAAACAAAATTAATGTGCTGAGTCACATATTTCAGATAATTTACTTACTAAATCATCTTAAGTGGTTTTTCTTCTCTTACCTATTACCAGTCATTTTCTCTCCCAGTTCTAAAATACCACCTAGAAACAACATTAAAGTTAAAAAACAAAACAAAACAACCAAAACAAATCAGCAACATTACAAATTTTTATCGTTATTTCTTTATCTCCTATGTATAGGTCATTGGAAGAATACATTCATATATATTTATAAGTGAAAGTACTTTGTTATTGATAAATTCATAGGATAATAAAAAGAGGTCATCTTCCTCTCTCTGTTACATGTATGGACAAGCCTGGTTGTGAGCAGCTGAAGGGAATGTCAGTACTAAGAAACTATTTAAGGATGGAGGAAGCAAGAATTGATTAGAGAAAAATGCCCAAAGAGATGGATGGATCTGTTTAAGTGGACTGAGGCCTAGGAAGTTATATAAAAGCAAGGAAGGATAGATGGGTACTATGGGTTCAGAGTATGCAAGCCAACCTTAGGATTCAGAAATCTCAAAGGCTGAGAGGAACAGGGGAGTCAGCAGCAGTGGTGTTTTAAAACAATGTTGTGAGCCCTGATACTGAGATAGAGAAGCTGCTGGAACAGCCAGAGGGAGACAGAACCTTAGGCAAATGTACATCCTCTTCGCAGCAAGAGAAAAACTGAACTCTCCTTCTACCAAAGAATAAAATGCTTAGTGAGACACTTTTTTGGTTTCATTTTGTATTATTTATTTAGGTTAAGTTTTTCTATGTAGGTAGTTTGAGATAGTATTCCAGTTTGAATCTCTCCCAAATATATTCAGTGATGAAGCAGGGTCACATAAGTGGTACAAACACAGGCTCTAGATTCAAACTGTCTGGGTCCATAACCTGGGCTCCACTACTTACTAACCATGTAACCTCTTTGTGACTCCATTCCCCATCTGTGAAATGGGGAAAATAGTACTCCATTGTGAATAGGTTAGGTATATTAGTAGTATAGTAGTTTATTAATAGTAGTATTTTTATTAATAACGGTGGGAATATATTCAAATCTCCCTCATTCAAGATCAAATGTGCTGAGGTGGAAGGGGCATTTACAAACAGTATGGGGTTTCCAAGAAACATAGCTAATTAACCCCGATCCCTACTTCAATCTTACTTCAAAATATAAAGAAAAACAATTAGAGTTAGCCCTTTTATAAAAGTTGACCAGTTGATCTCCAATAGTATTTTTTTCAAAGTATTCCTGGCCCCCAGAAACTTGTTTAGCTTTTTGGAGATGCTAGGTCAAAATTACCCAAGTGATAGTGATGTGGACACTGCAATGAAATGATGACGGAAAACTGTAACTTTTTTAATTGGAAGGAGTTTGTTGGATTGAAGGATTAGGGGAAGTGGTCTAGGGAAATTCCTCACAGGCTTGTGTGCTGCTAGACTGTCTGGTTTTCCCTCATTCATCTGGGCAGGGGTAGCCTAAGGACAGTCAAAAGAGAGGAAGAGGGAAGCGGCTGTGGCTCAATCAGTAGGGCTCCCGTTTACCATATGGGAGGCCCCGGGTTCGGTTTCCGGGGCCTCCTGGTGAAGGCAAGCCCGCCCGCACGGCGTGGTTAGCTGACCCAGCGAGCACAAGCAGCAAGGGGGGGATAAATGAATAAATAAATAAAATCTTTAAAAAAAAAAAAAAAAAAAAAAGAGAGGAAGAGTAGTTGTCCAGCAAGCCCCAAGGGAGAGGAATTCCTTTGGGGAAGGGCTGCAGTGGGCAAGGAGGCCGTGCAAATGAAAACGGCATGGTTTTTGAAGTGCTGGGCATTCCTACGCCACCACGTGCTAGCTATATGATATTGGGGGAATTCCTTACATCTCAAAGCCTCAGGATCCTCAGCTATAAAATGGGGACAACTGTTGTAAGTACCCAGGGTTGCTGTGAGGATTAAATGAAGAAATGCATGTAAAGCATTTAACACAGGCGTAACAGAGTAGATAGTCAGTGTTAACTACTACTAAAAGTAACTAGGTTGCCCACACTAAGGCAGCCATTTAGCATTGAGGAAGTACAGGACATGTTGTCCAGTGCCTTTTGGAGGAGAGGTAAATAATGATCACAAGCAGCCATTTCCTGCAGTGCTGCTGGCGCAAGGTTAACGCAGGCACTAAGACCTAGAGTCAACGGTCCATCAGATAGCAGGCCACCGGGGAGTCTGGTATGTTAATTGCAGTTTTGCAGTGGCTTCTCATGGTGGATTCCTGCTTCATTATGAATGGCCACAAAATGAAATTGTGCAAATAGAGCTTACTAGGCCCTGAGGCACTTTGGGAATGGTGTTGATTCAAAGTCTGCCTCTGTGTGGAAGACATGAATGTTATGCCACCAAACTCTTCACAGCCTAGAGTCAAAAGGGAACTTGGAGTTCAGTAGGAAATAAAACTAACCAGACTCAGAAATCAGAGCACCTCAGGAAACTGGACCTCCCCACTGGAGTAAGACAGGCACAGGATGAAATAACCAGCTTCTTACTGTGAGGTGGAGGAGGTGAGGTTCACAAGTATGTCAAGTGTGGGAAGCTGGAGATAATGGGTGGGTATAGCTAAGCACTTGGTATGGGTGAGGCATATCTCCCACCCTGGAGTGCCAGAGTGCCCTGGACTTGGCAGTAGGCTGTTTAATGTTGAAAAGCCCCATAAACTGTGGCTTGGGGCAGAATTTAGGAAAAGTGGCTATTAAATTGACTAGGATGTCTAAGAGTAGATTTGGGAGCCTGGTAATAAGTTTTTTTGTCCCATCTCCCCCCCCCACCCCTTTTGGGCCTTAAGACTATGGAGATCCTTGAAGACTCAAGACTAGATATTAGAACCAGTATGGTCCTAAATCCATACTTTAGGACTCATATGGTCGTAGGTTCAGAATGGGGTTATCCATTCAAACACCTAGATATAAACTCTGATTCTTACTGATCTGAAGGCAGCTCAGTTATCACGTTAGCCCTTCTTCTCCTGCAGAAGTCTGTAGAAGTGGTCCTACATAGTTAACACAGTCTCTTCATTTTTCAAGATTAGAACTGACATTTCAAGGATAGCTGCCTTAGGGAACTCACTTGTCTCTTTTCCAATCTGCTTAAAGTTGCAAGAGGACAAAGAAACTTACAGCACAAGTTGCCAGTTATTGTTAGAGTATGCAGAATTCATCTGCATTGGGGAGACTTTTCTGAACTTTTATAGGTTGGAGTAGAGAGTTTCCTCTGTTCTATACTTCTCAGTCTCAGGGAAGGTACTAGGTGATACAAATCTCGATGGATTGGGAAGTGGATGTGGCTCAATGGATTGAGCTCCCACCTACCACATGGGAGGTCCCGGGTTTGGTTCCCCGTGCCTCCTGGAGAAGATGAGCAAGACAGAGAACTGGTGTGATGGGCAGGCAAGGCGAGCTGACACAACAAAGGAGACACAAAGAGGAAAGACAATGAGAGACATAACAAAAGCAGGGAGCTGAGGTGGCTCAAGTGACTGAGTGCCTCTCTTCCACATGGGAGGTCCCAGGTTTGGTTCCTGGTGCCTCCCAAAGATTAGATGAGCAGACATAGAGAACACACAGCAAACGGACACAGAGAGCAGACAGCAGACAGCAAGTGCAAACAACGATGGGGGGAGTTATAAATAAATAAAATAAATCTTAAAAAAAAAAATCTTGATGAATTGATGGAATTATTTGGTACTGCATTCAGAAGCCATGGTATTTGTGTGGATTTGTCTGATTCTTAATTTTTTTTTGGGGTAATAACTGCTTAAGAACCTGATGAAAGCCATGGATCATGCCCCACAAAGAGACCCATAATTTTATATATAATTTCAAGCCCCTAGAAGCCTATCCATAAATTCCAGGTTAAGAACTCCAACAGTTGAGGTAGGATCAGCAAGAACATTACAGGTTCAGAGCTGTTACAGTTCTTACAGGATTAGCAAGAACAGGATTTAGGTTCTTGGCTTTCCTCTTTGAAATATAAACTCTCCTATATTTTAATTTAGTCTGTTTGCAGTTTTTTCCCCCGTTTCACTCCATAAATTGAGGCTACAAAGACATTTTAAAACGTTCTTTTGTTTTTGTTCCTAGAGGCATGGGATATCAATGGATAATTCCAATAACCTCTAGAACTGTGTATTATTGAAACATCTTTTACTAATCAGCAGTGTATGCGTCAAAATTCTCTGTTCTCCTTGGTATACTTGGTACTTCCATTCTCTTAGTGACTTTACTCTTTCAGGCTACTTGCACAATGATGCATTAGTATATAAATATATTAGCATGAAATATTTAATGCAAAAATCTTAAATGACCAAGAATTATTGTATGAAATGGAGAAAATCTAGCTGTTAAATGTTTCTGTGGTTTTATTACCAAGACAATCTGGAATTTAACTCATAAATATTAAGATTTTAATCATCTCCTAACATATTTACTATGCATCTATAAACCTCCTACATTCCTTTTTTTCCCCTCTTCACTTAAGAAGGCAGAAATGCTTGTAAAGTATATGGCAACTCTCATTTGGATCTAGAAGGCGATACCTTCAGCTTTCAAACTGTAAGTTGTCCATTCTTAGAAATGGTGGAAATATTTTACACTATCTGAATAATAATGAACAATGCTGTTCAGTGATTTATAATTCTAGAACTTTATAATTTGACTTATGAACAGATCTCAAAATTTCCACTGGCAGTTCATACAACTATGAGTAAATTTTCTGGCCAAATGACTCAGTATTTTGCTGCATGACTAATACCACATTCAATGTGGAAACTATATAAATGAATTCTATTTGCTTGTGGATAATAAATGATTACTTTCCAAAAACTGTCTGCAAAGCATTATAGAGTAGATGAATTCAATTATATTGATGTTTTAAACTCCCAAACTCAGCAGCCTTTCTTAAGTCTATAACGCTCGCAAAAAGAATATTTTTTTTTCCCCCACAGCATCATGTTGGATTCTGCAGCTTAGCAACTCATAGGACAAGAAATCCTAATTAGCTCTAAATTTTCTAAAATGTTAAAAGAACAATTTGGAATGATTCAATTTGAAATATTTTCTCTTACAATGTTGCTTTTAATTTATTTTTAAAGTTTTTGTTATGGTAAAATGAATATGAAGTCCTTTTCCAGGGAATATTTGCTGAAAATAATATTTGATATTATTGCAAATAATTGTTTTTCCTTCAAAAACTGAAACATTAAAAGGCCAATAGCAATTTAGCCACATGATGACTTCCCTGATTCTGGTGACTGAAAATTGCCTCCAAGATTATATTAGATCAGGGGTTCTGAACCAGGGGCCCACTGACCCCTAAGATTTCAGGGGGTCTGAGAGCTCGAATGGAAAAAAATCAACTCATTATCTTTATTTTCTCTGACCTTTAAATGAAATCTAGCATTCCCTTCACTTATAAATGTATGCAATAAATTAGAGTTGTATTCAGTTCATATCACATTACAGTTGTTGTGTATCTCGAAAAATCGCTTACGCTTGTCCATAGTTCGAAATTACGGATGTTGTTAGACTCGACGCTAGTTGAGTGTCATTAAACTATCTGTGCTACATTCTGAGAAGGGGGTCTGTGGTTTTCACCTGACTGGCAAAAGTGTCCGTGGAGCAAGAAAGGTTAAGAACCCCTGCATTAGGTGATGTAGTCTTTTCCAGGTGAGGTAGATCTTTCACCTTTCAATAAAGTGCATGGATATTCCTGGCACAGGTCCTGGTCTCAGCCTGTCATGAAAAATATTTGAGAATAAAAAGGCCATGGAACACATTTCCCTAGATGCCTCTCAATTCCTCTTATGCCATTTAAATCTGAGAGTAAAAAAACTTCTCTTAGGAACAAGTAGGCTATCACTCCAAAGTAAGTATGATTTATTTCTAGTAATTGATTGCTGGAGCCATTCTTACCTAAACTTTTTGTTTTTAGGGGTTAATATTTCAATGTCCTTGTGTATTACCAATTGGGTAATTTACTCACTTCCGCATAGGTGTGGAAGTTTCCATAAAGCTTACAGACTACCTGGGCTACATTCCAGGTATTCCTTATCTTTCCCTAAAAGTCATTTTTTGAGTCTTAGTATTGTATTAGTATAACCAGTTATATTAGTATAACCAGGGCTGGCAGGGAGGAGACTATGGACAGGAGCCATCGTAACTAATCAGGCTCATTCTTAACTCTGCAGAATCAAAAGCAGTCTGAGCTGAAAACTGGGGGATTCACTGTATGATGAAACAAGTTGCTAAACCACAGGGTTGAAGAGAGGCCCTCTTCTTGTCTCTCTTCAACTCTTACTTTCTTTCCCAACCACTACTTCCCTGTCTCCCAAGTTCCCTAGCAACTTGTTCATGTACCCTTTGTTTACAATAAAATCTCACTGACCTTTACCCAGGCTTTAATCTTACATATACTCAACCTTTTAAGAGTTTTCCAAAGATTGGAACTTCCCACTTCCTCCTCAATCCATTAATGTCTGGTTTTAGTCTCTCCCATTGTAATGAATCAGCTCCCAGAAAGGTCTCCAAAGGTCTGTTAGTCACTAGTCCTCAGTCTTTGTCCTCCTTAACCTCCCATTTGTGCATCTGTTCTAATCAGCACTAAATCGGAACATTCCCATTTGGCTTCCAGGCTTCTCCTCCTCTCCTTCTCCAGTCCACAAGAGGAAGTTTCTCCAAAATTCTGATTCTAATTCTTTCTATAGTTCCTCTTCCTTAGTCATTTTATCCATTTCCATGACTTCAACTTCAAACTATGCTGATGACTCCCATGTTTGTCTCTGGTTCTGACTCTCCACCCATATTTCCATGGGCTTGCTGGATATTTTCACATGGATGTCTTTCTGACCAACACTTCTACTTCAATGGGTCTAAAATACAGTTTTCATCATTTCCTTCAAAACTGTTCCTCCACCCTAGCTCAAAACTTGAGTCAACTTCAATACCTTCCTTTCCCTCAATTTGATGCTTTCTTTTTTTTTTTTTTTGAGCCATAAATTAGGAACTTGTACCACAACTTGTGCTACCTCTCAGGAATTACTGGGGAGGACACTTTTGCCATTTTATTAAAGTTCCCTATTAATTCTTCGCCTTGTGAAGTGGAATGACTTACGTGATGGGGGACACTGGGGAGGGCCTGCTAGGCACTAATAGGTAGGGCTGACATTAGTCTCACATGGGGTCCTGTCTCTGGTTCACTCATGCTGCATGCCTCATGGATTGGATTCAGGCTCTTCTTAGCCTCCTGCTTCCATGTAGGAAGTATTAGGTAGGGTCCTTTCCTGCCCCAGTGTTGAAAAGGCCTGTAGTTCTTCAATTGTTAGGGGAAAAGGAATAGACACACCATCTTTAAAAATCTAAGCCATGTTCTTAAATCCGGATTTACCCTCAATAAAGTTGATATTTTAGTTTCACTTTGGTTCCCTGCATCTGTTGCCAATTTGGATAAGAATCCAAAGGGAAGAAGGGCTGATAATAGCTCATCTTCTATATACCTAATACATAACACTCAGCTATTTTGCCCCACTCATTTGTCTGGTCTTGGGTGACAATGATAACTCACTATCATTTAAAAAATTTCAACAAATTATATGTATTTTTTATATTGACTTAATATTCTAGAAAGTCGTGGTATGGAACGTTGTGACCATGGGCTTTCCTTCCCCATCCTACCACCAAACTTTAAATATTTTTATATTATGCCAATTATTCTTTTTAAATGAAAACCTAGCAGGAAGAAAAGGCATGAATTCTACTAATTAACTTCCAAAAAGGATTGATTAGTTGATTTAATATTTATTGAATTCCATAATGCAATAGGGACCATTTAAATACACAGAAAAGAAGCAATTAATTAACACAAATATTTGGAGAAGGAAATTATAAATTAGCAACAAACAAATAAAAATATATAAACGGAACCTAAATACTAAATTCTTCTAATGAGTTGGTTTGCTTATTATTAGTATTTCCAATATAACTCATGCAAAGAACAGAAATGAATGCACCTAAAAGGAAATATCTATAATCCTATCGTATGGCAGTTAAGAATTTGCCTGCTGAGAGAGATAAATGGTCTTGTGTGTACTTGAAACTTATAAATGACTGCAGCAAGACTCAGGGTGATAACAATTGTGCCAAAGTAAAAGTTCAGAAAACCATAATCGCTATTTAGTTGCTTTTTTGTTGTTAAAAATGCAGAATTTGAGGCAAATTGGTTACTGTGCTGTGTTTGCTGGTCTTAGACATATTTCAGTTCAAGGATACTTACTTAAGCCTTTTTGGCTCACGCATGAATTTCAGTCGATGAGAAGTATAAAGTAAAGATGACCTTCCTAAATTCTATTCTTTATTTCCATCAATGTTTGCAAAAGTTTGATTTAGTTTTATCATTTTAAATTACTGCACCATGCCTTTGGGAGGCAATGCTGTAAAGAATCCCTCCTTTCCTGAAGTGCCGCATGCTGTAGGCTCTCACCATTCTCTTCAGTAACCCGTGCACAAATGGACAAGAATACAGTGTCTCACTGCAGTGGGCTGCAGTATCAGGAAACCTCTGAGCAATATGCACACGATGCAGTAGCAACCTGCCAGCACCTCTGGGTGCTAGGGACCCATGAAGACTGCTATGACCTATATGTAGCGCAGCCTACCCTCTGATATTCAAGGTTCCATCTTCTATGCAAAACAACTGAATGAGATGCAACATGTCAACAATTTGAAAGTTTTATTTCATCTTAGGAAACTTACACTGCCAATAAGAAAACTTATCTCTTGCATTCCACGTTTATGAAACTGGCATTTAAGAGATTGCATTAGACAATGCCTATTTGAGTTTCCTTTACTGCCCTGAAGAATATCAACGGTTAAGCTTTTAGGCAGAGCTATACAATTGGTTTTGTATAGTTAGAAAACAACACTGACTTAAGTTCCTACAATCAAAAAACAAAACGTCAGTATTCTGACCATTTCTTTAACTGCTTTTCAGAATTTTTACAAATTACTTTATGACACAATTTCTTCAGTCTCTTAAATATTCCAAAATAAGTCTCCACCTAGTAGTTACTAGAAACTCCACAAATTCAATAATGTGTTAACTTGTCACTATTAATTGCAGTTTCCTTATGCGAATAAACAACACAACACAACACAACACCTAGCCCCACACAGGAAGAGCCGGCATGCCTTTGGGGCAGCAGAACGCGGTACCACACCCGGCCCGCTAAGGCTGCAAGATGCCGCAGACTGCTGCGGGAGCGGCCTTCTGGCAGGTGGCCGTGGCGGTCTACATACAGGCACACTGCAGTGCTCCCGCCATACCGTCTGCGTTGGCATTGCAGCAGCGACCACTGTAAAATCCGACGGTCACCAACTGCAACATACTTTTTGCTGGCTATGAAGAAATGTGGAGGCAGGAAGGGGGAGACAGCGGGGCGAGGTGTGTGCGCGTGTGACAGATCACTATTTTCTCAGAGTCCCTAAAAAAATTCTCCCCAACATATTTACAAGCCAATGCCCCAATTTCCTTCATCTGCCAGGTCCCTAACATATGAAGTCGTCTCTCCCTTCAAATGGAGTCAGGATTGTACCGTAAACGCAGGGATACAATAAGATCTAAAGTGCCCATTTTCTCAACTGCGAAATAGCACCAAGTTTGGGGGGCGGAACAGTTCACATTTGCTGCAAGGCGCGTTTTACTCCGTAGCGCTCCTAGTTTAAAGGGGGTTGAATAGGGGCGGGTCTCCGAATCCTGGAGGACCCCCACTACCAGGGAAAGCCCTTCCGGTTGTCCACGCTTCGCCGTGCGAGGAATACCCCGCAAGCAATAGCTCACCCAACTGCATCCTCCAAAGCCCCCATCTGAGGGCAGGGGTGCGGGGAGGTGGGAAGTGGGAGGTAGGGGCAGCACCGCCTGGAGACTCCCGCCAGCGCCTTACGTTTTTCCCCCTGGCTCCTTGGCGCCCCCTGACGCCGGGCTCCACAGCAATTCTGTCAAGGACGGCTGTGTAGGTGGAAGCCCCAGGTGTCGCGGGCGCGCAGATGCGCCCGGCCAGCGCACCCGCGGGCGGACCCGCGGGAGGGCGCGGGACGCTCAGACCCGGGCGCAGCCCGTGGCCGCCGCCGCAGCCGCCGTAGCCGCCGCAGCCATGTCCGCGCCCCCGGCGTGCCGCAGCTCGGCCGTGATGTCATCAACCGAGTCTCAGTCGCGGCGCCCCATTCGCGCCCCCCGCGGGCCACCGCGGCTGCAGCCCGGGCGCCACGTCCCCGCCCCGCCCCACGTGCACCCGGCTCCCGGGATGCTGAGACTCGCGGCTGCCACGCGAAGATGCGCGGGGCCCCGGCGGTCGCAGCTGCTGAGCTGCTCCTCCCCACTCGTCGCGTCCCCGGCGGGGCTGCGCCCGGGGGCTGCGCACAGACGGGGGCGGGGGCGCCTGGGAAGGGAGGGGAGAGGCTACCCGCCGCCGAGTCCCTTCCTCGTCGCCGTCTGCTGAGTCATGGCAAGCGCTCTGTGCAGTCTTGGATCACTCGCGTAGCGTGGCTGTCGCTGGGTGCGCGGCCATTGAGCAGAGCGCGGGGCCGCGAACGTCTGGCATGACGCGCTGAGCCGCGCTCGCCGGTACCCGCCACCCGGGCGAGCGCCTCGCGCCAGTGCCTGTGCCGCCGCCCTCCAGCCCCGCCGCCGAGCCGCCCCCGCCTCGCCCGCACCATGATCGCCGCAGCTTTCCTCGTCTTGCTGAGACCCTACAGCATCCAATGTGCCCTCTTCCTCTTGTTGCTTCTGCTGGGCACCATCGCCACCATCGTCTTCTTCTGCTGCTGGCACCGCAAGCTCCAGAAAGGGAGGCATCCGATGAAATCGGTCTTTTCGGGTCGTTCCAGGAGCCGAGGTAAGATTCGCCGCCACGGGTTTCCTGGGATCAGGAGGAACATTAAGCTAGTTTGGATAGGGAAGCCAGGCTTGCTCTCTTCCCTGCCGCCGACCCTATCCCCACCATTGCCCACTACCAAAGCGGAGTATGTATGTTTATTTAACCCCTCTTGCTCTCTTTGCCTTCACTCCCTCCCCCAGTCTCCCGGGTTTGTATAACCACAGAGATGCAGAGAGCAGGGAAGGGAGGAATGGACGAAAATCCTTAGTATTAGCTTGCTAAAGCCCTAGTGTAATTCCAGCGAAGTCCAGGGCTGCGGCAGACTTGCCTCCACCCATCCCTCGCTGGAACGTTAGGGTAAGAAAGTAAGATCTGGAGAGTTCGGGGTTCCCCAACTCCCCCAGAACTTTACCAGAAACTTCGCGCGGAGAAAGCACCTGGAGACTGATGGCCCAGTGACACCTCTCCCCAGAGTGTCCCCACTGAATTCGAGGCTCCCGCAGTGTTTTCTTCCTGACCCCTGAGCCCGGGTAGAAGTCATTAATAACTCGTAAGGTGAAGAATAAGGAGTTAAATGAAATCTGTTTTTCTTTTTTCTCCCCAGATGCTGTTATGAGATCTCACCACTTTCGTTCTGAGGTAATTTATTTAGCGCGCACACTCAAGGTCAGAAGAAGTTCTCTTTTCTGAGTACAAATATTAATCATATTCGTGTTAAGTAACCACTAGTGCGCATACTGCCCCCGAGCAGAAATTGACGTTTTTCTTTTCAAGCGATTTCACATTAGTGACCAGCAAATGGTTTTAGCATATTTCTTGTGTGGTGGAGCCTCAATACAAGACTGCGAAAGGCAGCCCCTAAAAGTGCTGCAGAGCTTCGGAAAGTTAGTCATGGGTGAATGGCAGCTTAGTTTACAATTTGTGATTTGCCGGTGGAATCATCCTGGGTGCTGTCAGCAGATTGTGGTTGTTCACTTGGATAAACGACAGAGAAAAGCTTTTTGGAAGTGAATGCAGGGCAATTTGATCCTTATGCAATTCGTTTTTCAGATCTTACAAGTTTTCGGTTCTGTTCACTCATAAAGCTTTCTGCGTTTTCGGGGGGCTGACTAATGATTTTTGCACAGTGATGGTGGTGGTGACTGGGCTTTTGAAAATGGTGTGTACCTAAATAATCGCACTTGTCTCTTTCAAAACGTGGGCTCCTCCATGAGCAGGTGACCTGGGCACAGTGATCAGGTGGGGTATTTGTAGGATCAGCTCCACTAAAGACAAAACAAAATCAAGAAAACAATAAACTCTCCCTGACATAGCATTTTCCAGCTGTCTCCCTTGAGTGTGGAGATAATTTCTCCCCTTTTTGGGAGAGTTTCACACAACCAAGCTTGGTGGTTGCTGGTGCCAGTGCTCAATGTGGTTTGTGCATCTTAGCAAATTCTTCCCAGTTACACACCCTCCATTAACCTGAGAAGTTTTTTTCACATTGCAACTCATTAGTTAATCAGATGTTTTATTTGGACCCCAGATGTTTTATTGGACTCTGGTTGTTTAAAAATTTTAATAGCATTTTTATCACAACATTATGATGTTACACAATGAGTAATTCTACTGTATATAGCCCTGGAGGGTGAGAACTCTGTGCTTAATTTAGGATTCTTGAGAGAACAAATTGACCAGTTAAATAATCAGAGGTTCCATGCCTGACTTTTGACTAACTAGTTGTGTGTTGCTAGGAAACTCATTTACCTTCTCTGTACCTCAGTTTCCTCTTCTGTAAAATAGGGCTAATAGTATCTTGTAGGGGGGATTACAAATAATTATGTTCATAAAGCCACTTATTTCATAGTAGGTATTCAATATATGGTAGCTATCATTATGTTTTGTAAAATTCAAATGAAAATGTATAAAAATAAATTATCTGTTTGCAAATTTTAAGTCTATTAATTCAAGTTTACGGGAAGCAACATAAACTTATCTATTGTGAAGCAACATTTTTTGAATATCTGATTAACTCAATAAAACAACCTGGTTAGATGTGACAAAAGTAAATAATAGTCAGGTTGCAAAATTTTGATTTTAAAAAGAGATCATACGTTAATGGTAGAACTGGAATAATATCCTGTTATGGATTATAATAACTAGCCATCAGGCAATTAAGCTAAAGAGCAAAAACGAAGAATGAGACTGGACTATGTCTTGTGTAGTTTTCTCTTAGTGAAACGTTTGCCCTGAGCTTTGTATATTGATTAGGAAAGCTGGGGGCAGTTGTTTTATGCCTTAACTGATTTTTTGAGATTACTGGTACAGTTTGATGTCTTTGTGTATACTTGAGTTTGGCCTCCTCTGCTAGACTGTGAGCTCCTTGAGGGCAGGGACCATATCTCTCTTGTTTAGGGCCATATCCCCAGTGCCTGTGTGCAGTGGGTTCTTAATAAATATTTTTAAAAATTCCCTTAGTGGATAGTGCTTTAAGTTGCTAGTTCCAGTAACTGGGCAAATAGAACTCAGTGTTGGGCAGAAAAGAAAAATGCACATTCTCAGGAAATTGCTCTGAATTCAACATTTGCTGAATCTCAACTCTTATTTTATCTGTCCAGGCTTTTAAACATTGCCTTGGAGTTTGTACAAAAAAAGTAAGACACTAAGTATAACAAAATGGATTTGGTTAGAAGGCTCTATTTTCTGAGAAAATTAAATGAAATATTAGCTTAATTTGTTGATGTTTCTTTTTGTACCAACTTTCTTTGATAAACTACTCAAATAATGTTATTTTATAAGTGAAAATCCTGAGACTGTGTTGCATGAGAATGTCATATTTCATCATTATTTTGTGTTTACCATAAATAAAAAATTATCCTTAAGGAAAATATAGGAACTTTTCTTTTCTTCTTCCTTTCTATAAAAATGCTATTTCCTGCAAGATTTTCTCTTTGAAAAATACCTCTGAATTTATTACTTGGATTCTATTATATTAAAAACTTAGAATTTGAGTAAGCATAATGAATATTATTGCTGTTGCTTTTTAGAAACAGCTGCTGCAAAATAATTGTCAAAGAAAATGTTTTGATTTTCTGATGAGTCATAATCATATTGAAGTAAGAAGTTTGTGTTTCTGTTCCTTACTCCAGTCTAAGTAAGTAGATTCATTCACTTTCAGCATTTCTGTAGTTGTTAAGTGAGAAAAATGGGTTTAGGATCTGCTGACTCACTTTGAAATGTGAAGGAGTTTTGGAAAAGTCCTTGAACGGATGAAATTCTGCAAGCACTTTGCTGCTTTGCCTGGCAGGGGATATTGCTTCTGCTACCCACACACCCAGAAAGGAGTCCAGTTGGACAGGAAATTTCAGCGGGTTCCTTCCCAGGTAGTCTCCATTATGGATAGAAATGCTTCTCCAGGGTGTAAAGCTATGATACCAGGGCGCAGTTTGCTCTGGGGAAGTTCTGCAGCAGGGAAGAAAACCACACGTCTTTTCTGAGGCTCTTCAACTTTTTTCTCCTTGCTAATAGAAAGCACATTTTGTTAATGCAGTGTTTCCTTGTGAAGTTAGAAATAAATAACATAGATGTTTATAAGATGCTTTGGAAATATTACCACTAACCCTTTTTATTTGCATATATTTACAGACTTATCTTTCCTAGCTTTTTTCATAGTCCTCTAAATTTTAGGAATAGCATATGAGAATGTGAAATTATTAATTCATCCAGCAAGGCCTGAACAGGACAATGTAACCCCATTTCACTGGCAGATTAAAAAGGCCTAATTTGAAATAGAAATATATGTTTTGTGTGTGCATATAAAAAATTTGTTCAATCCCCCTCCCCCTTAAACAACTAATGAAGAGAAGTGATTTCATATACATGTAGGACACAGTCTGGAAACCAACTGTTCATTCTGGACATCTAAGACGTATACTTTTCCTATGGAGTTATAATTTAAAAAAATTTTTTTAATTTATAATGTTTTATGCTGTGACTTTAAATAATGATCAGCTGTTACCCTAGTTTCTTCTGATGAAAATCAGGCAGTGACAATCCTGATTTTAAGGAAATTTCAGAAAGTGATATGGGTAATTGAGGTACCATTAGATTACAAGTGTCTCGGGAGTACTTCAGTGGAATGAAGACAATTATACTGCCCATTGAGACTACCCAGGGTGAACAGTGGTAAATGATCACCATTCATCAGCTCAGTGCAATAAGGAAAGCCTTGTTTGATGTAAGGAGGGGGAAGAGTGTATTTTCTATCAGATTTGAGTAAATGTCTTCATTTCTTGTTTCAGGTAAAGGAACCAAAAGAGTTAATTCAAGTTAAACAGTTTGCTCAGGGTTGCATAGCAAGATAAGGACCAAGGGGAGAATTCCCTGGTTTCATTCTGACTGCCCTGTGGTGTTTAGCTGTATCGCTTACAACCCAGAGAATAATGAGCCCAGAATTCTCAAAGAAAGAGAGAAATTAAGTTGAAAAAGTTTTTAGTGGACATTTTCTTACACCGCTGAATAGTCAAATCCTCTGTATTTTTCCAATGATTAGCTGAATTATCCTAGATGAAGGAGTGATGCACAGAAACACCCTTGGCCTCATCATGCTCACACATGTCCCTGTACCAAACCCTGGGATGATGCTCAGCAAAATAACCCCATTTCTTAGCTTCTCATTGCATTGTATCTTTCATTAAAAATTACCCAATTTAGTGGATTAAACAAAGTGATAATTTATTTTTTAGTTATTCTTTACAATTAGGTTATCTTCATAAATAAATTTTTGCCTAGAGTTAAATTAGGCCTAAATTAATTTGTACTATTTAAGTCACTCTTAAGTTGTAACTGGACACATAGTGTTCACTTAGCCTCAGCCAATTATTTTCAATATAAACACACAGTTAAAAAATTTCCATATGGCCTACTGTGTTAGAAACTAAGGCTATCAAAGGGTCTGCGATATACCCCTGCCCTTGACAGTTACATTACTTCTAGGTCACTCCTGATAGCAGTGCTGAAATTTTACAGTTACTGATTTCTTCCATTACTATAACTGAATTGCTGTGCTGTTTCCAAAGAGGCAGTGGTATACTAGTGTACAGTCAATACAAACGAGAATAAGACAGATTTATCTCTACTCACAGAGTTTATACACCAGAATCACAACTACCATATAATTATCTCTTCCTATAGCTCCATGGCAACAAAACAGTGCTCAAAGGAAAAAAAAAATAAGGAAAGAAACAAAAAAAACAGAAATCCATCTTGTTTTATGTATCCAAGCCAATTATATGCCATCTAGATTAAAGTTAAAAGAAAATCTTTTCAGGCAAGTTCGAATCCTTGTGTAAATTAAGGCTTAAGAATAAGACTCCTTTTGAGATTTGGATTGTGAAATAGAATCAGATTGATAACAAATAGGGCTTTAATGAAAGGAGTACAGGAATAGGAGGTTGAAATCCTGCTTTGTGTTTCCAGCTCTGCCACTAACTGTTTGACTTTGGTCATGTCTCTTGGTGCCTCTGAGCCATGGTGTTCTCACTCGTAAGATCAAGATGATCTATGAAGCACCTTCCAGATGTAGCAGGCCATGATGCCATTATGTGTAAAGCATCATGCTTGCAAAATGGTCAAGATTATAATATTGCTGAATTATATAAAAGTCCTTTTCATGTTGAGCTAACATTTGACTTTAGCACAAAAAAAGAGATATTTTAGAACACGTAAAATAATATTTTTAGTTTTTCTCATTTTGTTACCAAATTTCAAACCTTACATGGAGGTTATTATAGTATATTTGACACCCTATATACCTGTGATTAGAGATGTGTATATATATGAGGGCTAGGCATGCTGTGTGTCTGAGCTTTGTCTAAATGTTATGCAGAAGTTTGTAGAGTTAAAGGTACGTAGGTTTAATTCATGCAAGGTAAACAATAAGTGCTCTCTTTTATACAATATGCATTGCATCTGGACCTTAAACATATAAAAATGGTCAGTGAAACTTCTATGAACATGAAGAAATTATTAAAAAAGGCATTTAAATGAAAAAAAAAAAAAAAAAAAAAAAAAAGCATCATGCTAAGAAGGCTTCATGTAAGACATAGTTCCTGCATTCTAAGAGCGTAAGGATGGTGAAGATAAAATATAATTAGTATAAATACCAAACAACAAATTCTGTATGGTAAATGAATAGTTGGAATAGTTCTGATGAAATGATTGCTTCTAGCTGGGGTATTCAGAGAAGACTTCCAAAAATAGGTGATATTAATGCTGAAGCATGAAGGTTGAGTAGTGCCTGAGTAGACAGAGAGGAAATTTAGAGCAAACCCCCAGGGCAGTGGAATGTCATAAGAATAGGCAAAAAATCACGAAAGCATGCAATCTGCTTCAGAGCTCAGAGTAAACAAGTATGATTAGAGCTAAGAGTTCTTGAGTTTGCATAAAGGAATAAAGAGCTGGAAATTTAAGTAGATACCGGCAAAATAAAAAGAATTCTTGTGTGATACTTGTCAGATGACAGAGGACTTTGACATAACATTATATATATATTTTGAACACCTTAGGAAGGCCCCTGCTAAGAGCCCTCTCAAGAGAAGCAAAAAATCATCTTTTGATTTCTTTTTCAGCAACTTAATGGGAGAGCCTGATCACTCTTCTTTCGCATTCTGGTAAAATGCAGAGTCATGGCTTCTGCTGTGGAGGGCTAGGAAAATGACGGGCCGTGGGCTTTTCTGGTTGATCTCTGAAGCTGAGCTTTTAGAGTGTACTATATTTTTGTGGTCCAGTGCTCAAGCATCTTTGGGTTATGTTCAGACTACAGGCACCATCTGTCCAGGGATTTGTGACAATCTGCTTATGTATTCAGTGTAGTAATTCCAAAGCCCAAGACAAAGTATAGTATGTTTACGGGTAATTCATTGTATGCATAGCCATTTTTATCAGTTATGAAATATATGTTTTTAAAAGTATTTGTAAAGTGTATATCTCCTTTTAAGCTTCTTCCTTGAAAATTCCTCCCCCACTATTATTTTTCTGAATTTACTCCCTCCTTTAAATGCTCAAGCCTACTTCCTCATTGTTGCCAGTGCCATTTGCCTTCTATCTCACAGAGAACATGAATGCATCAAAGCAATAGTTCCTTTTGTCCTTACAAACGAACAGCATCTGTAAACTTCCCTCCTAATTCAATGGGAGATTCATCCATCCTCCATACTAATGATTTATGCTTATCTTTTGTGAGTTCACCTTTTCCCCATCTCTTCAGGGATGTTGTTCTATTAGTCGTCCCCTCCTCCTTTCTCTTCTGTTGCTCCCTCTCATCTGGCTCCTTCCCCTTCAATGTAAACATCATATGTGTTTCCTATTGAAAACAACAGCAATGGCAATAATGCACATCCTCCCTATGCTACCACCTCTTCTCTTGGCAAGAAAAGTTACTTGAAAAAGGTCCCTTGTTTGTTATCTCCTGTTCCTCACTTCTGATTATTCCTCACACTGGTATAATCTGGCGTCTGCTTCTACTACTTAAAATTACTCACAAATAGCTCACTAGTGACTTCCAGTTGCTAAATCAAATGTTTTAGTCCTAACGTAATTGACCTATCTAATATTTGGCACTGTTGGCCATTGATTCCTTCTTAAAATTCTTGTCTGCCCAGATTTTAGACAACAATCTCTGCCCCCCCGCTTTTTTTTAACTGGCCTGGCTCCCTGTATTCCTACACTAGCTTCTCTTTTACTTATATATTGATATTCCCACTGTCCTGGGCCTTATTTATTTATTTTTTTAAAAGTTTTATTGACACATAATTCACATACCGTACAACTTACTGATTTAAAGTGTGCAATTCATTGGTTTTAAATATATCTGCAAAGTTGTGTGACCATCACCACGACTTATTTTTAGAACTTAATTGTCACCCCTAAAAGAAACCCTGGACTAATCAGCAGTCATTCTCAGTTCCCCTCTGACCTTCACCTCCCGGAGCCTGACGACCTATACTCTACTTTCAGTCTCTGATGATTCGCTGGGCCTCATTTTTGCTTACCCTTGCTTACTTGTGGGATGTCACCATTCTCACTGTTTCAGTTTACCTCTTGTGTTAGTTTCCTTGGCCTGCCATAACAAATTACCACAAAGTGAGTGGTTTAAAACAACTGAAAACCTATTCTCTCACAGGTCAGAAGTCCAGTATCTGTAGGGTAGGCCAGGCCACGCTCCATCTTAAAGCTCTAGGGGAGACTCCTTGCATCCTCCAGCTTCTGGTGTCTCCATGTTGTTCCTTGGATAATGGCAGCATAACTCCAATCTCTGCCTCTGTCTTCACATGACCTTATTCTCTGTGTGTCTCTGCATCTACTCCCCTTCTGTCTCTTATAAGGATGTGTGCCATTGGATTTAGGATCCACCTTCTTAATAAAGGATGATCTTATCTTGAGAGCCTTGAATTAATAGTATCTTCAGAGACCCTTGTTCAAAGTAAAGTCATATTCACAGATACTGGAGGTTAAGATTTAGACATGTAGATTTTTGGAGCCACAATTCAACCCACTACACCCTCATATAGTGGTGTATTAGTCAGCCAAAGAGATACTGATGCAAAGTACCAGAAATTTGTTGGCCTTTATAATGAGTATTTTTATATGGTAAAAGCTTACAGTCACAAGGTTACTTCCTTACCAAACTCTGTTGCCATGAGTTGAAGCAAGATGGCAGGTGACATCTATGAGGGTTCAGCCTTCCTCTTCCCTCTTAAGGCTCCATGGGTCCAGCTTCTTCTGATCTCAGCTGTAGGCTGGCATAGGGCTCTTCCCAGGGCTCTTTTCTTTCCGGGCTCAGCTGCTCTGTAGTCTTTACAAGATCAGCTGTAAACTATCAGGCGAATGGCTCATCTCTCTTCCTGGGGCCTCAGGATCCTCTTCCGTGTCTATGGAGCTGTTTCTCTCTTCCATGTATCTTCTTCTGTGTAAGAGTCTGTTTTATCGGCCGCCAAGGGGGCGGGGACTCAACCCTGTATACCCTAATGATGTGGTCGAATCAAAGCCCTAATCTTGATTTAATTAAGTAAACATTAAGCCTTTGAATTTAAATCAGTCAAAGTGTATCAGGCTCAGAGAAACAGACCAGTTTACAAACATAATCTCTCTCTTTTTTAAAAAGATTTACCCGCCCCCCGCCATTGCTTTGTGCTCGCTGTTTGCTCTCTGTGTGTTCTTCTGTGTCTGCTTGTCTTCTCTTTAGGCGGCTCAGGGAACCGATCCTGGGACCATCTGGAATGGAGAGAGGTGATGAATCTCTTGCGCTACCTCAGCTCCCTGGTCTGCCGCATCTCCTATTGTCTCTCTTCTGTGTCTCTTTTTGTTGCGTCATCTTGCTGCGCCAGCTCTCTTTGTGGGCCAGCTCTCCACATGGGCCAGTTCCCTGCACAGGCCAGCTTGCTTTTCACCAGGAGGCCCTGGGAATCGAACCCTGGACCTCCCATGTGGTAGACAGGAGCCCAATTATTTGAGCCACATCAGCTTCCCAATATCTCTTTTTGGAATTCATAAATAATATCAAATTGCCACAAATGGTCACTCTGAAATCTGTATCTCAAATTCAAACTTTGCTCTTGATCCAGAGAGCCAATTTCTTTTTCCTTATTTTTCCACAAATGTCCCATGGACATCTCAAACTGAACATGTCCAGAACTGTACTCATCAATTCCTCACCATTCTGTTCCTATTTTGGAGAATGGAGCTACCTTTATGCCTTCAGTTATACAAACTAGAAATCTACACCCCTTCCTTATCCATCTTGCTCTGTCTATCCTTCCTTTTAAAAATACCTCTGGAGTTTGTTTTATTTACTGTCCCCACTACAGTTAGTTCAGGCCCTCTAAAAGGCTCCAGACAAGTCTCCTTGCCTTCATTCTGGCCCCTCTCCACTTTGTCCACACTAATTTTAACAAAGATTATTCTAAAATACAAATTTGTTCTTAAAACTTATATCAGTCAGGGAGACATTCAGATTCAAGTAACAGACAACCCATTCTAAAATGGCTCATTAACAAATAGCGGTTTATTTTCTCTCAAAGTACGAAGTTTGGAGAGATGGCCGCTGCAGCCTTTGCTTGAGCAGTCCTACAGTGCTGTGGCTGGTATAGCTGAGATAATCTTGGTCTTTCCCTCAGAGTTGCAGGATAGCTGGCATAGCTTCAGACATTGTGCCTGACTTCACGGAAGGAAGGAGAGGAAGTGCAAAGCCAGCCATGGATTTTATCAGGATTTCAAAATCTGTGTGGGATGGGGGATGAGTGGCTGTGTCTCAAGCAGTTGGGCACCTCCCTACCACATGGGAGGTCCTGGGTCTGGTTCCCAGTGCCTTCTAAAGAAGACGAGCAAGACAGTGAGCTGATGTGACTGGGTGGTGCAGTGAGCTGATGCAACAAGATGTTGCAACGAAGAGACACAACAAGGAAACACATTGAGAGACACAACAATCAGGGAGTGGAAGTAGCTCAAGCCGTTGGGTAACTCTATCCCACATAGGAGGTTCCAGGTTCAGCTCCTGGTGCCTCCTAATTAAAAAAATAAATAAATAAAATAAAATAAAATAAAAGGACGAGCACACAGCAAACAGGCACAGAGAGCAGACTGCGAGTTCAAAACGAGGTGGGGAGAAATAAAAAGAAAAATCTGTGCGGGAAGCCTTTTCAATTAGATTTCCACTTATGTTTCATTGGCCAGAACTGTATCTTGTGGCCATCCCTCACTTCTAAGGTGGCTTTGTATATGAGCTTTTATGTTTCCTAACTTCTATAGAAGAGATAGGCAAGGGAGAAAAGCCTGGGGGAGGATAGTGGGTCTTCCATGTTCCTTGCTTCTTAAAACCCTTCATGACTCCCTGCTTACTTCAAGATGATAAAGTTTAACCTTCTTAATATCACATTTCAGGAACCCTTATACTGATGACTTTGTGATAGTTCTAGTCTAACCAGTTGTCTCTACTTGTAATTCTCTCAAATGGACCAGGGTCTTTTAGGATTATTACTTTTGTCCATATTATTTCCAGCTAAGAAGGTCTCTCTCTTTCTTTCCTGTCTTTGCCCACCACCCACCTACCCAAAAAACAAAACAAAAAAACCTCAGGCACAAAAGGCTAACTCTTCTTAATTCAAAACACAATTCATAGGTCTTCTCCTGGAAACTTTTTTGGCTCCCTCTTTATAATAGTAACTTGTTTGTAACCCATACAAAATTGTGAGGGTCTTGAAGGCAGTCAAATTCCTAGTTCTTTTTTTTTTCATTGTAGTAAAATATATAGAGCATAAAATCATAAAACCATATTTAAGTGTACAATTCTGTAATATTAAGCACATTGTTGTGCAATGTTGTGTAAATGTCACTACTGTCTATTTCCAGAACATTTCCATTATCCCAAACAGAAACTCCTACCTTTTGAGCAATAACCCTTTTCGTCCTCCAATCCCTGGTAACGACTATTCTGCTTTCTATTTTTAGGAATTTGTATAGTCTAAGGGAAATTATACAATATTTATCCTTTTATGTCTGGTTTATGTCACTCAACATGTCTTCACTGTCCATCCATATTGTGGCTTGTATCAGTACTTCATTTCTTTTTAGAGCTGAATAATATTCCATTGTATATATATACCATATTTTGTTTATCCGTTCATCTGTTGCTGGACACTTGGGATTTTTCCATCTTTTGACTCTTGTGAATAATCTATGAACATTAGTGTACCAATATCTGAGTCCCTGCTTTCAGTTCTTTTCTTACATACCTAGAAGTGGAATTGCCAGTCATATGGTAATTCTATGTTTAATTTTCTGAGGAACCACCAAACTGTTTTCCACATGGAATGCACCCTTTTAATTGTCACTAACAAAGTACGAAGGTTTCTATTTCTCCACATCCTTGCCAACACTTGTGATTTTTTTTTTTTTTCTTTCAGTAATAGACATCCTAGTGGGTATGAAATGGTATCTCATAGTTTTGATTTGCATTTCTCTAATGGCTAACGATGTTGAGCAAAGTTTCATGTGCTTATTGACCATTCGTATATCTTTTTTGAGAGTGTATATTCAAGTCCTTTGCCCATTTTTTTTTTTTTTTTGGACTTTTTGTTGTTGCCTCATAAAAGTTCTTTATATATTTTGGATATTAAACCTTTATCAGGTAAATGATTTCCATATATTTTCTCCTATTCTGTAGGTTGTATTTTCACTTTTGTGATAATGCCCTTTGATGTATAAAAGTTTTGAATTTTGATCCAGTCCAATTTGTCTATTTTTTTCTTTTGTTGCTCATGCTTTTAATATAAAATCTAAGAATACATTGCCTAATGCAAGGTCCTTAAGATATTTACCTAGTTTGCTGTTAAGAGTTTCATAGTATTAGCTTTCATATTTAGGCCATTTATACATTTTGGATTAATTTTAGTGTATGGTATGAGTTAAGCATCAAAAAATATTTTACATGTCGATTTCCAATTGTCCCACCACCATTAAAAATGTTTTTTTGGGGGGGAGGTCCCGGGGATTGAACCCAAGACCTCCTACATGTGAACCAGGAGCTCAACCACTGGCACCATTTTTGAAGAAACTGTTCTTTCCCCATTCAGTAGATTTGGAGCCTTCTCAAAAATCAACTGGCCATAGGGGAGTGGGCCAGTTCAATATGAATTTGAAGATTTGGCTTTTACATTTCTGCAAAAAAGTCTGCTGGAATTTTGATAGGGATTACATTGAATTTATAGATTGCTTTAGGTAGTATTGACATCTTAATAATATTAAATCTTCCAATCCATGAACATGAAGTATCTTTCCATTTATTTGGGTCTTCTTTAATTTCTTTCAGCAATGCTTTGTAGTTTTCAGTGTACAATTATTTTACCTCCTTGGTTAAGTTTATTCCTAGTTATTTCTTTCCTTCAGATGCTATTATAAATGGAATTATTTTCTTGATTTCTTTTTCAGATTGTTCATTATCGGTGTATAGGAACCAAACTAACTTCTGTGTATTTATCTTGTACTCTATAACTTTTTTGAATTTGTTTATTAGTCCTAGTAACTTTCCTGTGGATTCCCTGGGATTTTTCTATTAGGTTGATGCAAAAGGAATTGCGGTTTCGGACTGTGAATTTCAAATCATTATAACTAGGCTCAAACACATCTTTATTAATCAAAATAGGAACCATTACAATCAACACATTTTTGCCACGAGAAATAAGTTTGTTTATTCCTGTAGCATAAAAATCCATGCTTTGGGATTTGACAAACTCTTTGGAAAGCATTTTCTGCATCCTGCTGGTTGTGGAAGTGTTTTCCCTGCAAAAAGTTGTTGAGATGCTTGAAGAAGTGGTAGTCGGTTGGCGAGAGGTCAGGTGAATATGGTGGATGAGACAAAACTTTGTAGCCCAATTCGTTCATCTTTTGAAGCATTGGTTGTGCGACGTGTGGTCAGGTGTTGTCCTGGAGAAGAACTGGGCTCTTTCTATTGACCAATGCCAGCTGTAGGTGTTGTAATTTTCGGTGCATTGCCTCGATTTGCTGAGCATACTTTTCAGATGTAATGGTTTTGCTGGGATTCAGAAAGCTGTAGTGGATCAGACCAGCAGCAGACCACAGTCAAGCAGACCATGGCCTTTTTTGGGTGCAAGTTTGGCTTTGGGAAGTGCTTTGGAGCTTCTTCTTGCTCCAGCCACTGAGCTAGTTGTCATCGGTTGTCATCTAAAATCCACTTTTCATTGCACGTCACAATCTGATCGAGATATGGTTCATTGTTGTTGCATAGAGTAAGAGAAGACAACACTTCCAAATGACGATTTTTAAAAATTTTCGTTCAGCTTATGGGGCACCCACTTATTGAGCTTTTTCCCCTTTCCAATTTGCTTCATATGCTGAATGACCGTAGAATGGTCAATGTTGAGGTCTTCGGCAACTTCTCATGTAGTAGTAAGAAGATCACCTTCAATGATTGCTCTCAGTTGGTCATTGTCAACTTCTGATGGCCAGCTACTATGCTCCTCATCTTCAAGGCTCTCGTCTCCTTTGCAAAATTTCTTGAACCACCACTGCACTGTACGTTCGTTAGCAGTTCCTGGCCAAATGTGCTGTTGATGTTGCAGTTGTCTCCACTGCTTTACAACCCATTTTGAACTCAAATAAGAAAATTGCTCGAATTTGCTTTTTGTCTAACATCATTTCCGTAGTCCAAAATAAATATAAAATAAACAACAAGTAATAAGTCATTAGCAAAAAAATATAAAGCGAGAAATGCACATTAAAACGATGTATAACATCACCACATTTATTTAAGAATGTATTTCAATATCAAATGGCAAATTTCAACAATGCAAAACTGCAGTTACTTTTGCACCAACCTAATATAAGGTAGGATCACGCCGTCTGTGACTTGGGATAACTTTGCTTCGTCCTTTACAGTTTGGATGCCTTTTATTTCTTTTTAATGCCTGATTGTTCTGGCTAGAACTTCCAGTACAATGTTGAATAACAGTGATAAACAACAAGCATCTTTGTCCTGTTCCTGATCTTGGAGGAAAGCTTTCAATCTTTCACTGTTGAATATGATGTTAGCTGTGGGTTTTCCATAAATGCCCATGTTGAGAAAGTTCCCTTCTATTCTTAGTTTTCTGACTGTTTTTATCATGAAAATATGTTGGATTTTGTCCAATGCCTTTTTGCATCAGTTAAGATGATCATGTGTTTTGTTTTTTTTCCCCTTCATTCTATAATGTGGTATTATTATATTGAACCACTCTTGCATTCCTGTAATAAATCCCACTTGGTCATGATGTATATCCTTTTAATCTACTATTGGATTCAGTCTGCCAGAATTTTGTTGAGGATTTTTGCATTTATATTCATAAAGGATTTGGTCTGTAGTTTTCTTTTCTTGGGTTGTCTTTATTTGGCTTTGGTATCAGGGCAATGCTGGTCTCATAGAATGAATTAGGAAGTGTTCCCTTCTCTTCTGTTTTGCCGAAGAGTTTGAGAAGAACTGGTGTTAATTATAATCTAATTTATTATAATCTAATTTCTAGATGTGTGGTAGCATTCTTTTTTGGGAGGTTTTTGATTATGCTTTCAATTTCTTTATTCTTTATAGATCTGTTTAAATTTTCTATTTCTTCTTGAGTCAGTTTAAGTAATTTGTATATTTCTAGGAAATGGTCCATTTCATTTAGGTCATCTAATTCGGTGGTGTGCAATTTTTCATAGTTTTCTCTTATAAACTTTTTTAGCTCTGTAAGGTCAGTAATACTCATTCCACTTTCATTCCTGATTTTAGTGATTTGTGTCCTCTCTATTTTTTCATCTTTGTAAGTCTGGGTAAAAGATTGTTGATTTTTTTTTTTTAAGATTTTATTTATTTATTCATTTATCCCCCCCTTGCTGCTTGTGCTCGCTGGGTCAGCTAACCACGTCACGCGGGCGGGCTTGCCTTCACCAGGAGGCCCCGGGAACCGAACCCGGGGCCTCCCATATGGTAAACGGGAGCCCTACTGATTGAGCCACAGCCGCTTCCCTGATTTTTTTTTTTTTTTAACTTTTCAAAGAACCAATTTTTGTTTTTGTTGATTCTTTATTTTGTTTTTCTATTCTATATTTACCTTATTTCCACTCTAATCCTTACTGTTTCCTTCTTTCGGCTAATTTTGGTTTTAATTTGCTCTTTTCTATTTCTTTTAGGTGTGAAGTTAGGTTACTGATTAGTGATCATTCTTCTTTTGAATGTAGGCACTTTATAGCTATTACTTTCCCTCTGAGCACTGCCTTTGCTGCATCCCATATGTTTCAGAGTATTGTGTTTTTATTTTCATTCATCTTTAGATATTTTCAATTTCCCATCTCATTTCTTCTTTGATTCATTGTTGTATATGAATGCGTTACTTAATTTCCCCATTTTTGTAAATTTTCAAGCTTTTTTTCTGTTGTTGATTTCTAGGTTTATTCTATTGTGATCAGAGAAGATACTTTGTATGATTTCAGTCTTTTAAAATTTATTGACATTTTGTGTTGTGGCCTAATATATGATAAATCCTGGAGAATTATCATGTGCACTTTAGAAATATTCATATTCTGCTGTTGTTGGGTGGCGTGTTCTATATATGACTGATCTAATTGGTTTTCGGCATAGTTCAAGTTTTCTATTTCCTTGTTTTTCTTCTGGCTAAATGTTCAATTATTGAAAGTGGTGTATTTGAGTCTCCAACCATTATTGTAGAATTATCTATTTTTCCCTTTAATTCTGTCAATTTTTACTGTCACATATGTATTTTAATTATGTCATATTTTGGGGCTTTGTTATTAGATGTTTCTATATTTATCATTGTTATATCTTCTTGCAGAATTGAACCTTTTATCAATATATAACATCCTTCTTTGTCTCTTGTAAAATTTTTTGACTTAATGTCTATTTTGTCTGATAATAATATCACCACTCCAGCTCTTTTTTTGCTGCTATTTTCATGGAATGTCTTTTTCCATTCTTTTATTTCAATCTCTTTGTGTCTTTGAATCTAAAGAGAACCCCTTGTAGATAACATGTAGATTGATTATGCTTTTTCATCCAGCTTGCCATTTTCTGAAATTTAATAGTAGAGTTTAATCTATTTCATTTAAGGTAATAACTTGTAAGGAAGGATTTACTTCTGCAATTTAGCTATTTGTTTTCTATATACCTTGTTTTTTTTTTTTTTTTAGGAGGAACCAGGAATTGAACTTGGGACCTTGTGTGTAGGAATTAGGCGCTCAACCACTGAGCTACACCTTAAATGTTTGTTGTTCCTCATTTATTCCAGTACTACCTTTTTTTGGAATTTAGTTGCGATTTATAGTGTGCCATTTTGATTCCCTTTTTCCCTCCTTTTCTTTATATTCTTTAGTTATTTTCTGAGTGGTTACCTTTGACATTATAATTACATTTTAAACTAATAACAATCTAGTTTGAACAATACGAACTTAGTTTTGGTAGTATACAAATATCTACTTCTATATATCCATTCCTTCCTCTTTATAATGCTATTGTATCACCTTACATTTTCATACACTCTATGCCAATTAATATAGACTTTCATTATTGTTTTACACATTTGCCTTTTTTTCATATGCTAGGTGGGTGGGGAAAGCAGTTACAAACAAAAAGTGCAATATTACAGGATTTTATATTGTTCTTTCAATGTTCTTTAATTCTTATGGCTTCAAGTTACTGTGCAGTGTTCTTTTTAACCTGAGGAACTCCCTTAGGATTTCTTGTAGGGAAGACCTTCTAGTAATAAACTCCTTCAGCTTTCATCTGTATATGTCTTGATTTCTCCTTCATTTTTGAAGGATAATTTTGCCAAATATAGAATTCTTGCTTGGCAGTTTTTTTCTATTTTGGCCTCCATAGTTTCTGATGAGAAATTGGCTGTTAATCTTATCTGGGA
>JAKSZT010054474.1:1698146-1745441 GCA_026826555.1 Tolypeutes matacus | reverse complement strand
CTATCTATCTATCTATCTATCTATCTATCTATCTATCTATCTATCTATCTATCTATCTACAATCTATCTCATCTCATCTATCTAATCTATTATCTATTTATCTATCTCTCTTATCTACTTCTATCTTAATCATCTAACTCTATCATCTATTTTCTTCTTTCATCTGTCATATACCTGTTTAATTATTTATCTATCAATCATCTATCATAATCATCATCTATTTTTAAACATTTAAGAGTAGATTGCATACATCATGGCCCTTTAAGATTTAATGCTTCCATGTTCCTCATAATTACAAAGATGTTAACCTGTAACCGAATTAAGCCCAGTTATCAAGTTCAAGAAATTTAACATTGATACAATACATACAATCTATATTCCATTTTTCATATGTCCCAATAATGTCTGTTTGGACATTTTCCTTTCATTATTAGATCCAGTCCAAGGATCATGTATTGCATTTAATTGTCATTGTTTCTTTAGTCTTTCTCATTCTTAAAAATTGTGGTAACATATTTATTTATTTTTATTTTTTTATTTTTTTATTTTTAAAGATTTTATTTATTTATTCATTTATCCCCCCCTTGCTGCTCGCGCTCGCTGGGCCAGCCAACCACACCGTGCGGGCGGGCCCGCCCTCACCAGGAGGCCCCGGGAACCGAACCCGGGCCCTCCCATATGGTAAACGGGAGCCCTACTGATTGAGCCACAGCCGCTTCTGTGGTAACATATTTAAAACCTAAAATTTATCATCTCAACCATACAATTCAGAGGCATTAATCACATTCACAATATTGTGCTACTATCACTGCCGTCCATTACCAAAAGTTTTCCATCACCCTAAACAGATACCCAGCACCCAATATGCATTAATTCCCCATTCCTTCATCTCCCTTGTCCCTTTCCTACACTTACTCTATGTTTATGAATTTGTATATTCTAGTTACTCCATACAAGTTGAATCATACAATATCTATTCCTTTGTGTCTTGCTTATTTCACTCAGCATGATGTCTTCAAGGTTCATCCATGTTGTAGCATGTATCAGAATTTCAATCTTTTTATGGCTGAATGATATTCCAATTGCATGTATATACCATATTTTGCTTATCCATACATCTGTTGATTGACACTTGGGTTGCTTCAACCTTTCAGCTATTTTGAATAATGCTTTTATGAACACTGGTGTACAGATCATTACTGAAAGAAATTAAAGAAGACCTTAATAAGTGGAAAGATACTCCATGCTCATGAATTGGAAGACTTAATATTGTTAAGATATCAATACAACCTGTTTTAGTTTTCTTGGCTGTTCAAGCAAATACAATGAAATGGATTGGGTTAAACAATGGAGATTTACTTGCTCACAGTTTTGAGGCTAAAAGAAAGTCTCAATCAAGGAGTCAACAAGCAATGCTTTCTTCCTGAACACTGGCTTTCTGGGGCTGGCTGCCAGAGATCCTTGGTCTTTAACTTGTCACATGGCAAGGCACATGGCAGTATCTCTTGGTCTTACCCTTCTTTTCCAAGTTCAGCTTCTGGCTGCTCCCTCTGTGGCTTTCTCTGTATATATCTGAATTTCATTCTGCTTATAAAGGACTCCAGTAGTAGGATTAAGGGCCATCCTGACTGAGGTGGGCCTCATCTTATCTGAAGTAACCTCATCTGAAATATCCTACTTACAATGAGTTCACACCCTTAGGAATAGATTAAGAACATGTTATTCTGGGGTACATACAGCTTCAAATCATCACACTATCTAAAGCAATTTACAGATTCACTGCAGTCCCAATCAAAAGTCCAACAGCCTTCTTTGCAGAAATGGAAAAGCTAATCATCAAATTCATATGGAAGGGAAGGAACCCCTACCAGCAAAACCATCTATAAAAATAAGAACAAAGTTGGAGGACTCACACTTTCCAATTTCAAAACATATTACAAAGTTAAAGTATTCAAACCATTGTGGAGCTGTTGCAAGGACAGATATATGGACCAATAGCATAGACTTGAGAGCACAGAAATAAATCCACACATCTATGACTGATTGATTTTGACAAGAGTCCAGCCTTCCTCTTCCTCTTAAGGCTCTGTGGTCCCAGCTTCTTCCAATATCAGCTGTAGGCTGGGATAAGTCCGGTCTCTCTCCTAGGGCTCGTTTCTTTCCCGGCTCAGCTGCTCTGTTCTTTCCATAAGGTCAGCTGCAGACTACCAGGCTCCCTCTCTTCCCAGGTCTCTGCCATGTTGGTGGAGCCATCTCTATTCCTCTGTGTTCTTCTCCTGCATGTTTACTTCCCCAGGTTCCAGCTCAAAAACTCCAACTCCTCCTCTGCTCTGTTGTTTTCTTTGTGGGTACCCACCCACCAAGGGGGCAGGGACTTAACATTCTCCTGTGTGGCCCAGTCAAAGCCCTAATCATAATTTAATCATGCCCAGAAGAACAGACCAGTTCACAAACAACCCAATATCTATTTTTGGAATTCTTAGACAATGACAAACTGCTACGTGGTGTATCACATTAACTGATTTTTCTTTTCCAACCCTTGTATTCCTGGGATAACTTCCACTTGATCATGGTATATCATCTTTTAGATGTGCTGTTGGATTTGTTTTGTTAGTAATTTTTTTGAGGATTTTTGCATCTAATTTCATAAGGGATTTTGGTCTATAATTTTCTTATCCTGTGATTTCTCTATCTGGCTTTGGTATTAGGGTGATGCTGGCCTCAGAATGAATTAAGAGATATTCTTCCCTCTTCAATCTTTGGAAAAGTTTGAGCAGTATTAGTGTTAGTTCTCCTTTGAATATTTGTAAAATTCACCAGTAAGTTGTCTAGTCCTGGATTTTCCTTTGTTGGAAGGCTTTTGATTACTGATTCAAACTCTGTACTTGTTATTGGTCTATTGAGATCTTCTACTTCTTCTTGTGTCAGTGTAGGTAGTTTGTGTGTTCCTATGAATTTGTCCATTTCATCCAGATTATCTAATTTGTTGGCATACAATTATTCATAGTATCCTTTTATAATCCTTCTTATTTCTCTAAGTTCAGTAGTAATGTCCTCCCTTTCATTTCTGATTTTTGTTATTTGCATTCCTTCTTCTTTTCCCTTTGTCAGTCTAGCTAAAATTTTATAAATTTTATTGGCTTTTGAAAGAACCAATTTATGTATCCCTAATTCTATTGTTTTTATATTCTCTATTTAATTTATTTTCACTCTAATTTTTAATGTTTCCTTCCTTCTGCTTATTTTGGATTTGATTTGCCCTTCTTTTCCTAGTTCCTCCAGAGATTAGATTAGATTTGAGATCTTTCCTCTTTTTTAATATAAAAGCATTTAAAGCTATAACCTTTTCTTTGAGCACTTCCTTTGCTCCATCCCATAAGTTTTGGCATTTGTGTTCTAATTTTCATGTGTCTCAAGATATTTCCTAAGTTCCCTTGTGTGGCAGTTTGATATTATTTATGAATTACTAAAAGAAATATTGATTATGTTTGTAAACTGGTCTGGTTCCTCTGGGTGTGATAATCCCTTGATTGTACTAGATTCAGCTGAGACATCTGATTAAATTATGTTAAGATTATGGCTTTCATTCAACCAAGTCACTAGAGTGCGACTCAGCGTTGAGTCCCCGTCCCCTTGGTGGGCTGATAAAACAGACTCTCACACAGAAGTAGACTCATAGAGAAGAACAACACAGAGGAAGAGAGGCAGCTCAGACAGGATCCTGCTGTCCCAGGAAGAGAGATGAGCCTAAAAGTCTACTGCTGACCTTGTGAAGAGAACAGAATATATTCTTCTTCCCACTGCCTATCCCCACCCTCACCCTAAGCCCTGATTATTTTAAAGCAAATCCCAGAATCGTATCATTTTAATATATGCATTTAATCATTTATAGACGTATTTGGCAGATTTGTTAAAGGATTTCCTCATATTCATTTTGGCTTCCTGTACTTTTTGGCTGCTCTGTAATCTTTCTGACATTTACTGTCTTTTCTTTACCTTATGTGGCATTTTGTACTGAAATTCAAAACAAAACTACTAAATATAGAAAATGCTAAGCTGGTGAGCTTTGTTTAATTTTCCTATTACTTCAATTCATATTTTAAAAAACAACTTACAAAGTGGAAATATATGAGAATGCAAGTAGAAGTTAAAACAATATTTGCATTTTTATTTAAGAGGAAAGAGGGGTGTTCTTAGACACGAAGGGAAATATGAGAACAAAAATCCAAGCTCTATTCCCTTTTATTTTAGGAACATATTAAATAATGTTGAGGTTAGACATGTATAGTCTAGTTTGAGAAGGAGCACACAAAACATCCAGAATTAGGAAAACTTCTCATCAGAATAATTAGGTGAAGCCAGGACTGAGAAATAAGATTGTTTTGAAGATAAAAGTCTGGTTATAAAATATGAAACCAATTAGGATCTTCCATTATTTTTGTTCCTCCTGGGACCTAAAATAATATCTTTTCATACCATATGAAAACAGTGAGTGTAATATATTGTATATATCCGTACTATATACATCCCCAATATTTTCAGTATATTCACAAATGTGCACATTATTAGGGATGACTGGGCTGGAGGAGGAGGATTTTCATTATTTTAAGATCAAACATCACTTACAAACAACTACTTCTGTCTTTCTGCTATTTTTAACTGCCAAGAACCAGAATTAATCATCTATTCAATGGGCCTGAGCTGTAAGACCTATTAGTAAATATCCACATTAAAATAGTTGCAAAAACAAGCAAAATCAATTTCTAATTTTTTAAATTCAAATTTAACCTTCTAAATTTCATCATGCTGAAATTTCCCTGACATGCCACTGGTCCAGAGCAGAAAGTTTCTATGAGTCTGTTGCATTCATAGACTCATAAGGATTTTGAGCTGCATAGAACAAATGAAATGATTTCATTCAACCCCACATCTAGGTCCTGAGGTCTCTAGATTGAATGAATTGCTAAATGCCACACAGGTGAACCTAGCATGCCTGCCTTCCAGGGTCATGCCCTGTCTGCCAAAGGGGTGCTGATGCAAAGGGCCAGAAATCTGTTGGCTTTTATAAAGGGTATTTATTTGGGGTAAAAATTTATGGTTATAAAGCCCTAAAGAGTCCAACTCAAGGTTGCTTTCTTGCCAAAGTCAGTTGCCACATGTTGAAGCAAGATGGTCGCTGATATCTGCCAGGTCTCTCAGGGCTTCCTATATTAGTCTCTGGCATAGGGCTTGTTTCTTTCCAGGCTTTCTCAGCTCCTCACTGCTCTGTTCTCTTCAGCTGCAAACTATCAGGCGAATGGCTCATCTCTCCCGTGGCTCCAGGATCAAAACTGATAAAGTTCTCTCCTCTTCTGTGTGTTGTCTTGAGTGAGTGTCCGTTAATATCAGCCCACCAAGGCGGTGAGAACTCAACTGGAGTCATGCTCTACTGACGTGGTCAAATCAAAGCCCTAAATTGACTTTATCAAGTAAACTTAAAACATTTGAATTTAATACATCAAAGAGTATCACACCCAGAGGAATAGATTAGTTTGCAAACATAATCTTTTTCTTTTTGGGATTCATAAATAATCTCAAGCTGCCACATGCCCCCTGCCCCACATTACAAAAGATTTATTTTTTTTATTCTCAAGTGACAAATGAAGAAAATTGTTGGATTCTGTTAACTATGACGGTATAGAAACCTATTCTCCAAGGACTTCAAATACAACTTGTTTCAAAGAGTTGTGTGACTTTTAAAGTCACTTGAAGCTCTAAAATGATGGATTTGTAAGAAGAGACACTGGTTTGCTTTATTTTATTGAATACCATCTTTTGTATAAAACTAATGTAATAAGCTAAGCCAAATATTTCTAAAAGGTTAACTATAACTAGACGAAAGAAGATAGGCTTAGAACTCTGCTTTTGGTATCTGTTGTTAATACTGGTGGTGGCTCTGTGTTTATAGCTGAGCTGGGCAAAACATCTAACAACAGCAATCTCCCCCAAACCTCCAGTTCTTCTCTGAAGGCTTCCTCCACCTCTGCACCTGCCCTGAATATAACACCTTCTCACCAACCCTCTATAACTTGGGGCTGAGGGTAGAGTGATGTCCTTCTCACTCCTGATTACTATTTTCCTATCATTTCCCCTCCATCCTCAGACCATATATCCAGCTCCAATTGTACATCTTTATTTAGGTGCTGTACAGACACAACTCATCTGTCACCAATTCCCACCCATCCACTCTCCCACTGTCAAATATACTCCACTTGCTGTGCTCGCTGTCTCAGTGAAAGGCACCCCATGTTTGCAGCTGCCTAAGGCAGAAACTTGGTAATGATACTTGGTCCTTCTCTACCTTACCCCATTCAGTCAAATGTCAAATTCTGCTGAGTTTACCAGTAGTTAACTATATCTCCAATTGGTTCATTGCTCTCAAAATCTATTGACCTTACATTAGTTCTGGTTGCCATTGTGTCTCTCAGGAACTGTGGCCACAGCCTCCCATATAATCTCATCACTGTTAGACTTGCCCCTTCCAATCTATTCATTGGCTTGGAAACAACAATGTGCATGTTTTTTTTTCTTTTAGCATCCATTTGGCTCTCAGAAAAGAAACCCATCTCAGGGAAACCAAAAAATTTTCTCATACTAATGCAACTCTTGCATGCCAGAGCCAGATTTTCCAACTGGCTCTGGGTTCCACTACCTTCCAGATGCCCCTTCTGCAGGTCTAGAGATATGTGCACTCCTGAAGAATAAGCAGTGCAGAACTGAAGCCCTAACCAAAGGATAAAAAGACAGAAAGCTCTCAACTTTTAAGCCCTAATTGTAACATAATGTTCTGCTGTTCAAAGGACAAATTCTGAATCATAATAATGGCATTTAAATGCCATCAGTCTACAGTGTTGTGACCTTTTAAGGACTATAACTTCATTGTGTATAACTTGTTTATACTTTCCAATATCTAATTTTATTATCACTATAAATCATGCTTGTTTTTAAGGACTTTAATTTTAAGATTGCCTTAAATTATAAACTAAGTTATTCTTTGAGCAGTTCTAACAACTAGTTGCCACAAAGTCAAATAAAAAGAAATTATATTCGGTGAAATAAAATAGTAAATATTCTTAACCATTCTTGACTACTCTTTTCTAAGCCTGGAATTATTTCACAATATGACAGAACAGTAAGCAAAGTAAAAATATATATGTTGGCCCTCATACCTGCCCATCTTTGTAAAGCTGGAGGGCTATTGATCAAATTTAAGAGTCAGTGAAAGTAATCTCCTTTCATCTCCTATAAGCTGAAGAGAATAAACAAAACAATGAAGTAATTAGAAGAAAATTCTGTGATATGCAGGTTTTTCTGGAATTTCCTGAGAAGACTTTGAAGGGCAAAGAATGACAGAAACTAGATTTCACTTGCCCAGGGTTTTAGTCATTCTGCATAACATGAGTTCATGGTAACTTCATCTGTATTCAATTTTCTCCCTCCCCTTAAAAAATTTGGATATATATGGGCTCCATGTTGGATATCTATGGAAAACTGTCAACTGAATATAGCAGTAGGCAATATTATAGAGGTACAGCATAAGTTCTACTGAGTGTAAAAACTCAAGAAGTATATATAGTTGAACGGGCCTCAGACATATAGTAATACCTTCCTCCTTACTAGGCAGGTCAGTGACCAAGAGCCTAAGGTTGGTAAATTATTTTGGAAACCCATCCTCACTTGGATAAAATATGCCATATTTACATTTCTGGAGAGGTTATCTGTTTCATATGTTTCTCGAATGTTCTATGGGCATTTATAGGTACTTTTCTTAGATAGACAGTAAAAGTAGTTTGTTGTCCCTGAAAACTCTTCTTGGTAGTTAGTATCATGGGAAGTTTGCCATCTATGTATTGGTATATTCCTTTCCAAATATTGGTTTACCATAATGTAGACACAACCAAAATATTGTGTAAGAGAGAAGCTTTGGTTAGTGTGCAATGTATTTGTCAACAGTCCAGAGCCAATAAAGGAAATTACAGAATTGCCCTTGGATGTTTATTATACATGGTACCTATATGTGTATCAAGAGAAAACTGGAGGGAACATAATAGTACTCTTAACTTATCATCATATGTGTTGAGGTAATTGGAAACAATGAAGTGTCATGGACAAATGAACAGAATTCAAATCATTACTATGCCCAATAGTTTAAAGAAGTGATTTTGACCAGGAGGATTAGAGGGACATTTAGCATAAATATAGGTTTCATTGAAGACTGGAAAATGCCATCGTCAATTAACTACATTCATTGGAAGTTATTTGGACTGACCACTTCCTATATTCACTTAAAGTATTATATATATTGGATATACTGTTCCTTTGAAGTTTTGATTTTGACAAGACAAGATGATATACTGTCCATCATTTTTAAGACAGATTTTATTTGGTGTACTGTTGAAACATATTAATATTTACATTAAAAATAAATGAAGACTGATAGAGTATGAAATTGCTTTTCACTTGAAAATACATATAGAATGTTGAATATTGTGCATCATTTTTTGATTCTTTAAAAAATTCTTGCTCTGTGGAATTTATTTATTTAAATTTTGACTGAAAAGGTAAAGGTAAGTCCTCACACATTTCAGTAAACTCAAGTAGGTAGTGGAGGTTTGCTATTTAATTCAATCTTACATTCTTGTATAAATCAAATTCATAATATAATTGTGAATGATAGTCCTATTTAGTTTAGTAATGTGAAGATAGGAGTTTGGAATGGTTATGATTGGTAGAGTAACATACTTTGGATCCAGTTCTGGGTCAATTAAACTGCCATTTCAAATAAATTTTCTGGTTTTATTTTAATTGAGTTTGACTCACCCATGCAGTTTTCACCATATGCACTTTGCAATGAACCAGGATAAATTCCAAAAGGAGCCAGCGTATCTCAGCTGTTATAGTTCAAGTTCAATTGAAACTTAACACAATAGACACTTTAATATTTTCATAAAATTTCTCATACCTGAATTCATTTTGTATAGTCAGTGGTTTAGAAATTGTCATGTAATTTAAAATTTTTATTTTAGTAAAATTTTGGAATCCAAATTATCATCAGTTTTCATGTGTCTTCAGCTTCTTTAATTTTCTTAATGATTCTTAGGTTTCTCAGATGATTTTCCTTTTTTAATCAAGTACAGGATTATTATAAGTCAGATATTAATTTAGTCAGAGCTGCCTAGTAAGTGAAATTTAAGGAAAGCTTTTTATTTATAATCACATTACATTATTTTTGTATTTCTTTGATTCTTTGTATTTCTGCTATAATATTTTTATCAGCATATTTATCCATCAGCTTACTTAACCACACTGAAATAAGTGAATCCCTAAATGTCAGAAGTTTTAAAACTTGAAACTCTTGGAATCCATGACTCAAAAAAGTTGTGAGGAAAATAATCTGACACAAGCATAACAATCTTATAAAATAAAATAATTTGGGCGAACTAACACAAACGTGAACCTTTGAATCAAAATCACTGACACTTTTTATACTACTTTTTTTTTTTTTACTTCATGAAAAATTTTAAATAGAATTTATAATGTTTGAAACTAAAAATGTGAATTATGGTCCTCTTAGTGTATCTTGAAACTAAGAAACACATCTCCCAGATTTGAAAAAAATCACTTTTTAATTTACAATTTCATGAGTTGTGTTCTCATTGTAAAAGCACACTATAAATTTCCAATCATATAAAATTGAATAGACATGCACATATAATTTACACCAACCATACATATGTGAATATAATCTACTTTAAATTAACTTTTAATACGTTTATTTAAAGGATCAGTAGTTTTCAATAATAATTATACTAAAGCTTTGAATAAATTCAAAATGCTAGGCGTTACAGTCAGGCAAAGATTGGGAATTAGGGACTATCCGCTAGGTGGCAGAAGTGACCCAGAAAGGTTCGTAAATAGACCCCTGCCCTTGGAATGTGCAGCTCTTGGCATGCCAAGATGATGTTACTGAAAAGAACATGTTGATGCTCCGAAGGAAGACGTGCACTTTCCAGTTTTTTTTTTCCTCAGCAGTGCCCATGTGTTGGCACTGAGCCGCCCTGCTTTCCCACCTGGTATTCCCTGTGGCTAACGAGACTTATTTGCCAGATGCCTGGTAGTATAAGACACTCCAGACTTTGTGAGAAGCTGAAATGTCTGCATGGGAAAAAATATTGAGGGTTTTGCCTCACTAACCCTCTGGTGAGTTAAAAGATCCAGACTTTCCTTGAGGGGACCCCTGTTTTGTTGATGTTAACTACACAACTGAGGTTTTTGAATTTCACACAGCCATATAAAGAAGCACTAAGAAACAAAAGGATGGTAATTTGCTTTTGTTTGTAATACTTTTAAACAAAAGGGGGAAATCAGACAAGGAACAGACTGAATTAATCTCATTCTCCCATTAAAAATACTCTTTATATGTAAGATGATAAACCACACTAAAGTTGTGGTTTGTGTCATTGGTAGTAGGGAGTGAAGTGTGATTATTTGAAAATGGTGGTTGCTGCCAAGCTCCTGACTGGTTTGTTTAGAAGTCAGGGTAGATAAAAGAAGTGATATCCTCTAAAGCAGAACTCTTGAACTATACCGTGTGTGGGAATCGCCTGGGGATTTTGTTAAAATGCAGATTCTGACTCAGTAGTTGTGCCAGTTATTAAGCTATTGCCTCTCAGCTCCGAACCCACCCCTCTATATTGTGCTTTGTGTTGCTGGGTTCAACTCTTCTAACCATATTTCTGCTTTGCCAGGGGACTGTATTTTAGGCTTTTCCAATAGGGGATGCTAGAGGAAGGCTGCAAAGCTGGAGGAGGCAGGGACCTATCCTGCTTGATGCACTTGTACCCATTGCCCCAGAAATGCTTCTTCAACTCAGCAGTAGCAGTTCTGTCCTGTGGCAGCAGCATGAGCCCGAAGTTTTACCAACACTCTCAGAATGAACCTCAATATGCCCCTTCCGGGATCCCAGCACTGGCCAAGCAACTTCCTTTTTACTGAGGGATTCTAACTTTTCTTCTGTTCTCTCATCTTTAGAATTGGTAGCTGCTTTCTGCAGTTACTACTCCAATATATTAGAGCTTTATTTTTCACTCCATTTACCTAATTAACACATCTATACCTAGTTAACAATTCTTTATAATAAATTCTCACTCTTCAAATAACTGGCATGGTTCCTGTCCCTTGACTAAATCCTGACTGATGTAGTAGGTCTGGGGGAGGCATGGAGAGTCTGCATTTTTGATGTCCAGCTGCTGGTCCAGCAACTAGATAAGTGATTCTCAACATTTGGCTGCACATTTGAATCACACAGCGAGTTAAAAAAAAAAAAATACTAACGACTAGATACCACCCCAAGTGTGTCTGATTTAGTTGGTTGAGGTATGGCTTAATGTTTTTTCTTTTTCTTTTTTTCTGAAGTCTTCCCAGGTGATTCTAATATGCAGCCAGTGTTAAGAACCTCTTTCTAGACCAGTGGTTCTCCACCAAGGGTAATTTTGCCCTGGGGGTCATTTAGCAATGTGGGGATGCTACTGGCATCTAGTGGGGAGAGGCCAGAGACACTTCTAAGTGTCCTAGAATGCCCAGGACAACACCCCACAACAAAGGATTATGCCAATGGTGCCAAGGTTGAGAAATCTTGGAAAAGAAAATGTGGGAAAGTCAATGCAGTTCATCTCTTTATCTGTTTATTCATTCAGATGTACATATTGAGTGTTTGCTGTGAGCTGTTCTACATGCTAGAGACTACAAAAAGATTTGAGAACCAGATGTGGACAACTGTATTAGAAATAATGGAGACCCATAACATGCTTGTTGGGTGAGAGGCATGCTTTGTTTCTCACTTTTTCCAGGTCCTGGAAGTTAACAAGCCTTGCCATTGTATGTATGGGCTGCAAGGATCCCCCCAGAACATTGTGGATGGTTTGGCTTTTGTCCCATTGTGTGTTGAACTCTGGTATTACTATCAAGAATGACAATCCAAAAGTGACATGTTTGTCTGAACCTCCTTTTAGCTGCTAAGGTGATACTCAATGCATATGCCAAAGAATCGAGGAATTGAATGAGTAAACCAACTATTATTATTAATGAATAATACTTTCCACTGGCTGGGCCTGCCCTATGTGCCAGACACCTTGTTAGCCACTTTATATATATCATTTTTAATCTTTCAGGGTAATTTTTACCTCTATTATTCTTAGCAGCTTGGTTAATAGAACCAAGACTTGGAGAGCATAATTAACATGCTAATTTTACATAGTTTATAAAGGCAGAATTTTTATTACCTCAGAAAGTGATATCCTTGGACATATTCCATCATGAATATTAAGGATTTTCATTCCCACAATGAATTCACATAATTTACAATGGGAAAGGCACTGTGATATAAATGTCAGAGCTACAAAATGATTGCTAATGAGTACTGATAATGCTGTTTTCTACACTTCTGTCATTATCTTCAGCATTGCTAGCACAGTGTTCTATGTTTCTATACATCTCCAGGTCTCTGGAGCTATTGGTTGTTGCTACCCAGTTCTCAGAAAGCTCAACCCTGGGTTTACTTGACTTTTGACTTGTACATTACATTGAACCCAGAGAGACTAAGAGACTCTGTTGAGTAGCTGTCTCTTCAGCTATCCTCCAGGTTTTACTGGCTCTTGTCTTCTTGCTGTCCCTGAGCATATGAATGTGGTGTACAAATGGGCAGTGTGTCTTCAAAGTCAGCACACCATAAGTCATTTTAAAATTCATCCATTTCTTGAGCATGATTGTAGCAACAATTTTGGTGATTTTGCTAAAATTGTAACTAATTTTCTCCTTTATTAATATTAAAGTCTACCAGAATGCTCCGTATCTAGATGGCCTATGGCAGTGTTTTCCAAACCAGGATACTGTGACAGCCCTTAGTGGGTCGTGCAATCCAAGTGCCAACATTTATTTTAATTACAAAAAAATTTTTTTAAGAAAATAAACTGGAATAGAATAGAAAATAAGAGAGCACCATGCAGTTAAGTATCATTTCATATAACTTTGTTTCATAAATATGTTTGTGTATGGGACTAATATTAGTTTCCTGTTGCTGCTGGAATAAGTTTATGGACTCACAACAACACAGTTTTATTACCTTATAGATCTATAGATTGTAAACAGGATCTCTTGAAGGTATTTCACTTAAGATGTGGCCCAAATAAATGAGAGTGGGCCTTAGTCTGGATTACTGGAGTCCTTTATAAAGCAGAAGAAATTCTGATATAATCAGAGAAAGCCATGGGGAGGAGCCAGAAGCCTGAATTCAAAGTCTCTGTGACTTGATGCTTTTTACTGGAATTTTTGAGTTATGGCACACTCATCAGCAAAGTTTATTTAAAAATTGATTCCTTCTACAGATGGCCACTCATATCCTTTGGGTATGGTTTTTAGTCATTTGTCTCTTAGAGAGTGGCCTTATTTCCTTATTCATGGTCCCCTCATGTATCATCAGTCATCATGCTTATTTTTCTACTACTGGGTACCAGTGATCCAAGTGATTTGCCTTTGGTCTATGTCTTCCTTTTTTTTTTTTTTTTTAATATTTATAAAATGTAGCAAAGTTGAGAAACAAAATGAAAATTACCCATACTAGAATCTTTTCATGCTGTTAGAATTTTGGTGTATTTCAGTAGGCCTTTTAAATCCGTCTCTATAATTGTTAGTAAAGGTAGGATATGGTTTCCACCAAATTTTCATTCTTTTTTTTTTTTCTCTTAATCTTGCATTATGAGCATTTCTCCACATGGGTAAATATTAATAAAAATTTTTTTGATGACTGTATATTATTCCAAAAAATTGATTTATCATAATTTTTTGACCAAAGTCTTTCATTGGACCTTGTGTTTTTCTAGGTTTTTTTGCCTTTATAAATAATGCTACACTGGGAAACTTGTACGTAAATCTTCATGTAAGTTCCAGTCTTAAGATAAGGGGGAATTACTGGGTTGTAGCCTATTTATATTTAAATCCTTTATACAGATTGTTAAATTACATTTCAAAAACTTTGAACATATTTATTGAGTGTAGGAATGTATTGTGCATATTTCTATAACACTTCAAAATTGTAATTGAAGTTTCTTCCAACCTATACAATTAAAAAAAATTTTTTTTAAATCATCCAAATACATATATATGCTGAGAAAGTCAGGGGAAAACTGTTAACATGAATAGGCTATTATGTAGCCTGGTAACTAAATATAGCATATTCTTATTTTTTTTAATAATGAAGGGGATTATTGACACAAATAATTTTTAAGAACCTGAGTTCATCATCTCAAGTGTCTCTGCATAGGTTTGCAACATGGTTTTGGGTGGCAGAGAATCTCATTGCGTAAGGTATGACCCTGTGATTAAAATTAACCTATATGTTTTTGGGGAAGCCTTTTCTTTATTGAAAACCATGTGATGCTAACAAGTGTCTGGAACTAGTTTATTTAATACAACAAATAAGCAATGCATCTGGAAGAAGTCTTCATGTTTTGCAATTCTACATGCTGGTCTGACCCCAGAGGAGCTTTCCCATCATAAGCTTGTGCTTGGCACACTTTGAATCATTTATATGATGTATCTGGCATCCGGGCTCTTCTCTCTGACTGTACATGTTTCATAATAATAGAACAATGGAAATGTGGCTCTAGTTTTTGTATCTTTGTTATTTTCTTTTTTTTCTGGGGATATTTGCTCCAAAATTATTTTATTTTATTATGGAAAAGCCATGCTTGTAAGAAAAGATGAAATCTTATTTAAAAATTAAATTCCAATGTCTCCCAAAAGGAACTAATACCTTGGTTACTCTTTCCAGCTTAAAATGTTCCAATTTTTTTCTTCTTTCCTTTTTTCCTTTAGGGTTCCATCAAAATCCCCAATGATATTGATAATTATAATTAAAAAAAAAATGTTCTCACACTGCTTTTTAAAAAAATTATCCCCTCCCCCCTCCCCAAGATGGTTTTCTCATCTGTGCCCATTGCTTGTCTTCTTTAGGATATACCAGAACCGAACCTGGGACTTCTGATGTGGGAGGGGAGTGCCCAATTGCTTGAGCCACTTCCTCTCCTGTAATAAAATTTTGATGGTAACAAATACTGGGGCATTTTGAGGTATTTCTCTAGTCTGGGAACATAGACTTTTTAATGATTCCAATTGACAGTTACTTATTTGATATGACTGATACTGTAATTTGAAGGCACCAGAGCTTTTAGAGTTCTTCCAAAATATTTAGAATAGAAACTTACCACACAGAAAATAATTCTAAAATCCATTGTTGACATTTCACCTCCCAAAACAATAGCAAATGTATTCCTAAGCATTTCTAGAATTAATTATCTCTTCTTTTTGAACTAACAGAATATTTATTTCATATTTAATATTATTAAATATATAATTATATAATTATTTCTAAATAACAGTCCAAGTCTAGGTGCCATCTGTTTCACATCTCTGCTTGGCCTCCCACACAGTCCAGGCTCAATTAATACAGGGATCGGGCACTTCTATTATTTCTTAATTTTTCAAATTGTGATCTGGAAGTAACCACTCAACTCACAGGCCTTGGAAGTGCTGCCCCAGATTAACAGCATGAAGTTACTTGGGATAAAGAAGGAGGTGGATAAATTAATACAGCAATGGTATGACTTTCACTCAGTCCATAATCAGGGAAAATATCATCAGAATTTGGCACTTCATTTTTATAAAATTCTGAAAGCATTCCAGAAGTCTAGGCCTCAAGTAACCTTGAGTGCTTGTTTGGATTGTTGATGATAACAGCAGTGGCTGTTGGGGGTGCAGTTAACAGATTGCTACTTCCTCATTGCCATACTACTTAATTACAAAGAAGTAAAATATTTTTTCAGTACCCACCACAGTTTTTATGATGTGTGCATTAAATGCGAAGTGACTTTGTTAACTGTAACTTTATAACTCCTAGTTGAAATTATCATTATCCATTAAAAGATGACTATCTTCAAAGACATATAAAAGCTCACATTTTCTTTCTTTCCATCTGACCTAATGTACCAGGCTGTGGTTCTATTTCTGAAGCCTTGCCAAGTGGGTCTACTTGGGATATGAAAGCTGGAGGGAGCATAGAGGGCAGGGGTATTGAGCCATAAGAATGCTAGGAGAGAAAGTGTGGTGTAGCAGAAAGATCCTTGGGTTTGTAGTCACACATATTTGAGTAAGTTATTTCTACCCTCTGAACCTCAGTCTCCTCAGTTGTAAAATGGTGGGGATAAATCTCTACATATGCAAGATCATGTATGTTCAGTTCCTGGCATGATCATGCACAGTTCCTGGCAAGCTACAGATGTTTCTATCCTCCCTCCTTTTTATATGCTTCTAGCTTTTGATTGGGCTTCTATGATGACACCTCACTCAACATATTGTAGTCATGTCCTAGACTAGTGAGCACCTCAATGGCAGGGATGATATCTTGCTCACTTTCCATCTCTAGTGGGCCAATTTAGCACCTGGCAGAAAGTGGAGGCTCTGGGATCAGCAGCCACACTGAATTGCATTCAATTGTGCAGAAGGATTAGCAATAATATCAGGAATTTGGAGAAGAGTTGAGAAAATGGAAGGATGCAGAATAGAGCAAGAGCCTGGTCCTGTGCCACCTGATCAAACTTACCTCTTAGAAATTTGGAATGAATGATATTAATAAGAACATTTGTAAATGAGACGCATAGGAAATGCAAAAGATAAATTGAGGCAGTTTAAAATTTTATCAGTTTATTTGGGCAATAAACGATTTGGGAATTGTGCAGCACCAAACTGAAAGTGATAAGGAGCTCCACTGAGGGAGTGGAAAAGGAAACTTATATAGGGCAAAAGTGGAAGCAAGTGAGGAAATATTCTGATTGTCTATCTCAGCTGCATTGGTTTATTTGAGCTGTTTCTGGTGGAAATCCCCTTCTTAAGGTGTCTATTTCTGATTGGCTGCATTATTTCCTTTTTTTTTTTTTTTTTTTTTTAATCTACAGGAAAACTAAATTGAAAAGCCAACTACTTGGGTTTGCCAGTCGGGATTGGCGATGGTCAATCACCTCAGTCTAATGCCCTCCTGGATTTAAGAGAAAGTTTTGTGGAACTGAAATTAGGTGACCTAGCCGATGCATGGCATGTACTGGATACTGAATAAATATTCATTGAATGAATGATAAAAAATGATTAAATAAATAGAAGAATACAATTCATGGAAGGTGGTAACCATTTGGATTTCACCTACATTTGTGTATGTGTATATGTGTTTGCGTGTGAGTATGAGTTTGTGTGTGTGTGTGTGTGTGTGAGAGAGAGAGGGAGGGAGAAAGAGACAAAGAGAGGGGGTGGGGAGAGGGAGAGGGAAAGAGAGACAGAAAGAGAGAGAGAGTAAGAGTGTTTAGGTGAGCCACTGAGGGAGTTGAGTGATTTATCAGGCTTAGCTTCCTTTTATCACTGTTAAATGTTAACTTAGATTACTGAAAGGAGATTGATGATCTTGGAGACAGAAGGAACATTTGCATCTGATTCATATAGTCAAGATGGAGTTTTCAGGTACTGGTGGACAGAGGAAGAGAGGGCACCTTGGTGTTCTTGCTAACAGTACTGTTAACCAGTATAACTAAGATGCAGAAGAACCTCATTTAATTTTTTTAAGCAATTAATTAACACAGCTTTTATTTCCACCTGAGATTTTTTAGTCACTCTTAAGTATTTCCAGTATTTTTCCTACATAAACGTGGAGTTATCAAATCTGGCAACCACCTGAATGGTTCTCATGAGAGCTGCATCAGCAAGAGTGGTCACTGCTTTGTTGCCAAGACAAAGACACTCTGGGCTCCTGCTGTTGCTGTCTGCAATTCCAGTAACCACTGGGGAGCTAGGCAAAGAGCCTGAGCAGCCACCACCACTACAAAGAAGCCACTGGATCCACCTCAGCCTTGTTCTACCTCCACTAATTCCTAGTTCAGGCCTAGGCAACTTCATTGTCATGCATGAGCATAACTTATCTAAGGGCTAGGAAATTAAAGTATCATATTATTCTTTCAAGAAGGAAGGTGTTTAGGGAGGGGGGTGGTATGTAGAGGTTCTAGCAGAGGTTCAGACACTCACCAGCCATTAGTGTGATGTTGGGATGTCACTGCCGTCCCCGAGCATCAGGTCCTTTATCTGGGCAGTGACCATGTTCCTCCACAGTCACAGGGCTGCTATAGATATCAGTGAGAACAGATGTGAGGGGGTGTTGTAAACCATACAATGTTGTATGAATCATGAAGAAGTATATTTTATAAGTTCAATATCTGGAAGAAGAGGAAAAGGGGACTGGGGAGACAGAAGCCTCTCAGGCCATTATAAGGAGTTTAGTTTTTTTGGGGGAATGGTGGAAATATGCAGTGTTTATAGATTCCTCATATGCAACATGTAATGAGAACGAGAAGACAAAGGACAACAATGCATTTATAAAAATGAGCTGCTTTTTCTCTTGCATTCCATACCCCATATTGTCAAACCTCTCACTCCCTTTCAGCTTCTATACAGGGATCTATTGAAGTGGGACACTTCATCCAGAGAGAAACTCAGCACCCAGACAATGTGTTTAGGAGAGGAACCTTTATTTCCGGTCGGCCGGGGCCTCCTCTAGCAGTATGGAGAGAAGCGACCCCCGGCTTCCCGCGGTGGGTTTTTATAGGGAATTTTAGCAGGGTCAGCATGATAAAGCAACTTTTCTTTGTGTTCAGATATCAGATTAGTTGATTAAAACAAAGCATTACTTTTCTTGAGCCAGAAAGGATGAGGGGCAGCTTCAATTGTCCATATCCAGCAGAGCAAGCAAGCAATATTACAGAAGCTAATTTTTGCAATTAGCATCGGCGTTAAGGGGGTCTGGGTTAATCTTTACTAGGGGTGGGTTTTGTCATCTCCATGGTGGCGTGATTGGTCAGGCACAGATGCATATCCGGGGTATTGTTTTAAGCAGGTTTTGTGGGCCTTAGGAACTTCCATCAGTGTTACTATGTTTAAAAATCTCCATTACATTCCCCACTCCTGTTTTGCCATGGAATCAAATCATTGATTCAGTGTCATTATTTAAAGGGGAATACGCCGTGTGCAGTGATGCAGCACGCAGTGCCATTAATTTTACTGCCTGAAGTCTTTTTTTGATATAGGACATAAGACAATTGACTAGGCAGGACCCTATCAGAAGTCCCAGAATTACCAGCATCAGGGGTCCTATGGCTGCTGAGAGTATAGTTGTTAACCAGGGAGACCAGGAAAACAGTTTTTCATACCAATTTGTATTCCTAGATCATAGCTCCTCTTGTTCTTTTAGCCTGTTTCATAAAAGTGATAGACTTTCTTTAATTATTCCTGAATAATTAACATAAAAACAGCAGGTCTCTCCTAAGGCTACACAGAGGCCACCTTGTTTTAAAAACAGTAGATCTAGTCCCCGCCTGTTTTGTACCACTACCTCCGCTAGGGAGGATAGAGATTGTTCCAGGTGGTTAACAGATTTTTCCAACTCTTTTAAGTCAGAGTCAACTTGTGAGGCGAGAACTTTAAAATTTTCTTCCCCTGTAATTAGAGCGGCAGTGCCTATAGCAGCTGACCCTCCTAATCCAAGGCCAACCAGAATGGGAACAAGGATGGGGACTACCCATTTGTAGCGGCCTAGGGCACTGAGATGCTCACGTCTGCTTTCTCCTGAATACCAGTACACTTGTGGGATAATATGGACTAAAATGCAGAACACAGGGTTTTCCCCAGACCTGTTTGATGTTAAAGTCTGGGGGGAAAGACAAGGAGTAATGCCTTGTGTATAGGCAAACCAAGTGCTATTAGGGGCTTTCCAATAGTATGAACTGTCGCTTTGGCTGGCTAATATGACTGAGGAACAGTGAGGGCTAAGGAAGGATCCATTTAATTTTACTGAAAAGGAAGCAAAACAAGTTCCATTACCTTGCAAGTCTCCTAACATGAGGACAGGTTCATGTCCCCACCAGCACTGTGGGCGGCTTTCGTGTTCTGAAAGTTTTTGAATATATAAGGGGTGATACTCCTGTTAGCCCCTAAGCCCACGTAGTAGGGAGGCTGGGGGTTTAGGCATAGCCAACAATCAGAGGTGATGTTGGGTTGGCTATCATTTAGGAAAGTAAACACTGAAGTTAGCATTGACAACAAGGGGGTTTTGAATGACTTTTGCTTATGGAACTCAGGAGTTTCAATTTCTGCTTTGAGAGAGAGTTTTTGATCAGTTTTTAGGAGAATGTCCCTGTTGGGCCCCACTGGGTTAGGGGGCAGAGGTTTAAGAATTCCCCTCTGGATAGTCAAAGCAGTTTCAGGGTCTTTACCAGTTACATATAATTGGAGACCACAAGTTTTACTTCCTTCCCATTTACTATTAAACCCATCCAGGATGTGAATGAGCATGGGGTTCCTGATCCTATAGCAGGGTTTCCTGGTTGGGTCCCTCTCTGTAGAGAGATGTCTGTATCCCTAGATACCCAGGGGGCTATGGTTTCATAGCCCCAACGTCCACAGTGATATTCTCCTAGGACATCACATTCCGGGGAACCCCCAACTGGACAGGCGTAGAAGGGAGTTTCAGCTAATGCCTTTTCTACTACTTGGGTGCCGCACCCATAGTAAGGCTTTTTACCTCTACTGGTGGGTCAGCGAGGAATGAACTTTTTGTTTTTCCCAAGTAGGGCACATAGATCAAAGGATATGATAGGGTTTTTACTAATGGATTGGGTAGCATTTAGGACTTCCCCATCTCCAGCACGAATTACATTCCACACATACGTAGTTAACCGGAATGGGGTGGCCTGAGCCCACAAAATTAACAACAGCACAATTCACATCCATTTTTAGTCCGACTTAATCCGACTAATCTTGACTTTCAAAGGCTCTTTGGTTCAGATGACAGTTCACTTATCAACGTCCGGTTTTTCGGTGTCCTTTTTGGCAAGTTTTAGATGAGATGCATGTATCCAGTGTCTCTTTCCCGCAACCTTCACAGCTGTAGGGATTGTGAGGATCACCACATACGGGCCTGTCCAACGAGGTTCAAGGGTCTCAGCTTGGAGTTTTCGTATCCAGACTAGATCTCCTGGTTGGGCCTGCAAAGGACTGAAGTTAGTACCAGAAAGAGGAGAGTGTGCAGATTGTACAGTTTCATTCACTGTTTTTCTAATCTGGTTGAGAACTTTTAGGGAGGAAAAGAGATACTGGTTGTCAAATTCAGTCACGGTTTCTAATCCTATCTTAGGCAATAGGGGTGGAGGTCTGCCGAACATAATTTCATAAGGCGTTATGCCTTGCACATACGGGGTGCACCTAGCTTTTAGAAGGGCAAAGGGAAGGAGACTTATCCAGTTATCGCCAGACTCCAAAACCAACTTAGTTAATGCATCTTTCAAGGTGCGGTTCATCCTCTCTACCTGTCCTGAGTTTTGGGGTCAAAATGCACAGTGTAATTTCCAATTTATTCCCAGAGCCTTAGCCAATTGCTGAGTCTTCGCTGCTACAAAGGCTGGGCCATTGTCTGACCCCACTCTTAGGGGTAACCCAAACCTTGGTATAACCTCAGATATTAATTTCTTAACCACTACAGCTGCCGTTTCACCTTTGGTTGGAAATGCTTCCGTCCAACCTGAGAAAGTGTCCACCAGTACTAGGAGATATTTGTAACCACATTTGCCCAGTTTAAGTTTGTAAAGTCTATTTCCCAGTGTTCTCTGGGTTTTAATCCTCATAGTCTATTTCCCTCTGGAATTTTTATTCCTCCTTTTTGATTTAACTTTAGCACAGACCTTACATTGGTTTGAGAGATCTTTGCTGATTTTAGACAAGTTTTGGAAGTAAAAGTCTTTTTGCAGTAGCTCCGTTAACTTGGTGCTTCCCATATGTGTAGTAGTGTGTAATCGTTTTGCTAACTGCCTTCCTGCTGTTTCTGGCAAGTAAATTCTGCCATCTGGCAGGACGAGCCACCCTTCCTGCGTTGTTTGGGCCCCCAGAATTTTTCCTTTATGTACCTCTTCTGGAGAATACCGGAATGCTGGCACCTCTCAAGTGGGGACAGCTGGGAACAGTTGGAGCGGGGCGACTGGCAGGAAGGCTGCTGCTCGTGCTGCTTTATCTGCCAGCCGATTTCTTTTTGCTTGTGGAGAGTCTCCTTTCTGATGTCTCTTGCAATGCATGATAGCCATTAGTTTGGGAAGCCATATGGCCTCTAAAAGTGCTAGAATTTCAGTCCCATTTTTAATTTCCTTTCCCCCAGCCATTAGGAACCCACGTTCTTGGTAGAGAGCCCTGTGTGCATGGACTGTGGCAAATGTGTATCGACTGTCAGTATAGATATTGACAGCTTTACCTTTAGCCCACCTTAATGCTTGGGTGAGAGCCACAAGTTCCGCCCTCTGTGCAGAAGTGCCGTGACTTAATGATTGGAACCAAATAATGACAGGGGGCTCTACCACCGCTGCGCCCGCATACGGGCTCTGTCCTTGATGAAGCTGCTGCCATCTACACAGAGCTCGTGGAGGGCCTCAGTGATTGGTATGTCAGCAAGGTCTGGGCACAGTCCTGTTAAGGTATCAAGCAAGCTTGAACAGTCACGGGTTACAGGGGCAGAGCCTGGTTCTGGAAGCAAGGTTGCAGGATTGAGTACTTCAGTTTTTGAGAAAGTTACAGAGGGTGGGTTTAACAATAAAGTTTGGTACTGAGTTATTCTAGCATTTGACATCCATCGGTCTGGGGGGCTTTGGAGGAGAGATTCCACAGAGTGGGGGGCCCTTACCTCCAGATTTTGACCAAAAGTTAAATTGGTCGCTTCTTTTACTAATACGGCGGTAGCCGACACCGCTCTTAAACACCTGGGCCACCCAGCAGCTACATAGTCCAGTTTTTTTGAGAGGTATGTTACCGGCCGTTTCCAGGGCCCGGGAGGTTGAGTCAGCACCCCCTTGCCAATACCACGTTTTTTATCTACAAACAGGTGGAAAGGTTTGGCCAAATTAGGTAGCCCAAGGGCAGGAGCACTCACCAGTGCAGTCTTCAACTGCTCAAAAGCGGCTTGCTGTTCCTTCGACCATGACAGGCTGTCCTCCTTTCCTCCTACGGCTGCGTAAAGGGGTCTGGCAATTTCGGTGAATCCTAGAATCCATAACCGGCAGTATCTCACCGCCCCCAGAAATTCACGTACTTGCCTTTTTGAGACAGGGGTGGGAATGTTCAGCACCACCTGGATCCTATCACGCGACAGCCGTCTTTCCCCCTTTTCCAAAACATACCCCAGATAAGCTACAGCCTGAAAGCAGAGTTGAGCCTTTTTAGCCGAGACCCGATATCCTAACTTGGCCAGGACTTGCAGGAGATGTAGTATGGTTTCTCTACAAGAATCTCAATCCGGGGCAACTAAAAGGAGGTCGTCCACATACTGCAACAAGGTGATGCTTGGGTGCGACTCCTTGAATGGGGATAAATCCTTTCCTAATGCCTCCCCAAACAGTGTGGGGAAATTTTTAAATTCTTGTGGGAGTCTAGTCCAAGTTAGTTGGCCAGCTTCGCTGGGTCAGGGATCTTCGAAGGCAAAAATGGGTTGACTGACCGGGGCCAGCGGAGTGGAGAAGAAAGCATCTTTGAGGTCCAAGACCGAGTACACATTGTTTTCAGGGTGGAGGTTGCTCAAAAGTGTATACGGGTTGGGCACAGTCGGGTGGATGGTTTCCACCCTTTTATTTACTTCCCGGAGGTCTTGTACTGGTCGATAGTCAGTACTGCCAGGCTTTTGGACGGGGAGCAAGGGGGTATTCCAGGAGGACTGGCAATGTACAAGGATGCCTGCCTCCAGCAATCGACGAATGTGCCCCTCTAATCCCAGCCTGGCCTTATGGCTAATCGGGTATTGCTGGACCCGAGTTGGGGTGGCTGTGCTCAGTAGTTGCACGACTACCGGTGTTTGATGTCTGGCCAGCTCGGGGGAGTTTGTTTCTGCCCACACCCCTGGAACTAGACGTTGGAATTCTTGCAGCAACCAACTGTTGGCAGACTGCCCCTCAGTGTTCACTAGGAGATATTCTTCCGAGATGGGGCAAGTGACTAGAAGAGTCTGTGGCTCTGTACCAAACATCAGTTTAGCGTCACTGTCCCAGAAGGAGATGGTGGCTTGTAGTTTATGTAACAAGTCTCGGCCCAGCAAGGGGTATGGGCAGTCAGGCAAAACTAGAAAAGAGTGTGTAACAGTACCTTTTCCTATGTCCACGGTCTGGGAGGTGGTCCAGGTGCAAGATTCATGTTTCCAGTAGCTCCTTGGATTAGGATGCGTCTAGCCGCATATGGTCCTGGGTCAGCTTTTAATGAGGAGAATGTGGCTCCTGTATCGACCGAGAATTCAACTGGACTGCCCCCAACTTTTAATTTTACCATGGGCTCTTGGGGGCTTGACGAGCCCCGGCTCCGTCAATCTGTTAAGGGTAGATTTGAGCCGATTCGGGCCTGTTTTTTGGCCTGGCGTTGAGGACATTCATTTTTCCAGTGCCCTTTTTCTTTACAATAGGCACACTGATTTTTATCTAATCCAGGTCTACTTTGTCCTGTTTTTCTTAGGCTCCCTGCTGCTCCCGGAGGCGGAAAGGCTCATGGGTTTTCACCTGACATGGTACTTAATAGAACTTTGGCTACTTTCCTAGTTTTCATGGTGTCCACGTCTTCTCTGTTGTTGAACACCTCCTGAGCCACCTCCATTAACTCAGAAAGTAATTTCCCTTCAAACTCTTCCAACCTCTGCAACTTCTTCCGGATATCAGGAGCTGACTGAGTGACAAACGCTATATTAACTGCCCTATGGTTTTCAGGAGCTTCACGGTCTATTGGAGTATAATTCCGATAGGCTTCCATTAATCTTTCTAAAAAGGCTGAGGGTGACTCATTAGGCTCTTGGGTAGTTTCGCTTACCTTTGAAAGATTAGTAGGCTTCTGGGCGGTGGCTCGAAGGCCCCGCAAAAAAGAGTCTGGCGGAACCACTCGAGAGCCTCCTTACCTTGGTCTGAGTTGTAGTTCCACTCGGAGCGGGTATAGGGAAAACCCTTTCAATACGTGCAGGATCTGTGGTAGGCCGGCCATCATGGCCTAAAACCGTCTTTATTGCCTCCCTTAGGATCCTGTCTCTTTCTTCAGAGCTGAATAGGACCTGCAACAGCTGATGACAATCATCCCAAGTGCGGCTGTGGGTAAAGAATATTGTTTCTAGGAGACTGATTAGCCCTTGGGGTTTTTCAGAAAATGGAGGATTCTGATGCTTCCAATTGTACAGATCAGTGGAGGAGAAAGGGGCATATACCATAAATGGGAGCCCATCATCCCCTACCCCAGGGCCTGCCTGATGCAAGGGCAGAAGGGGCACCGCGTCTTCTCCTCTAGGTGCCTGATATGGCATCCCCTTTCGAGTATGGGGAGGGCTAACCAAGGGAGTTTTCTCCGAGGTGGGGAGTGGGGGATAGAGGGGTTCAGGAGGGGCTGTCGAGGGTGCAAGGGGGGATAGAGGACTCCAGGGTTGGGGACGATACAGGGGAGGTTCCTCGACTAGCTCTTCCAGTTCCCCTTGGAGTATGGTGGTTTCTGGGCCCTTAGTGTGGGGTTTCACGGGGAGCTGAATCACGGGCTGGACCACCCAACCTGCAAGACAAGATTTTAACCCTTTCGGGGTATCAGTTAACAGTTCAATCCACACATCCATGTATGGTATTTGGTCCGGGTGGCCAGGCTCCCCATAGACTATTCTCCGGACCCTGTAGGCGGTTGGTAGATCAGTCAGTGGTCCCTTCAGAGGGCCACCCGACTTCGAAGGTTGGCCATTCCAACTCACAGAGCGTCCGAAGAGTCCTGGGATTGACCTTGGCCCCATATCCAGCTGCTGCCTTTCTGACCTCCTGAAAATTCTTAAGAAAGCAGTTAAGGGGAGTCGTAGGACAAGAAGAAGCAGACTGACCCATAGTGATGAGTACGACGGAACACAAGACAGACTTAACACTTAACACTTAACACACCTATGTAATCTACCTCCTGTAGACTACCCAGTGGCCACAGGTGACGTCTCACCGTCTGGCCTGGCTGAGGGATTTGAGCTGCGTCCGGCAATCCTGCAGCCCCCGCTGGATCCAGACTCACCAGGACAGACCAGGCGGCTCCTCAAACCAAATTGCCAAATTTCTCTCAGAGTGTCTTAGCCAGACTGAGGTGTTTCCGGGGCTGAGAAATGTTTCTCAGAGGCCTTCCCCTGAAATCCTCAGTGTGGCCAGCTCTGCTCAATCCCGCTGGGGCCTCCAAATGAAGTGGGACACTTCATCCAGAGAGAAACTCAGCACCCAGACAATGTGTTTAGGAGAGGAACCTTTATTTCTGGCCGGCTGGGGCCTCCTCCAGCAGTATAGAGAGAAGCGTTCCCTGGCTTCCCGCGGTGGGTTTTTATAGGGAACTTTAGCAGGGTCAGCATGATAAAGCAACTTTTCTTTGTGTTCAGATATCAGATTAGTTGATTAAAACAAAGCATTACTTTTCTTGAGCCAGAAAGGGTGAGGGGCAGCTTCAATTGTCCATATCCAGCAGAGCAAGCAAGCAATATTACAGAAGCTAATTTTTGCGATTAGCATAGGTGTTAAGGGGGTCTGGGTTAATCTTTACTAGGGGTGGGTTTTGCCATCTCCATGGTGGCATGATTGGTCAGGCACGGATGCACATCCGGGGTATTGTTTTAAGCAGGTTTTGTGGGCCTTAGGAACTTCCATCAGTGTTACTATGTTTAAAAATCTCCATTACACTATCAGCTGGAATGCTTTTTGAGATCATTAAATGTAACCCCTAAGCAATTATTTCATGATTGTTCAAACATCCCACCATTTAGTCTAGGCTACTCACATAAATTTAATAAGATGGGCCTAAAGCTCAAGGAAGAAGATAGTGGTGGTACACATTCTTATGGGAAAGGGAAGATAAGAATTTTGGGCACTTGTTTAATTCTGTGTTTGCCAAATAGGAAATATGCATAAAAATTACAATCTAAGGGGCACAAAATATCCAATGTACTGAAATAAAGTCCAGATTTGAAAGAAATAATTTACCATTTTGAAACATATGATCTCATGGTCCAACAAATAAAAGATGGTCAAGAGGTCTTTAATTTTGACCACGACTTAATAAAAACTCATGAGAAATAACAAATAATAACTTAGGTAGGATTTCGGATGCCTTTGTATAATCAGTACAAATATGACATTCCATTGTTAGGAGTATAAGTGTCTTACTAATCACCTTCAAATCTCGCTTAAACTCACAAACATTTATTGTACTTTTTCTTATAGTTCACATGCTTTTCTGTAACTTATTTAGTGTTTCCTAGTTTTAATAAGGATTATTAATATCTGAAATGACTTATTCAAGAGGTGATAAAAATAATATGCAGATTTCTAAGATCAAGGAATTTAAGAACATTAAAAAATCTGATACAGAATTAGTTAAAAGATTGTCTGTAAATCTTTGGAAATGAATGGAAATGGTGAGAGCACATCATTGTGTTTGTGACTAGTAGAGCTGTTATATGGGTATGACAGTGATTGAAAAGGAAAGTCTAAGGACATGTATATTACTAGAAGGAAAGCTAAAAAATGTAATATGGAACTGTATAACATAAGGAAACCTCATTTGAAATATGAATATGGGTAATATTGCATATGTAAGACTGTTTTTACAAAATATAAATACAAATAAACTAGAGAGAAGGAAACAGAATAGCAGTTATGTACAGCAGGAAAAGCATAGAGAGATTTAGAGGTGATGACTTTTATTTGATTGTTTGGTTTTTGTTTATTATTATTATTACTGGAATAATGAAAATGCTCTAAAAATGGCTGAGGTGATGAACGCACAACTAGGTGACTATAACAAATACCATTGATTGTACACTTTGGATGGATTTATGCTTTATTAATATGTATCAATAAAATTGGTTGGTTAAAAAAATCTGCTACATAGTTGTGAACTATCTACATGAGTGTGTCATATGTCTGTAAATTCTTGTGTTGTTTTAACAGAAATGACTATTGAGTGCATGTAGCAGACATTATACAAACATACTAGTAATAAGGAAAGCATTCATCATATGATTAAATGATAATACCTGTCAGAGTTATGCTCAAATGCATAATGGTTCAAGTATTATTGAAGCTAATTTCTCACATACAGTCCAAGAGAGGGAATCTTGATTCATAGGGGCTTTCCTGCAAACAATAATTGGGGACACATGTTTCTTCTATCATGGCGCTCTGTCATCTTCAACAAGTAGTTTCCTAGGTAGCTGGGCTTATCTACATTAAGTCAGTGAAAAGAAAGAGCACAGAGGATCACGTTCAGGAGGTTTTTGTGGACAGGATCATGCACAGGAGGTTTTATAGAGCAGAAACATTCAATTGGCTAGAAACTCAGGCTGTGTCCCTAGGAGGAGGAGGAACCAGGTTTGATGAAGAGCTATACAGTCTCTGCCATACTTTCACAACAGTGCCTGGCATGTTGTTGGCACTTAGTGAGTGGTGGCTATTTTTATTATTAATATTACTACTACTATATTGAGTATCAATTTACGAATTTTCATAGCACATCTGTATTTTAGATAACGTGAAGTATAGAATATTTTTTGGTGAATATCTGCCATATAGAGCACAAAGATTAGTCATCTAGACCACTGTTTGGATGATGAGTTGCAGAGAAGGCTCATATTCTGCTTCTTGGACTAAAATCAGTGTAAGTTAATGGGTTTTTATTTTTTTTAAAGATTTTATTTATTTATTCATTTATCCCCCCCTTGCTGCTTGTGCTCGCTGGGTCAGCTAACCACGCCGTGCGGGCGGGCTTGCCTTCACCAGGAGGCCCCGGGAACCGAACCTGGGGCCTCCCATATGGTAAACGGGAGCCCTACTGATTGAGCCACAGCCGCTTCCCAGCTAATGGGTTTTTTAAAGCAATTATGTATATTCAGGCTTGAGCTGTGTGCTGTGGAAAATGTATAATTGTGACTGAGTCAATATGAACTATTAATAGTTAACTGCACAAAGGAAAAGAATGGTGAAATTGTTCCTTTTTCTTGAGCATAGCTTAAGGTATGTAATCCTAGACAAATACACGCTTTAAAAATAAAAGTCATTCTTAAAATGAGATAAGTAAATCACGTCCAATGTCTTTAATTCATTTTTCTTAGATGCCATGAGTGAAATGTCACGTTTGGGGAAATTTCTCATTCTCTCTCTCTCTCTCTCTCTCTCTCTCTCTCATGTATTTATCTCATCATCTATCTGTCTATCATCTGTTGATCATCTATCATCTCAATGAATCCTACCAGAAAAGGTTTAGATATTCAGGTACTTTTCCTTCAAAAGGAAACACTCATTCTAGCATAACTAGAGATTTTGCTTTGTGTCTAGAGCATGGGCTTGCAAGAATTTTCTGTGAAATGCCAGATAGTAAATATTTTAGGCTTTGCAGGCCATGCAATCTCTCTCACAATCAACTGTGCTATTGTAGTGTGAAAGCAGCTGTGGACAATATGTAAACAAATCATCATGCTGTGTTCCAATAAAACTTTATTTAAAAAAATAGGCGGCAGCCTGGATTTGGTCCCATATGCCATAGTTTACCAACACTTGGTCTAGAATGTTTAATACTTAAAAAAAAAAGATTGCATTTTATATAAATAATTCTATATAAGATACTTACGACATTTATGAAGTTGATTTCTCTTTAGAGTGTGAAGTTCCCCCCCCATACTTTTTTTTTTTTAGGTATTGGGGGCCAGGGATGGAACCCGAGACCTCGTATGTTGGGAGCCAGTGCTCAACCACTGAGTCACATCGGTTCCCCTGAGTTGGTGTTTTTTTGGTTTGCTTGTTGTTTGGTTTTTGTTTTTGTTTAAGGAGGCACCGGGAACCAAAGCCGGGACCACCACTGTGGGAAGCAGGTGCTCAACAGCTTGAGCCACATCTGCTCCCCTCCCTTTGATTTTTGGTGGGAAGAATGACCATGACATAAGATAACTTTGACTAATTCACTGCCTTTTGTCATCAGAAAATAAATCTATAATTCATAATTGTGTTAGCATGTTTAGTTAAATCACATGCCCAGAAAAGCTATTGGTTACCTAGAGTAAAATTCCCTCATTAAAAGCACTAGGAGAAATGTTTCAATGACTGCTGTAAAAGGGTTCATAGGCCTTTCTTATTAAGTTTAGTCTCTAATGTAACTTTAGTTGTGAGTGTGCATTTGCTTAATTTTTCTTCTCATAAGTAGATGGAATTTAATTTTCTTATATCCACAGCTCCAGGTAGCATTAATCATTTTACTCATTATTTAATGTTTTCAAACTAATAAGAGTCTTTTCCTAAAATGTTGTCCTCAGCTAGTAAAGTAAAAAAATAAAGTAAAAAACCTTATGCCTCTCACAGAAACATAAAGAGATCTAATGAAATGATACAGGTGGAAGGAGGCCTAATATCTACCTAATTAAGATGATATAATCTGTCACATTTGAGAACCACAGGATATAGAGTTATTTCCATATTGTCTGTCCCTCTGGTTGGTGGGGTAGGAAGGAAGGAAGGGAAAGGACAGTGTCTCTCCCTTGGTTGGCCTGTTGTAGTCCCCAAGTTGCTGGCGCCTGCTGTTGTGTTTTTTGTTTTGTTTTGTTTTGTTTTGTTGTTTTTAACTAACCCTGACCAATCTTTGGTCTCATGTGCAAAAAGCCTCCAAATTCTGACTCTTTAGGAAACACTTGCATGCATTCTTCTACCTCTTCCAGTTCTCCACTTAGTACCTTCCTTGGGAAGTCCACTCTATAGCCTCTTTTACCTGGGGAGAGTTGTGGGAAATCTATTGACCCATGACATATTCACACATGCTTGCTTGTCCACGATGTGAGCATTCAGGGCTATTCCACTGCCAGTCTTGTCTTAGCCCTGTCATGTCTTTCCAATTTTCATCTCCTCTTGCTCAGATAAGCACAGAGGGAAAAATCTATAAGTCCTTTGTGTAAGCAGACATCCACTGTGGAACAAGGTGCCAGCCTCCCCTTCTTGTTGGCACTGCCAATCTCTGAGTGATTCTCTTTTAATCTCTACTTCACTGGGTTGGGAAAAGTATCTCCACTTAACCATGGGTGCAGGAGGGAACAGACTGTTCATCAAGAACTACTGATAAATACTGGGAAACAAGAAGTCAACATCCTGCTTCAGTAGCCTGGACTAAGTTGGTGGTGGAGAAGGATAGAAGTGAGTGGATTAGAATTTATAGGACTTGGTGATTAGATTATATTTCATTAGATATGGGAGTGAAGATTCCTTGAGGAATTCTGACTTTAATAGTTGTATGGACAGGAATTAGCATCCAAAGGATGTTGAGAAGAAGTCAATCTCAAGGTAGAAGAGAAAACCTGGAGATTGTTGTGTCATAGAAGCCAGAGGAATAGAGTGTTTCAACAGAAAGGAAGTAGAATCATTATTATGTATTGCTAAGAGGTCAAGAAAAAGATAGAAAAATGTCATTAGGATATCGTGACATGGAAGTTACTTGTGTGACCTTAGTGTGAATTATTTCAGCCCATTGATTCAAGTAGTGAAATAGAGGGAAAAGGGAGGTTAAAGTATTTGCAAGATTATGTATGAAATGATGGATCATGGAATCTCAGCTGAATGGCAAGTGGAATGGAGAAAGGAGAGGGCTGATAGATTGGCAGAAAATAGGAAGAATAGTGAGCCAGAGGCCACAAAGAAGCTCATAAATGATTATAGTATAAGTGGTTAAACAAGTCAGCTTGAAGGAGAAGTTGTGATCAGAAAGTTGGTTGCTTGAATTGGTGATTTTTGAGAATGATAAGTTATAGGTGATGAGTAGGTTAAGGTGTGGCCATAGGAGTGAGTAGTTAATGAAGGAACTGAGAGACCAGAGTTTTGAGTGAGTCACCCATTCAGATATTGAAGTCAATCAGGCTGAAGGCAGGACTTGGTACAGGGAGAATGTGAGGAAGCAACGTCAAAGATACTAGGCAAATTTTCAAAAGTCACACAACTAGTAAGGAATGAAGCTAGATTTTGAACCTAGGCTAGTTTTGTGCCAAATCTTTTTCTGTTCAGTAGCGGATGGTGGGATAAGGAGTAAGTGGCTGAAGAGTGATTTGTGATTATTCTATTTATGTTGCTCCTATTGATGCAAGAGTACACCAACCAAATGGAAATGTGAATGGATATGGAAGCATTAAGAAATTCTTTTCTTGAAGATTTATTTGGAATGTTCATGTTGTTAAATAAAAATTTGTTTTGTTAATTTGCTTCCCATGTGTGATTTAATCAGTTCCAGAGAGACTTCATTTATCATAAAGACAATGCTTTATGTATCACATGGAAAACGTAAACTGGTAATTGTCCTATAAAGGAACATAATTTCAGTCTTTAAAGAGTTTTTTTTCATCTTTGTATGTGTGTATTGTATCCGTGTAGGTGATTCTTTTTCTGTAGCCAATGTTATCATTCACTCTTTCTTCTAAGATTTCTTATGGTATATCTTATACTCTGTTCTGGCTAATGAGCAAATATCAAGAAAATGTTTAAATAACTGCCTGAATTATATGATGGTTAGTGTGGAAAGAATGTTAAACAGCTTTTTTCCACTTCTCCTGATGGGAAACGAGAGCAAAGCTTCATCTCAAGTCATAGAGACTTGTATAACAACAAAATATAACAGGATGAACAATGGTGATTTCCTGGGGGAACAGAATAAACACAGCTTAAGTGAGCAATGACTTGGGGATACTCTGGGGCAAGCTTTGGTCTTTCCCAGCTGTGGGCCAGGGACTTGCTACAGATGGGACTTTCTTCTAGTATGCACACAGTTCTTAAATTCTCTCTGACTTGAGCATCTTGTCCCACCCTGGAGGTGGGAAAACTTCCACAATTTGATACCAGTGCACTTTTTCAGCCTTATTTCCCACCATTCCCCTATGCCCCACTTCAGTAAAACTGCAATCTTTGAATATGAGTTTTGTATCACTGGGTTGGCTTTTGCTCTAAATCTTTGGAAGGCCTAACTCAGATGTCACCTCTGCCATGTAACATTCCAGAGTACCCAATAAAATATAATTTCTCCTTCCTATCGATTTCTTTAGCCTTTCTTGAAATGTCACCTATTTAAAACGTTCCTTCATTCCTTTATTCAGTCACTCAATAAATATTTATTGAGCATCTACTGTGTGTCAGAGACTATATTCGTGATGGATGTTGGGGATAAAGCAGTGAATAAGACAGGCAGTTCCAGCCTTTATGGAGTTTGCATTCTCATGCCAGAGTAGTGGTTCAGACAGCATGCTTTGGAGCCAGATTTCCTGGGTTGGAATCCTGGTTATATTCCTTTCTAGTTGTGCAGTTTTATTCACATTTTAATCTTTCTGTGCCTTACTTTCTTCATATGAAAACTGGAAATTAAATTACACCTATTTGAACCAATATTTTCAGTTTTGGTTTATGTGTTACCCTGGATCCATGCCTTTGCCTTGCTTTCTAGCTAGAGCAGCCCTAGTAACAGCTTGCACTTTTTCCTTAGACATATGGCCAGGCTGCTGCTGTCACATGGATGCCTTTAGAGGTCTTTTAAATAAATAGAAATGGCTATATAGATAAATATATTTTATATGATTTCAAGCAAAATTGCACTCCAGAAAGGGGCTTCTTTGAGAAGAAAATTGCCTTCCACTTCCTACAAAATCCTCACTGGAGATTTCACGTTGTCTGTAGTGATATAATAATACCTTACAACTCTCACTGAATTATTTCAATCTAAGACTTTATTGTGAGTTAAGCCCATGGCTACAGAAGAAACATTCTTTCTGGTTGAGCAGCTTTTCTTGAGTGAGACACAAATATAATTTAGTTTAAGCATAGACTCCCTAATAACATTGTGCTGTTAACTCAGACTTATTTGCTTCCAATTCTCTATCTTTATCCTTGTTGAATTAGAAATACATAGTATGTGCGTGGTAGGGTGGTAGTGGGTCATGCCCACACTCCAGTGATCTGGGCTACAATCCAAACTTTAATGTGAAAAAGTATGTCCTGCTTTTTCTCCTTGATGAAAATCCTTATCTGAATATGTCCAGAACGAATCCAGGGTATTATACCATGATTTAGAAACTAACATCTGCTGAACTGGCCTTGTGTTTCTTTAAGCTGTAGTTATAAGGAACACATATTTGAGGTCTGGGATAATAGGTTCTTGTGAAAGATGTCATTTGCAGACTAGCTGTTGAGATTTGCTTTAGGGAAAAGTACATGTTTTTTCATTTTTCTAAGAAGCTATTAACTGAATTAAACATTAATGCATAACTGTCCCTGGTGATTGGATATTTGAAAGATATTGCCAAAAGAAAAACAAAGAGATGCATTCAGAGAAGACTGTATATTAGATATGCTCAGTTCTTAGGAAAATAAACACGGGAACATCTAATCACATCACAGTTGGATACATATGCTTTTGCAGATGGAATGTAATTTTCTAAAAATGTCAGCTGTGTGTGTCTCATAAATAATGAAAACATATGCTAATTTTTGGCAGTAGTCAAGGAAAGTTATGGTGCTTTTAGTTCAAATTTAAATACATAATTGGTGAGTGAGCGCTCAGCAATGATGGGAATGTACTTGAATGATAGTGTATGTGGCTTGGAGTCAGAGAGATTTATGGAAGGAAAAGCAGCAGGTGGAGAAGTAGGGAGTTGAGGGCACTAAGAAGTCTAAATAGAAATGCAAATAGTAGCAGTGCTGAAGCAGTGGGAGAATGCAGTAGATCCTGAGGCCATGAGGAGTCTAATTCAGGGTCTGAGACTATCACAGCCTAATGCAGAGTGACTTGAGGGATATCACAGTGCATTATCCACCCCCGCAGCACACCCCACCCCCCGTTCTTCCCAAATCAGCTCTTCTGTTGGTCCAGTCATGGTATTCCCCAGAGTGTTCCTTGGAAATAGTATTTCTGCTGGATGTTTATGTGTTTCTATTAAAACAAAGGCAGGGGACAAATAAGTTTGTGAGACAATCCTAAATGGTTATCTTTTGTGGATTTTGAAGAGCCTTTAATATGTTATTATGAAATGTTAGTCTCAAAACCAAATAGTGGAGGCGGATGTGGCTCAAATGGTTGGGCGTCCGTCTGCCATATGGAGGGACCTGGGTTCATTCCCCGGGACCTCCCGGTAAAATAAAAATAAAAATAATAATAATAATAAAAAAAACCAAATAGTGTGTGCAGCATCTCTTAAAATGACCTTAACACAAATCCCTCTCTTTGACTTTAAATATCTCATAGTACAAGTGTCTGTGAAACAGACTTGGGAAATGTCTGCCAGGATGCCTGAAAATAATCTGTCAGATAATTATTCAATTGAGTTAAGATATTAAAGATTCCAAAACTCTTTTTAAAATATGTATAAAAATATATTTTTGGAAGTCCCATAGAGTGAGCCATTATCAATTACAAACACTCAGCACTGACTCAGTTGCTTGTTGACTGGTAGTGAACTGATAACATATTAGAGAGGAGGGGCTGGAGTATTTGCATGTGGGGTTAAATGGAGAGCCTCTAAGGTTAGAGGCATGCATCTGAGGTACTTGGTTTGATGTAGGTATGGTAAGTAGTTATAGGTGTTACCGTGAGAGGATTAACGGTGGGAAGCTAGGGGCAGCATGCAATTGACAGGTAGCTGGGAAGAGGCTGAAGGGTGTCTAAAAAAAGAGAGAGAGAGAACAGGGCTAGGAAGCAAGTGAAAAATTAAGGGGGACAGACTGACTTTAGGACTAAGATCTATCTATTTAATGAAAACAAGTGTGTACCCCTGAAATTAAATGAAAGGTTAGTTCCTGTCTTTTTTTTTTAAATTGCATTGTAAAAATTATACTTAAAAAGCAATGTATTGTCAAGAATTTCAGAAAGTCAGAAGTTTGTGAGTAATGTCTAAAGAATGAAAAAGAAATGAATCTTTTAGCCAAAAAAGTGCTGTTTAAAAATATCACTTTTATCATAAATAACATGTTTATTTTAAAAACTCTAAAAATATAAAAAAATAACAAATAAAAGAAATATCATCCATAATCTTTCCATTCAGAAATAACCACTATATTTTCTTACATTATATTCTAGTGTTTATCTCTCTCTCATTTTATCTATCTCTAATCAAATTGCATAAATTTTGACTGATATTAAATTGTATATAGACTACAAACTGATACCAATTGCAATTCAATTCAATTCAATTCTGACCGTACCTGGAGTTAGACCAGAGTCCACAGGTTAAGGGCAATCAATCCTCTATAAGATTGCCCTTCAGACACCAGCCCAGGCCACCTGCAATTCTGACCAACTGTTTACAAATTTGAGGGTTCCCACCACTCCCTCAAATTCCATAAATCGCTGGAAAGATGCACAGAACTCATTGAAAGGACTATACTTAAGATTATAGTTTCATTATAGTGAAAAGAATGCAACTAAGGAGAAGCCAAAAGAAGAGACACATAGGGTAAGGTCTTGGGACGATCTCAAATCCAAGCTTCAGCGTGGAGTCAGAATGAATCACTCTCCTGGCATAGCAGTGTGTTTTCTCAATCATGGAAGCTCATCTGCTTCCAGTATCCAGAGTGTATATGGAATTTCATTATGCAGGCGTAATTGGTAAAATTAATGTCCAATGTGATTGAATTCACTCCCCAGTTCCCCTCCTCTTCGAGGAAGACCTGGTTCAAAGCCCCAAGCTCCTAATCATGTGGTTGGTCTTTGTGGTATGGCTAACACTTTCCCCCTCCCCCCAGGGCAACCAGTGTGGCTGGATTATTGTTACAATAAACTACCAGGTGTAGTCCTGAGGGCCCACCATGAAGAACAAAGACACTCTGATCTCTGGAAATTCCAAAGATTTAGCACTTAATCCCCAGGACCCAGGAACAAGTTCTTTATTATACTAAAAATAATGAACATACAATTTTAATGGTGTACTATATATAATTCAACCCAGAGGATGGTAAACTCTGGCCTGGTGGCCAAACTTGGCTTGGCCTACCACCTGTTTTTGTAACCCATGAACTAAGATTGGTCTTTACATTTTTAAATGGTGGGGAAAAAATCAGAAGAAGAACAGTTCATGATGTAAAAATTATATGAATTCAAAGCTCAGTGTCCATTAATAAAGTTTTATTGGAACACAAGCACTCCCATTTGTTTATTATTGTCTATAGTTATAGCAGAGTAGTAGTTGTGAAAGAGATACCATGGTCCACAAAGCCTAAAATATTTACTATCTGGCCCTTTACAGAAAATGTTAGCTGATCTCTGATTTAACCAAACTCCAGTTTTAGGGCTTTTAGGATGTTTCTTTTTCATTTTTCCTGCACATTTTAAGTAACACTGAAATTGATATCTTTGCACATAAATCTTTGTCTAATTTTCTGATTATTTTTCAGAGTATTTTCCTAAAAAGGAAATCACTGAGTTAAAGGGTATGAATATTTTTAGACTCTTGGTGCATTATGCCAAATTTCTTTCTAGAAAACTCAAACTAAGCTTTACTCCCATAAGATTCCCGTGAGAGCTATAAAGATTTTCCTCTGGCAATATAATCTCCAGGCTATCCTACCTTAAACTCTTTTAAGTCTAATAATAAAACAGTGCTAATCAAGTCAAACCTTGCTATAATGAGGATTTCTTTGGGAATAGAGTTTCATATGCTTTATAAATTTCACCTCTCCTCTATTTTGTTTCTGCTTTTAAGGTAACCTGTGAGAACTCCCAGAACTTGCTTACTCCCTAGGCATTGTAAATCAGTGTTTAATGGAAAAATCTCTCTCTATATTATGGGGAATACAAGATTTAACAGAGTCTTCTCCTGATTCTCTGTAAATCTGAGATTAGGGTTCCTTTGCCTGTCTACTTGAAGTTACTTGTGTTTTTAATGGTTGATTCTAGACATAATATTATATACTCTAAACAAACCTGCCAAAACTCAGTTCTTCAAATGATAAATAGATGTGCCTGCTGTAACAGTAAAGCATAGTTAGTTTCTCCACATGTAGGGCTATAAAGGATGTGGCTGTGTCCTTGAAAAAGGCCTAGTAATCCTCATTTTTGCATTATTTGGTTGGAGGTGTGCAAGAATAGATATTTAGGCTTTAAAATAATATATCTAGATTTTACCCATCCTTAATGTGAAACCAATTTACATAATACAGGATACAGTTTTGAATTCTTCATATTTGAAGCTTTACTTTTTGTAGACCAAGAAATAATAAGCTAAGCTGCAAGGCAACAAATGCATTTATTCAGGCTCTCAGAATTGCAATTTGGGGAGCACAGTTTCAGGTGGCAACCCAAATCATGCACTGTCCATTGTATCCCAGTGCCCCATTTTGAGTCCTCCAGGCAAAGATTTTTGTTGTTGTTTTTTATTTTTTTAAAATTAAAAAAAAAGTTATTAGAGAAGTTGTGGGTTTACAGAACAATCATGCATAAAATACAGGATTCTCATACTCCACCTTATCATCAACACCTTGCATTGGTGTGGAACATTTGTTACAATTGACAATAGCACATTTTTATAATTGTACTATTAATTAAAGTCCATGGATTTTTTTTTTTTTTAAGATTTATTTATTTATCCGCCCCCTGCCCCTTGTAGTTTTGCACTCCCTGTCTGCTCTCTGTGTGTTCTTCTGTGTCTGCTTGTCTTCTCTTCAGGCAGCACTGGGTATTGATCCTGGGACCTTCTGGAGTGGGAGAGAGGCACTCAATCTCTTGTGCCACCTCAACTCCCTGGTCTGTACATCTCTTATTGTCTCTCCTCTGTATCTCTTTTTGTTGTGTCATCTCGCTGCGCTAGCTCTCTGCGTGGGCCAGCACTCCATGTGGGGCCAGCTCTCTGTGTGGGCCAGCTCTCCGCTCAGGCCAGCTTGCCGAACGGTCCAGCTTGCCTTTCAACAGGAGGCCCTGGGAATCAAACCCTGGACCTCCCATATGGTAGATGGGAGCCCAATTGCTTGAGAAACATCCATTTCCCAGTCCATGGATTTTTATTCTTTTATCATATATGCAATCTGACATTTCTCCTTTTAATCATTTTCAGATATATATATATATTTCAGTGCTGTTAATTGCATTCAAAATATTACAGAAAAGCATTTTTAAGGAAAAAGATCCCATACATTGTTTGTGATTGGTGGATATTTGGGACACTCCAAATGTTCTTCAGATACATAGTTTACTGAGTTCTTTATATTGTGGTTTGTTTATAGTGTGTGGATATGTTTAGGGTTTTGAGGAACATTGTTGCTTGAGGCTTTGACACTTTGGCAGTTTGTGACATCTGGCTGAGATTTGTATGAGTAACCTCCAGAATGACCTCGTGACTCCATTTTAAGTCTCTTAGCCATAGTAGATCTATTTTTCTTGTTATACTTTTGACTCTATAAAAACATCTGCCTTTTTCTTGATTTTGAATACTTGCTTGTCAACGGTACAAAAATCCAATTTGTCACTAATTTTAAACTTTAATTTTTTCCCCACTTCTAGGGAAAATATTTAAGTAAGAAACTTTTGCTGACAAAACATAGATTTTTACCTACAATGAAAAAAACAGGAACTAAGATACATTCGATTAGGACTTGAACATAAAATGCTGCTCATGAGATGAGTAATTCCCATTTCTGTTCACATCCCCAAATCCACCAGAAAACAGGAGGCTAGATCTGAAGCACTCTAAGATCCTTCTCAGATTCCTAAACAGAGCAGGTTGAGAGTAACTGGGACTCTCAGGGCGAGGAGTGAGTGTTATGAGTACTTTGAATGATCATTTTAACCTGGTCTTAGGCTAGTTGTAAGGCAGGTTAGTAGAGGGAATGAAGGAAGGCCGCTGGGACCCAGCAGACAATATGACCACGAGACCCCACCTGGAAACCCCCTGAGGCGAAAGCTGCTACTAAAAACAAAGTCAGAAAGACCCCAGGACACCCTGGCCACCAGGTCCCATTTGGAACTCCCTCTGGGGTCAAAGGGAAGCTCCAGATAACTCCCAAACAACAGGCCTCCCCATTGGCCCCCTGAGAGCTAACAGGTGGGACAATCAATCAGAACAGCAAACAGCTGGGGTGACTCCCCAACATTAGGAAAGGGAAGGAGGAAAGGTCTTAAAAAGGCCTAGCTTGGGGCCCCATGCATGGGACTCATCCTGCAGCATGCTGTAATCCATGTCTAGGATTGTGTACTCTTCTTGTTTCTTAATAAACTCTTTTTTTTATATCATGAATGAAGTATATTTAATAACCTCACAGTACCTCCTCATATACAAAAGGTCAAAATGCTTTTTGAGAAATAAATATCTGATAATCTGGTCTCTTCAATTAGGAATGACCCCATTCCGGCATTTTTTAAAGGAAGATGTTTTTGTTTCAGTCCCCAAAGGGGAATGAAATGTACTAAAAGGGATATGATGGGTCAGAAGAAATCAACTCATGCACAAGAAATGCTTCTGTGTGATGATCTGTGATTGCTGAGAATATTCAGCACATTATTTCAAAGTGGCAAAATTTAGGGCAATCTAAGAAAAGAGAATTCAAAAGTGGCAGCTACATTTGCTGATGGGTTTACATGGGACACACATGCACAAAAGCCCCATCTTTTCAGTGTATTTGTCAAGGGGCCTAGACTTTGATCATCAAAATAAGTTATTTTGTACATTACAGTGCACAAAACAACTTGTTGGAGGAAAGACACTTGGTTGGTGAGCAACCAAAAGGCATTTTGCAAAAGGTCCATCTCAATCTGAAATGGAAGGCTGGAAGCCCAGGGCCTCGCGGCCTTCATTAGCTTGACTCCTCTTTGGTTATGATGGCGCCACCAGGAGCTGCTTCCTCTACACCTTCAGCTGGCTTCTTCTCTTCCTCTTCCTCCTCATCCTCCTGGGGATAGAGGTCCGGGTATTTCTGCATGCATTCCTGCATGGCCCGGAACTGGTTTACACAGTCTGACCCCTTGACGTCCTCCGTGCTGTAGTGGAAGCAGGAAAAGGCCAACTTGACTGTTCCCCACAGGGGCCGCTGGCTATGCCCCCAAGGCACAGGCAGTTCCAGTTAATGTCCCCATTTGGCAGTATCAGCCCATGTTCCTCGTACGGATCACTGGGGTCGTCTGCCACCAGCTCTGCACTGCTTGGAGTTTCATGGCTTTCTTTGGTCACAGATATGATTGGATCCTTCCCTTCTTGCTGGCAGTAGGCCATCGCTGCAGCCAGGCGTGCAGAACTCTCAGCGGCACCAGCGGCTGCTGCTCCACGCCATGACCTCTCCTATGGTGGGGCATGCGGCTCAAAGCCCGCACGGACCCGCCCCCTCCAGCGCCATCCTGGCTTAATAAACTCTTTACTCCCTTGCCTACCCCATGGCATGTCCTTAAACTCTTTTATGCGACATAAACAAAAGAACCCAGAAGCCCAGAATCCAGAGCCACGGTGAGCCATAGCAGGAGACAAAGAGGCAAGTAACACTCTCCAACCCCTGCTAAGGACTCATGAGTCTAAACTTTTAATTAAAGACTGTGCCCTCTTTTGTTTTATTAGCAAGGCTCCCAAGACTCTCAACTTGGGCCGAGCCCAGAAGTTTATTCCTTACTCAGCCCCAGGAGTCCCTGAGGTTCCTCTTAATCCATTACCTCTGGGCCCCTGAGGCTGTTTGCTTGTAAACTGCAGAATTGTCAGAAACCCCTCTGCTTCTTAATTGCCTCTTAATGTCTGGTTTAACTGCAAAACTTGGTCCCTGGCAGTGGCCATAAAATGAGCTCTCTCATGGCCACTTTCTAAGACCTCTGCAAGAATAGGCCAAAAGGAAGGGCCCTAGCCAGTTCCTTTCCTAGCAGGAAGCTTGGCGCTGAAGTGTCGACCTGGGAACCAGACCCAGATGTCTCCCAAGATCTCTAAAGCTCTGGGGACACACAGAGACATAAGGCTCCTGATCCCCAGAATGTGGGGAAAGTGAGCAGGGCTCCCCACCTCCAGGGCGCTGGCTTAGTGAGCAATCCATTCAACCAGTCTAGGAGTGGGATGCCCCCAAAACTGATGAATGTGTTTATCCTCCCCTAGGATAATGGGCATCTTCTCCAGCATTCCAACAGACTTCCCATTGTGGTGTCTTCTCAGGAATTGGGACAACCTGCCTACTGATGGTATAAAACAGGAAAAGGCTAATCTTTTCCTGCCACACCACGTGGCCACTGTACAACTGAGGTGGGCTCTATATGGGACCCTGAATTCCAGTTATACCTCCTGTATAAGAGAGAAAGGGAGGGCAGACAGATCTGAGGGTCAGAGACCACATGTTATGTCTCCTTAAAGAGATGAGGAAATGCACTACCAAACCAGTCAATTATAAGCTCAGGGAAATTTACTCAGCGGCAGAACCTAGAAACCCAGCCAGTCTGCCTCTTGGGAAGCTTCAAAAAAACTGTCCCTGAGCCCCCAAACTTCCGTTAACTCCTTTTTAGAAAAAGCCTTCTCAGTTTTCAACAATCAAGACCAAGCTGCTGTGGAGAAGCAGGTGAGTAAGGGGCAGGCACAGCGCCCAGAAACAGGCTCACCTTTTAACTGCTGCCAGTAAAGGCACCATCACCTCAGGGCCATCCGAATTCCATGCTCCATAGCAGTAACCTGGCCCCAAGATGCCTCACCACCTGGACAGGGCTTTGCCCCAGGGGAGGACAGAAGGGGCCTGAAGCCATGCACAAACCACCAACCAGGAGGAGCCTTGGGTGACCTTTGACATTGCAGGTATGATTACTAATTTCTTGGCAGGTAAGATTATTAATTTCTTAATTAACATAGGAACCAAGTACTCGGTCCTAGCCAGCACTCCAGACCTCTTTAGCCTCAGTTGTGCCTAATAAGGGGAGTGAATGGGGAATCAAAATATAGGCCCATCGCTTCTCGGCCTTTTGGCTAATATCAAGTGAAGATATAGGCCGTTTAGTAAACCTCTTCCCCACCTATGGCCCATGATTTAAAAGGTTTCTGGTTATTCCTAGCTCCTTGCCTATTCCCTTGCAACACTCTAATCCTTCCAGCGAAAAAGTCTCACAGGGCTGTACCCCTTGTGGGAAGTAGCTAATGGGATGTACCTCCAGAGCAGCCCCAATTCATGTCTCGTCGGGGTCAGGGCTTCTCTGGACCCCTCAGCTCGGTACCTAGCAGCTGCCCAGGGATTTTCCTGGAGGAACAAACCTGTAGGGTCCCGCATGAGGTTTCTGCCACAGGTGGATACTGGGCACTTTGTATTAAGGTGATTCTAAAAGCAGGTCTTTCCCTAAGCTAAGTAAGTGTAAAATTCTCTCTTCTGTTCTAATATGCGCTTGCTTTAACTTTGTTAGTCTGCTCATGCCTAGGAACTCGTAAATCAGATTTGGGATTCGTCTGTTACAAATTGGATAATGGTGAAAGGTAACCTAAAAATGAGTCTTTAAATGTCAATACTATCTTGCAATTGGATTTGATTTATAAATCATTAATTAAACGATGGAAAAGCAGGGAAACTTAGCAACATTATCACTAATAAAATAATTTTAGTTGCTTAGTTAATAAACAAAAGTGTCCAAATTGTTTTTAAGTTACACAACTGTAACTGAGAGTTAAGATCATGATATAGGTGCCTTTATATTATGAAACAGCAAAAGCTGAAATTGCTATAACTGGGTGAATTTAGCCTAGACCTACTATTGTGATGGTAATCTTAGACTAATTTACCTTTGTTTATGGTTACTTCAGGTCTGGGCTCACCCTTGCTTATGCTTGCTATAGTAATGGTAATTATAAACTGAACTTACCTTTAATGATGGCTATTTTTAGACTAGCTTCTCCGCTAGACCTACTATTGTGATGGTGATTCTAAATTAAACTTGTTCACGGAATCAAGCCTCACACTTGCATATGCTTGCTCTTGTGATGGTAATTCTAAACTGAATTTGCCTCTGTTTATGGTTATTTCAGGGCTAGCCTCACCTTCATAATGATAACCAATTTCTTCTCCCATTTGTAGCATGGAAACTTCTGCCTCCTATGGCTCAGGGGAAGGCTAGGTTGAGACACCCCTGTCTCCTTCCTTCCACTGGTGTTAATAATCCTGCTTTCTCTTATGATTATTCAGGTGTGGACTAGATTGCTCCCGGGTGGAATTCTCAACCCTCGGGGTTGAATGTCCACTCTTCCAGTCCTATTATCTCTGAGGACAGGGGAGTGGGGTCCTCCCACCTTGATTGTTGAGGTCCCTAAAAGCAGCCGGTCATGAGAAAAACCAGTTCTCCTTGAGACTTCAATGACCTCAATGAATGTATACTGGAATTAGTGTTGTTCATCCAATGTCTGCTAGAGTTGAAATGGAAAATAAGCAAAGCTCTGAATTAAAGGAAAATTTTATAAATTGTATTTTAAAGCATTAAGAACAATTTGATTATAAACTAATAATTAAAAGAAATGAAATTCTTGTGCAAAACTGCATGGTCACAGTGCAGGTTAATTAGAAATAGCCTTTTGAATATAATGTTATTTTACAGTTAAACTTATTTTGTAAGAGAATAAAAATTATAAGTAACGTTAGTGAGTTTTATGTCTGCATCTCACTCTATTTGTGTCTTTGTTTAGTGTATATCTTCATACCTTGGGATGGTAATATCAAATTAACAAGTGAGAAGACTTAAAAGAGCTCTATTCAAATTGTTAAAAATTAAATATGTGCTTATATAAGTGAATGAATATTCCTGGACCCCAAATTAGGCTAAGCAGGATGGAAAGGTCGTATAGAAATCTAAATATAGAAACTAGCTTTTTGACCTACCCAGCCCCTCAGGGCCTTCTTTTTGCAAGAGCTATGAGGGAAGGGCTAGGTGTGACAGCTTAAAACTTTTACCTACTGGGCCAAGGAATTAAGAATCATAGTTTGTCATATTAGTCCCCAATATAAACCTTTAAACAACCTTAAAATAAGGGTGGTTAATAATCCTATTACCAAATTTCAGCAAGTACAGGAAAAGTCTTGAAAACCATGGAAAGATCTTTTCTAAATTATGATTAAAACAAGTTAAACAATTATAATATATTCTGGAACCTAGCAGTCAGTATGCTTTTAAGATTATTCACAGTGTTAAAATTTTATTAAAGAAAACTTTATTAAAGGTTTTAGCTTCCTGTGAAGGAAGAAAAAGAATAGTTCTTGTATAAACTAATTGTTCTAATTTTATTTAGCTTGGATGTAATCTCCCTAGGTTTATAGGATACTAATAAAATAAATGAACATTATAGATATTAAATCTTTAAGAAAATGAAAGTTGTAACTTCATATTTAATGAAATATAGATCTGTCCTAAAGTGAAATGACTAGTTTTCACAGAACAGAATGAAGAATGTAAGACAAGACTCTTAGATAAAGGTAAATTTCATTGGTTGCTAATTGTAATTTAATAAACTTGTTTAAAGGTAAAGTAACTTATGGTTAATTATAAGAAATTTGTAAAACCATTGTTTAATCTGAAGTACTTAAATGGCTAATTCTAGGAAGCCATTATTAATTAGAAACCTAAACTGATTGATGATAACAAAAACTAGCTTCGTAACAGAGAAACCTGGCAGAGTCACTTCAATCTGCATGTTAAGGTGGTCGTAAGGGAAGATAAACTTGAGTCCATTGGAAATCTTAGGTTTTCATAAAATTAATGGCGAAAGTAGTTTTCCCTGTACTGCTAAAATAAAATACCTGTTAATTAATGTCATCATGGTAAAGGTGTATAAGTAAAAAGTAAAGTACTAAAAATAGTTAGCTTCATTTGATTTGTTATACATTGCACTGGAAGTATTTAAAAAGTATATAAAAATTAAGAGATAAACTTCAGTATTGTCAAACTCCCTTGTGCATTCAAACCAGTCCCCCCCCCCCCGCCCAATACCCTGCATGATACCTCTCCATTTGAGTTAAAGGCTAGGCTGGTCACTATGACCCCTAAAACAATAAAAGTGTCTACCACATCTGGACATGCTCCTGAAGTGGATGGAGAATACACTGCTGTTTTGAACTCCTGCAGCAGCCGGCAATAGCTCGATATGGCTAGATATACAATGGACATTGCCTCCAGACTGGTTCTGTTTCATAGTGCCAAAGGGTGCTATGCACGAGGCCAGTGAAACACTGGAGCCTACCTTCCTAGTTTGTTTCTAGGATCAACTGTGCTGCAGCATGCTGGCTGTGTGAAGAGCATACCAACTGGAGCAATGATTACCAGAGTAATGTGAGTAGAGCTTAAACCAACACCATTGGCATTATGGCCTGCTCCCATGGAGAGACAACATGTGTGGTATTGCATACCTGGAACTTAGATCTGTTAACTGCAGCTCAAAGAGGAACGTGTGCATTGATTAGTATTAAGTGCTTTACCTATATGCCTGATGAATATGATAATATCTCTTCTATATCATATGCAGAAGGATATTGAACATGCTCAAAGTCTTGGTAAACTTCATTCATTTTCTCGGTAATTAATGGATGTGCCTATAAGATAAAAGAATGGCTCTCTTAAGTACTATCTTTATTTTGCTTGCCATATGCTTGTCTTGTTGTTGCCTATATTGTCTTTGTGAGTTTGTCTAGGGCAGTGCTTCTCATATCTCTCTTAGGTCTCCTTGACATAACTACTGCTATGGGAACTGGGGTTGGCAATTTATACCAGCAGGTCTACCAACAGCGTAAAAGAACTCAAGGAAGAATGCTGTTTCCCACCAACTTTGGGAGGATGCAGCCTTTGAAAGCATTTGGCTTTTCTCACTTTCATGGTCCAGCATGTCATGGCTGGCCCCCTTTTTGGGTCCATTTACCACCATCTTCCTTATCCTTTTAGTAGGACCAGTATTTTAAATTCTAACAAAGTTTATTTTCTTCTAGAATCAATGTCTCCCAGAAAAAGATATTAGTCACGTGGGGATTTTTATCCAGTTCCAACCATGGTGCTGGACCCACCTTCCCTCAACCTCAGTAGAATAGCCGGAGGGTTTTACACTGTGTCAGGCAGGGCCTACTCTCCCTAACCAGCAGGAAGTAGCTACAGAAGAAAGACAATTACCCTTCAGCTTCCCCTTAGGCATAAGGGTGTAAACTCTCGGCGGGG